>CM056490.1:49860556-50460556 GCA_029783415.1 Anisodus acutangulus
AATGTTCTGCACGTTCCCACAATCAGGAAGAATTTAGTTTCAGCCGGACTACTCGTCAAAAACGGGTTTAAGTGCGTGCTGGTTAGTGAGAAAATTGTAATAAGTAAGAATGATATGTTCATAGGAAAGGGCTACCTTACCGAGGGCCTTTTCAAACTCAATGTAATGGTTGTTGACAGTATTAATAAGAATTCAGCTTCGTCTTACTTATTGGAGTCAAATGATTTATGGCATGTTCGTTTAGGACATGTCAACTACAAAATCTTGCGAAAATTGATTAATTTAGAAGTATTGCCTAGATTCCAGTGTAATAAATCAAAATGTGAAATTTGTGTTGAATCTAAGTTTGTTAAACATACATATAAGTCTATTGATAGGAATTCAAATCCTTTAGACTTAATCCACACAGATATATGTGATATGAAGTCAATACCATCTCGCGGTGGGAAAAAATATTTTAAAACCTTTATTGACGATTGCACTCGATATTGCTATGTGTATTTGCTTAATAGTAAGGATGAAACAATTGATGCATTTAAGCAATACAAGAACGAAGTGGAAAATCAATTGAATAAAAAGATAAAAATGATTAGAAGTGATAGGGGTAGAGAATATGAATCTCCTTTTGCAGAGATATGCTTAGAATATGGAATTATTCATCAAACTATTGCCCCTTACACACCACAATCAAATGGAATTGCGGAAAGAAAAAACCGAACATTAAAGGAAATGATGAATGCTTTACTAATAAGTTCCGGTTTACCTCAGAGCTTGTGGGGGGAAGCTATACTTACAGCTAACCGAATACTCAACAGGGTGCCCCACAGCAAAACACAATCTATTCCATATGAACTATAGAAAGGAAGAAAACCTAACTTGAAATATTTCAAAGTGTGGGGGTGTTTAGCAAAGGTCCAAGTTCCTTTGCCCAAAAGGGTAAAAATAGGACCAAAAACTGTGGATTGTGTTTTTATTGGCTATGCTACAAACAACAAAGCTTGTCGGTTTTTGGTTCACAAATCGGACAATCCCGAAATTCATGTTAATACGATAATTGAATCAGATAATGCTGAATTCTTTGAAAATATTTATCCGTATAAAACTGAATGTGAGTCGTCAAGTGAAAGATCTAAACGACCGCGGGAAGAACCAAAGGAAAGTACACCAAGTAAAGAGGATCCAAGGCATAGCAAACGTCAACGGACATCTACTTCCTTTGGATCAGATTTTTTGACATTCTTGCTTGAAAATGAGCCTCAAACATTTAAAGCAGCGATGTCATCTTCTGATTCATCATTTTGGAAAGAGGCAGTCAATAGTGAGATTGAATCAATTTTGAACAATCATACATGGAAATTAGTTGATCTTCCTCCTGAAAATAAACCTTTAGGATCAAAATGGATTTTTAAAAGGAAAATGAAAGTTGATGGCACTGTTGACAAATATAAGGCAAGACTTGTGGTCAAAGGTTATAGACAAAATGAAGGCCTTGATTACTTTGACACATACTCGCCGGTAACAAGGAAAACATCTATTCGGTTGTTAGTGGCACTAGCAGCCATACATGGTCTTGAAATCCATCAAATGGATGTTAAGACATCTTTCTTAAATGGAGAATCGGAGGAAGAAATTTACATGGAACAACCTGAGGGATTTGTGGTTTCTGGTAAAGAAGGGAAAGTGTGCAAACTTGTTAAGTCACTTTATGGACTAAAACAAGCACCCAAACAATGGCATGCTAAATTTGACCAAACAATGTTGGAAAATGGATTTAAAATCAACGAGTGTGACAAATGTGTTTACATTAAAAATACTCCAAATCATGAAGTCATTATTTGTTTATATGTTGATGACATGTTGATAATGAGTAAAAATATTGCCGATATAAATGCTACTAAGCGCATGTTGGCTAGCAAATTTGATATGAAAGACTTAGGAGTTGCTGATTTATCTTAGGCATCCGAATTCATAAAACTCCACAAGGTTTAGCATTATTGCAGTATCATTATATTGAAAGAGTACTTGACAAGTTTAAGTATTTAAATTTTATTATTGCCAAGACTCCAATTGACATGAGCTATACATTTCAGAAGAATAAAGGTAAAAGTGACTCACAATTGTATTATGCAAGAGTGTTGAAAAGTTTGATGTATATCATGAATTGTACGCGACCAGATATAGCATGTGTTATTAGTAAATTGAGTCGGTTTACAAGTAATCCCAATCAAACTCACTGGATGGCAATGAAACGAGTTTTGGGGTATCTGAAACATACCCAAGACTATGCTTTGCATTATAACAAATATCCCGCCGTGATCGAAGGATATAGTAATGCAAATTGGATCACCGGATCATCTGAAGTTAAATCCACGAGTGGTTATGTTTTCACAATTGGGGGTGGATCAATGTCTTGAAAATCATCCAAACAGACGTGCATCGCTCGTTCTACGATGGAATCTGAGTTTATAGCTTTAGACAAGGCCGGTGAAGAAGCTGAATGGCTCCAAAATTTCTTGGAAGATATTCCATTTTGGCCCAAACCTTTGGCACCTATATGTATACATTGTGATGGCCAAGCAGCAATAGGTAGGGCATGGAGCGTTATGTATAACGGAAAATTGCGTCACATTCGACGGCGACACAATACCGTTAGACAGCTACTCTCTAGTGGTGTTATCACGATTGACTACGTAAAGTCAAGAGATAACATATCGGATCCTCTAATAAAAGGCCTATCTAGAGAGGCGGTTGAAAGATCATCTAAGGGAATGGGTTTAAGGCTAAGGACAAGTCATCATGGCGGTAACTCTACCTGGCAGATTGGAGATCCCAAGAGCTAGGTTCAAGGAGATCAAACAAAGTCGTGACTGACGGTTCGGCATTGTCAAATAACTAAAATCATTTTCATGATGAAGACAATGTTCAGGAATAAGGATAAAATGTTAAGGTTTTTTTAACAAGTTAATAAAAAGCTTAAGTTTATTTTTTAATGGTTTCTAAGTTTGGCAGGTTTGACCAAATAGTGTGTCTACACGATAACACTTTTAGGAATCACCTATGTAAGTGTGAAGCGTAAGCCGCTTCAAAGAGAATGATTGTAAGAAGCTCATTCTCTATACACTCATGAAACCAGGAGGTGTTCATGGCTGAAACGAACACAACCATAAGAACCATAGACGGTAAAGGATTGATTGTGTGACATATGGTTGTCTAGGTATACGCCAAAGCTCGACGGTTCAAAGATATCAAATCTACCGATTGACCGAGTATATCCGACATATGTTCACTACGGAAAGTTCAAAGGGAAACCTACTTATCCAGATGCAATTAATCCTTGATTGTAAATTACACACTTGTCCATACATTCCTTTATCTTATAGCCATTCCCCATTCATGTGGGGGATTGTTGGGTTTAAATGATAGATTGAATGGGAAATTGAGGGAGTTCCCTCTTGCTTTATAAAATAAGCATTTGTCCCTCATCGGTAGTGGAAAGAAAAGTTCTTCTTCTTATAAGTAGAAGTACTCCTTCTTGTTGCTAAAGGATTAAGAAGAGGGTCTCCCCTCGCGCCGTCATCGTCGCTCGGCTCGTCTTCTGCTCGGCTTCGGATTCGGATTTGGATTTGGATTTGGTCAAATGATCTGATTGATTGATAATCTTTTTGGACCAAATTTTCTTTAATTTTTAATTATTTAATTAATTATTATTTAATGAAATTAATTAACTTATCCAATCCTACCCGTTAGTGACCCGGATCCGCGTGTCTGACCCGCGACCCGGTTTCTTTCCCATATTTAAATTTTCCACCAGTTTTTAGTGGCTGTTCAGAAGGGTTGCAAACCTTTAGAAACAGTACTTCCATGGCTATAAATTCGTTTGATTCCTCAGAATTTTACTCACTAATTTTCTGAACTTCTTCTTCTTCTGCACAAATAAATTTCAGTGTTGTGATTTACTACTGTTGAGTGGTTCGCTGACACCGTTGTTCTAGGTATCGATACACCGGTGAGTAAGATCATTCTATCCTGGGAGGATATATTCCATTAACCTCGGGTACTTGAGGGGAATAATTTCCTTAAAGACACACTGTGCATTCAGTGGGCTCGATTTTTCATTCTTAAATATTTTTCAGAATCTGTTCTTATTTTCCAGTATCTGTCCAGGTTTTTATTTTCTGGTTTCAGAAATTAATTTTACTGCTTCATCGGTTTTGCAATACAGTATAGCAACAAAAAAAAGGGTAATGTATAAAACAAACCATTTGAGTTATACATTGTTAATGATCTAGTGATCATGGACTTACCTAGCATTTACCATTTCAAATATGCGGCAAAAAAAAAAAGTAGTATGATGTTTGATTAAATTTTTAAACATGACAATACTGCATTTTATCATGATTAACTTTTCCCAGCTTCATAAGTTGCTTATGACAAAACAATCAAAGGTCAAAAGGTAAAGAATAAATAACGTAAGAAGTTTCATCATACAAACGTCAACCAAAATAACATATACTCCTTTAATAAGAAAATATACAAAAAGAGAAAAGACTGCAATAAGTGTAGGCAATGGGAGGTTGGGTTTTCAGTTTTGTAGAAGAAGAAAAGGGAAGAAGCAGTAGGCTATGGATGATGAATAATTCTAAATATTCAGTTCACATGTGGGTTTGGATTTGGGTGGCTATTTGCCACTAGGATTATCGCTGAAAAGAGTATTATCTAATCATATTTGAAAATATGATCCGGGAAATACTCCCTCCATAAATTAATTTTTGAGATTTAGTTAGGATTGATTATGATCTATTTTAATTTATTTTTCATTTTGTTCTTAAAAACATGTAAGCTGCCTAATTTAAATTGATCCTACTTCGTAAAAGAAAGTTTGAGGTTGATAACTCAACTTTTTTCTTGGCTTTTATATGTTTACACTATTTAAGCATCTTCGTTTGTAATATTATCATAGAGTGTATTACAAACTCTGTGATGATCATAGTACACATAGTTCTCTCTATCTCTTATTTTCTTCATGCTTAGTAGAGGCTCGTTACCTCATTAGGATTCGTAAGGTAAGATCTAGCTCCCCTTACTTGTACTTATTTCTATTAAGAATTTTTTATTTTTAGTAAAAGGCTTCTAGACACTCTGTCTGGTGGTATAAATTCGCCCCCAAAAATATATTATTTTTTATAACATAGCTTTTGACAGAAACTAGAAGTACATTTACTCTCTTCTTATGTACCTTTTATATAATACTTGCTAACAAGAATATGGATTATCTTTTTTATGAAAATAAAAGAACTTAATGAGTCCATTTCATGATGTTTATTGATATCTGCTAAAAGTTGCTATATTGGGAGCTCAGTCCAGTGAGTCTCCCCTGCTTTCAACTTTTTGTCTTCCTTTTTGTTTCTCTTCCTTTTGTACAGGTTTTCCTGTTTTATTGTCATGCACCTTTTTGCTGGGCTTTAAAGCATTCAACACTAAAGATGTGGACTTTAAAGATGAAGTGTGAATAGAGAAATGGAAGGAAATGAAATTTAAAAAAAAAAAAAGAATTTTAAAAATGAAGTGTGAATTGAGAAATAGAGGGAAATGAAATTTTTAAAAAAGAACTTTTTCAAGTGATTTTTCTCCTACATTAATGGTGTAAACGAACATTTATGTGTTTATATGTAGAAGCACATATTCTAGCTAATAAAGAGTTGAGAAGAAGATCACCCTCGCGCCGTCGTTGTCGCTCGGTTGGCTTCGAATTTGATCAAATTATCTGATTGATAATCTTTTTGGATCAAATTTATTTTCCACTTTCATTATTTAATTTTTCTTGTCCTAATATTAATTCGCACGAATTTAATTAATTAATTATTTTTTGCGGAATAAATTAAATCCCCAACGGTCTGTTCTTTCCCAACAAACATTTTGGTATCTGTTGAGATTTCCAAAAGTGACTATAAATTTCCAGAGGCTTCGCCTCATTTTCAGATACTCAGAAATTACGAAATCGTTTCTCTCCGAAAAATAACACAGTTTTTTTATCCCCTCTTCTTGCATCGTTTTCAAAGACTGGAAAACAGTAAGTGTCGTGTGATTACATCTGTTGGTTGAGTTTGCTGAAGTTTTGCAATTTCGATTGTCAGTATTGTAGAATATAATTTCGTTTTATCCTGGAAGGAATTAATCCAAACCTTGGGAAATTATGAGGGGGTTAAATTCCTTAAGGAAATACCATTTTTTGTAATTTCGAAACTACCATTTTTTATTCTTCAAGTTTTCTATTTTAAAGTATATATTCTTATTACAGAGATAACACTTTTTACCAAAAATGTCTGGAAAATAGAAACTACGCGAAATGGTTTAACTTCCAAGCCAAAACTATAATAGAGAAGATATGAATAATCCAAACTTTTACCGTAGGCCAAAATTAGACCACATTATGTATCTTAATTAGTTTGATTGAACACAAATTTTATGAATGAAAAAAATTGAATCTTATGATCTTTTAAACTGAAAATATGTATAACATGTAAAAAATGTGTGCCCCTTGAATTTAGTGATTTAAAACATGCCAAGTCATTTTTATAAGTGAATGTCATTAATGGTAAAAATGAAAATATTACAATTCAACACTTACTAAATATATAAAAAAAAAAATAGACATGGGCAATACACCTAGAGGTGTCAAATGGGAGGGTTGAGCTGATTTTAGTTGGGTCAAAATGCGCTGAGTTAATAATTTACTTGGGTCGAAATGAGTTAAAAAGCGGATCAAAACCCAACTTGTCCAATTCTTACTAAGTTTTATTTGTTCTTGTATAATTTTAGTACCTAATAAAATAATGAGATAAGGGTCAAAAACATACATTAAGTATCACTTTCTTTTGAGTTTGTTACATGTACTATCATGTGTAAGAGGGAAACTCTCACACTTGATAGTTCATGTAGTACTAAAAAAAATCATACTTGAAGTGCGTTTTTAACCCTTAACGCTAAAATAATTAGTTTTCTTTAGATATATATAACATATCAAAAAAAAATCTTTTTGAAATATATTGATAAGATTTCTCATTTGTCAATTGAACTACATATTAACTCATTTATTTATGAGCTAAAATGAGTTTGGTTAAAATGAGCTGAGCTAATAAATGAGCGGGTCAATAACCAAAAACTTGGACGAATTATGATTTTATGAATTAATTTTGCCACTTCTAAATATACCTCACATATTATAAAGTTATTAGTACTATAGTATTAAAATCAAATTAACGAAAACAGAGCATTTAATTACGTATCCTGCCAGTGTACCACCTCAATAAATACTCGCCCTCTCAATTCACTCTCAGCTCAACGCCCCAAAATCCCATTTTTTTCCCCTCTCACAACCTTTCCCTCTACACACTGAACACTTACATTGTGAGAAAATGGCTGTGATTTGGACACTCTGCATTGCTACTCTTCTCTGTGTATTGACGGCCGTTAACGCAAAAATCCCCGGCGCTTACACCGGTGGCCCCTGGCAAAGTGCTCACGCCACCTTCTATGGCGGCTCTGATGCCTCTGGCACCATGGGTATCTATCTACCTATCTCTCCTCCCCATTTTAAGCAAATTCATCGTGTTTACAAAAAAGAAAAATATACCTACGACTTCTATTTAATACTTCCTTTGATCTAATTTATGTCATTTTTTCGTTTTTTGAGATTCAGACTTTATAAACTTTTACTAATATTTTAAAGTATATTTTTTGTCATATTAACATAAGAAATAAATATAATTTCTAATACTTTTCGTATATTTTTTTATTTAATTTAAATTTTGAGTTTTAAAAAAAATTATGTTTATCTGATCCATTTTATCTTGGCAGATTAGTTAAATTAACTTTCGATAAATGAAAAGTGTCATATAAATTTGGATGAAGGAAGTAAGAATATCATATAGGAAAAATAATATACTCCTCCCTTTGTCCCAATTTACGTATACAATTCAGATTTCGAGAATTACTAATTTTTTATTTTGATCATGAATATAGATATAGATAAGTTTTTTTAAAAAAAATAATATGTATATTTAGAAATTACATAAAAAGTATTACTTTCTCCCTCCCAATTTATATGATATAGTTTGATTTAGCACGAAGTTTAAGAAATAAATGAAGACTTTTAAATCTTGTAGTCTAAAATAAGCTAAGGATATTTGTGTGGTTATAAATTATTTCGCGTAAAAAGTAAAGTTTAAAATTAAATTATTGTCAAATAAGAAAATATGTCATACTTTTTTTGACTTGCTAAAAAGAAAAAATGTGTTATATAAATTGGAACATATGAAATATAATTAAAATAATTAATAATCTAAAATAATTAAAAAGCATACGTATAAATCACAATTAAAGATTTTTTTATTTGACTCTCGAAAAATGAACACATAAATTAGCACCACATAAGAGCACTCTGTTTTCTCCTCAAAATTACAATCCTAATAGGTGATTTTCTAAGCCCAATTAAACTTATTATCACTTCAATTAGAAGGTTACTGATGGTTTTTATAATGGCTCCTTTTATTTTTCTAGGTGGAGCTTGTGGCTATGGGAATTTATACAGCCAAGGCTATGGAGTGAACAATGCAGCACTAAGTACAGCCCTTTTTAACAATGGGCTGAGCTGCGGTGCTTGCTTTGAGTTAAAGTGTACGGACGCTAAGGAATATTGCATCCCTGGAAACCCGTTTCCTTCCATTTTTGTGACTGCTACAAATTTCTGCCCACCTAATTACGCTTTGCCTAATGATCATGGAGGATGGTGCAACCCACCTCGCTCACATTTTGACCTTGCCATGCCTATGTTCCTTAAAATTGCTGTGTACCGTGCTGGTATTGTTCCTGTTAACTACCGAAGGTTAGTCACATAGTGCCTAAGCTATAATTCCCCTTTTTTGCTAACTTCATTTTTTAGAATATTATTTGCTAAATCAAGTAATTCCTCCATCCCAAAAAGAAGTAATTTTTTCAAATGTCTTTTAAATATTTTGCCGAGGGTCAACCTTTCTACATTCAAAGGTAGATGTAAGGTTTACGTATACTCTACCCTTCCCAGATATCACTTGTGGATTAAACTGGATATGTTGTTGTTGTTGTTGTTGTCTTTTAAATATTTAATATTATTAATTATGATGACTTATAATACTTTTTACGTAGCTTTCAAATATGTAAATTTTATTTCAAAAAATTTAAAGATTCTATATTCTAACACGATCAAAATTAGAAAATTTGACTCTCGAAATCGAAAAGTGTTAATTTTTTGGGACGGAGGGAGTACTAATAAGGGTCGATTGGCCATGAAAATGGTGAAACTTGAAAAAAGTAGTTTTCGTTTTCAAAGTGAAAAATGTATTTGAAAATTGGAGTTGTGTTTGGCCATGAATTGGAGTTATTTTTTAATTTTATGAGTGATTTAGAGTGAAAATTTGAAAACAAGTTTTTGGTGTTTTTCAAACTCAGTTGAATTTCAAAATGTTATGGCTAAACATAATTTCTTGAATTTAACTCCAGACAAAAGTAAAAAATATGCGTGACCAAACGGCCACTTAGTTTCACTCCTTATATGAATAATTATCTTGTAAAAAAAGTTTTTATGAAAGTTAAACTTACTCACTTATAACACCATGACATCTTGTTTTCTGTTACGTGTTAGACAAGGTTTAGCAAGTAATTATGCTTTGGGTTTGCTTAAACTAAACTTTCCAGTTTCCTGAAGGTTAATTTTGACATTTCATATACGGTACGAAGCTGATTTGAGTGTTAAGAGTCCTACATCGGATATGTAATGCGAACATTGATTTCTTATATGGACTTGAACAATGTTCATCCTAAAAGCTAGTTTTTGGGGTTGAGTTAGGCCCAAGATCCATTCTTTATATGGTATCAGAGTCAGACCCATTCCAATTCTTTGTTCACCGATGTTGGGCTCCCAAATTATATTATCCACGCTCTAGTTAACAAGGTCTGGGCGTGCGGGGGAGTGTTAAGAGTCCCACATCGGATATAGAATGAGAACATTGACTCCTTATATGGACTTGGACAATCCTCACCTTAAAAGCTAGTTTTTGTGGTTGATTTAGGCTCAAGATCCATTATTTACATTGAGCCTCCATACTAGAACATCACTTGTATGGTTCACTTTTTTTTTATTTTAGATGATTTATAATCAAATAAATATTTATGACTTAACTTAAATCACAAGTTTTAATTTTTTTTGTAAAAAAATTTGTATACAATTAAAATGTATAACATAAATTGAGACTAATCAAATATAATGGAATGAGGAATTGAGTTAGCGGCCATATGTCTGTGATTAATATCTCTATTTTCCCGGATTTTTGCAATACCGTTACTGAATGCCGTAGAATATGTTGAGTTTTTCCATAATTTTATCAAATGGCTATTTTACAAGTGGCGGTAATTACCTACTCGCATTGCACTCGGTGTTTACATAAAAAAAATTATGTAATTTATTGTAGTTAAGTAATTTAATGGAATTAATATATATTTTGCTTTGATATAAATACCCGATGAGAATAAATTTATACCTGCTACCTAAAACCCACGAGTCCTAGTTATGGGATAGCTTCATTAAAATCTACAAATGGTCCCCTATCATCCGCTATATTTTGTAGGTAAATTAGAAAAGGCGTTTTCCTATTTTTGGTGCATTTGTCTTTAATGCTAGCTAGTGAACTTCAAAGTAGGGGGGCCAACGGGGTGGGCCGGGATGAGTCGAGCGGGTTTAGCGGGATCGGGTCGAGGTGAGACAGGCAGAATCGGGACAAGCGGGATTCACCGAAGTCCCCTCCCGAGCCCGGTCCCATCGAAATCGGGTTGAGGCGGGATCGGGTCGTGGTGAGATTTTTTTTTTTGGCACTTAATTTTAAAAATAACATATATAAACAACTCAATAATTGAACAAGATAGTGTAATAAAAACATCTCAAGACTGTTTTTGTGCCTCTTATATTATTTAATAGACATATGATTTTTTTTGTAATACTAATAAATTGTCAAAATTGCAACTTTGTGGTGTTGTTCAAAAGTTGCAAATTACATAGTAAAATTACAATTAAAAAAATTACATTTGAAAAAACTTGTTCTAGTTTCTTGATAATTTCATGTGGTTCTTTAGTTGGAATTGGTATTTGTTGGTCAAATTGCTCTACGTCGCTTCAACCATCTTCGGATAAGATTTTGTTGTAGTTTTTGTCTTCTTCTTCATTGATCTCCGGTTGACAGCAGCTTCTTCGCTCCGCTCGTATCCAATCTCTGAATAATACTGCAATCTCCAAGCTGTCTCCGGCTAATGAGTGTCTGTGCTCTCCTATTTGATATATGCCGACAGAAAAAGCGCTTTCAGACGTCGTTTATGACGCTTGAATGTTCAAAACATCTCGGGCCATCGTTGAAAGTGTTGGAAAGATCTTCTCATTCCCCCTCCAGTATTTCAGCAAGTCTTCACGTCCTTCTTCATTGAGAACTGTTTGGTACGGTACAGAACCCTGCAAAACAAAAATATCAAAATCGCTAATTTGGTTAGTAATGTTACGGCCGCACATTCTATTTCTGAGGCTTTCAATACTAGCCGCAGAAACAACATGTCTTTTGTGAGGTTGTGTTAAAGAAGAAGAAGATGGTATGAAAGTCGGTAGGTTGCTAGCACTTTCTTGTTGGTAAAACCTATATATTTTTTTGCATTCGTCTTCTACGCTAGACAACACTTCTTCTTTAGTTTGTTCAATAGATGGTGGGTGATTTGAATTTTTGGGACTTGGAGGTGGTAGTACTGCTATACAATCATAAATAGTTTCAATAAGTGATTTAGTACCGTCTATTTTAATAGTCGGATTTAATACATCACCAATAATATAAATAGTGGAAATAGGAATAAAATATTTTTTATTTTGATAAATATTTTTTTAATAGTTGGTTTATCCATATATTCATTAAGCAATAAAAATATTAGAGTTATATAAAACAACATAGTTGAAATAGTAGGATAATATATACCGGAAATTTTTTTTGTTGCTTGAAAAATTTTCTCTAGAAATACAATAAGTTCAGATATTTTTCCCCAATCGCTATCTACAACCATATCAGCTGGATTTTGATTATGAGAGTTAAAAAATAAAGTTATAAGTTTTCTATAGTCATAAGCAACAAGTAGTTGGTCGTATAAAGAATTTCACCTAGTGGGTACTTCTTCTGAATTTTTTCTATAAGGTAGTTGGCAATCGTGACAGGTTTTTTTATATTCTTTTTTTCGTTGTATTCTATTATTTTTTAAAAATAAAGTTTATAGCAAATTGTATTTTACTAAGAATGTCTTTAAAAAGTGATAGATCATCATTTACAACTAAGTTATATATATGACACGCACATTTTATATGAAAATGATCTGAAAAAGACGGAGTTAAATTATTTTTTAAAATTGTAATAACATAATTGTTAGAAGAAGCATTATCTAATGTAATAGTTATAATTTTATCAGTTATTCCGTAATAATCGCACACTTGATAAATATTTTCTGCAATAAAAGTACCAGTGTGCCTATCATCTATATATCTATACGCTAAGATATGTTTTTGCATAGATCATTTATAATCTATCCAATGACAGGTTAGCGTTAAATAATCATGACCGTTAGTACTACGGCCTATATCAGAAGTGATAGCCACTTTGTCGTTAAAATGGTATAATGAATAATGTAAATATTGTTGATATTCATGTGCAAATTTAAATACATCTCTCTTAACATTTGATCTAGGAAAATCGGTTAAAGCATGATTATACATTTCTCTAATGTAATGAATAAAACTAGGAGATGAAGGAAATGAAAAAGGCAAACCCTCCACAACAACTAATTTTGTTATTACTTCCTTATCTTTATGTTTATTGTAATTAGGGCCTACAATTCCCCCCGTCTTGGGGTTAATTTGACCCTGTACTTAGTCCGGGACAATATGTTAACCTTGTCCCGATGGAGCGGATGTTTGCGCACTCGATTTTGAAGCCTCGTATTGGGCATACCTAGTTGGATGAGCCATTGCTACGTGTCTCATTAAACCCCCGTCCCACCGTGATCTTTTTCAATTTTAAATTTTAAAACATCTTTACAAATTTTAAATCTAGCTACTTGATTCTCTACGTCCCTATAAAAAATGTCCATACATCTGATTTTAATAGTCATTTTGTTGGACCTCGTCTCATACTAGGGGGAATATGAGGCATTTCAGTTGAAGGTGCACTAGTGGGTGTGTTGTCATCTACATTAGTGGGTGTATCATCTAGATCATCGTCTAAATTAAAGTCATCTTGAGTTTCAGAAAATAGCTCATTGATTAAATCTAATGGTATTGTAGAAAAATGTTCAATATTAACAAAATCATCCTGTGTAGGAATGTGATTCTGTCTAGAAATAGGATGACTAGAAGAAGTACCATTGCCTTTGTTGCCCCTACTAGAAGAAGTCTGACCCGTACCTGTAAGCATACGTTTAAATCATTCCATTATAATTATACTAATAAATAATTAAAGTAAATGAAATTAAGTGTATTAAATAAAATAAACAGACAATAATAATTTAATGAAGGAACGAATGTATCTAACGTCGACGTGTAATCGAGAGGTTGAAAATTGAAATTTTGCTCGATGGAAGATCCCCAAGCTAGTTGCCAACTTCACTCTCAAATGAATAAATAAAATTCAATATTTAGTAGACAATGTAGACTTGTAGATAGATAGATTGAGAAATTAGAGAAATTGTAGGAAGATTTGTGAGAAAGATGAAGAGAAAATGAGGTATTTATAGTTGAAAAATTGGGTTAAAGTGTAAATATAATAATTTATGGGTTAAAATAAATATTAAAGAGTAGGGGGAGGGGAGGCCAAAAATGACCGCTGCACAACGGCCAAACTGTAAAATGACCGTTGATGCAACAGTTATTTGTGCAAAGAGGGGGTTTAGGGCGAGACCGGGTCAGGCCTGGCGGGACTGGGGTGGGCCGGGACGGGTCGGACGAGACCATGTCCCGTCCTGGTTCGAGTCCCGATACTGCAATTATTATTTTTTTTATAATGTCGGGGCGGGACCAGAACGACCCGGCCCACTGGCCATCCATACTTCAAAGTATAAAGAGTATGAGATGTAAATTTTCCATACTAATCTGTACTTTATTTTTAATCTTTTACAGGGTTCCATGCAAAAAGCAAGGAGGAATAAGATTCACAATCAATGGTTTCAATTACTTTAACTTGGTATTAGTGACCAACGTTGCAGGTGCAGGAGACATTCAGATGGTTTATGTTAAAGGTACAAAGACACAATGGATAGCACTTAATCGGAATTGGGGTCAAAATTGGCAAACAAATGCTATGCTAGTTGGACAAGCCCTTTCTTTTAGAGTCACTGGCAGTGATCGCCGCAGCTCCGCTTCTTACAACATTGCACCAGCTAATTGGAAATTCGGTCAGACTTTCGAGGGAAAGAATTTCCGGGTTTAATTTCACCCAAAAAAGAAAAAAAATTACACTGACCGGAAAAAAGAAAAAGGGAAAATTCATATGATTTTCCGCCTTCAATTGTTCTCTTTTTTAAATGGGAAAATTTGAAGTATCGCGGGGATTAGTTTCTTTTCTTTTTTATTATCAACTTTCTGGGGAATGGGTTGTGTTACTCTTTTTTTTTTGTTTATGTATTTTTGCTTTTATACTTTATGTGATGTAAGTGTGTGTTGTTAAAAGTTAAAGCCACTAAAGGTGAAGTGAAAAGTTATATAGAGGCTGAAGTGGCTACAAAAGGACCAAATTTAGGGGAAATTTATAGCCCGCAGCTATATTTGCATATTATTGTTACTGATGTAATGGCAAATTACTTGCCTAAGTTTATGAATATATTTTATTTTTTATACTGCAAACCTTGTATATTTTACTACATGTGGTGATGTTCCAAGTTTCCAATTCATTTCTGTGTCTTCCGAATTGTGTCTCATTTGAGCATGTGAATGAAATTGTGAGACCTAAACGAAAATACAACTAGATGTTATGAGAGTAAAATAATTAATTTATGCAATCGAACATGTTAAGAGAGTTTGTCGGAAAATAACATAGGCAAAGGAACTAAGAGAAGTGAATACAATGGATGTAGCAAAGGGAATTATCTTCATCATTAATTAACTCAAATAAATGAAGTCACAACTGTAACATATAACAATAGAAATCCTAAAACATAATGTTAACAAGATTGAAGTTCAACTTCTGAAGTTGGTATTCATGCCTAAATGGACCCAAAATGATTCCAAATGTTAACAAGCATAGACCGTTGAGGTTACTTATCGGTCTCTAGATTCTATTTTCTGCAAAGTGAAATTTTAAAATAAAGGTTGTGTAATTCAATCTACAATAGCAAATTCACCCATATAATACTCTTTTGTATTATGACTTTATGTGCCGAGTACATAGTGAATTGTGTTGGAAATTTAACCGTGGGATTGAGTTTTTCCCATCTTTAGTGACTTAAACACGTGGGCACCACATGTCGGAAATATCATTTCTTCGCACATGCCTAAATCTATTAAATGAGTAGATGATATTAGTGTCAAGTATCGTCAAATTTCGTTAAGAAATGAAAGAGATATTGGTACACAAAGTAAGGTGTTTGAGACATGAATAGATGGATTGTGTTGGCCAAAATAACAAATCTCCAAATAGGTAGAAGATGGAAGGATTGAGCACTATATAAGCTCTATTTTTGAGTAAGAGTTTAGGACCCAAAGGGGTAACCCATGTGTTTAGAAGAGGGAGGACCTAGGTGAGCTTGGGTTCGGGGTTAAGCCCCACACGGGCGCCACCGCCACCCGTCCGGTCCCGGGCCACGGGCTGTCTTTTGGAATTTTCACGGCCCCTCCTCTTCACTCAAAAATTTTCTTTGCCAGAAACAGAAACACAACAATCTGTTCTATATTTAGTTTTCTTCGCCAGAATCAACATTATTTGCTTTGTATTGTTGATTGTTACTGTTTTATCTTGGAAGACTATTGTCCATTACCATAAAAGCATATATATGGGGCAATTTTATCTTAAAGACAGAGATACATCTCTCGACTCAGTTTTCTTCTTGTTTAACCTTTCTGACACCATTTTTTTTACCTATAATTTAAGACAATTTTCTAAGTGTTCGAAAGATGTCTGGAAATCGAATCCGAGAGGGAGAGCCATCTCTGGTTCAAACAATAACAAGCAAACTATGGGTAGTTTGGTGGGACATTCTCTGGAAACCGAATCCGAGATGGAGATAGACACAATTTTTTTTCATACAGGGAATGAGAAATTAGCAATGCATACTACCATGAAGAATCTTGAGGTCAGGAATCTTCTTTAACAGTTTCACTGCATACTATAGTCATAATTTGATCCTAATTGACATGTATGTATCTGCACGTTCATTGATTGCATAACTTCTTAAATGCTTTAGTTTCTAAGGCAAAATTGTGAGTAGAAAGAGCAATCTTATATAATCTCATTTTGACATTTGGGGTGTGAGAACCAGGAACTATCATTTGTATGAAAACATAAAACAGAAAGTTGGAGCCAAAGTGTTCAAGTAAATGCATTGTTACCTTTCTCAAAAGAGAAATAATTTCAGATATAGTTACAAATGAAAGCATTAATCACATAAGGAGATATAATATTGTCTCTTAAGTTGAAAAACAGTAGCTAATTTTGAAAATAATGTATTCCCAACATCACTTTTGGCAATTTGGAAGGCTAGGGAGTTTCAGAGTATATGCGCGGAGATGGTGAAAACTAATTTGATTAGTTTAGTTGTGCAGTATCTTACTAATCTACTTTATCTTTCTGTAACAAGAGGTCCACCAATTTCATGTGAGTCCTTGGTGCTTTGATAACAGTCAAGCCTCTACTAGCAATTTGGGTGTCTTTACACGAACTCATAGCCAGACAAAAAGTAGAAGCTCGTTTCTAGACTTTAACCTATTTATTTCTTCTTTGCAAATACCACAGTTAAAGAATGGTATATTTGTAGGAAGGGGCTTCGCGTGTGATGGCCTCTTCAAAATGAATGTTATGTCTGTAATCTATTCATCTAATGAAATAAAGTCTTCTACCTACTTACTTGAGTCCTCTAATTTATGACATTATATATTAGGACACGTTAACTACATATCCATTCAAAAGTTAGTAAAGTTGAAATTGTTGCCTTCCTTCGACATAAACCCTCAACATAAATGTGAGGTGTGCGTAGAGGTAAAATTAACCAAATCATATTTCCATTCAGTCGAAAGAAACACCGCTTCTCTAGAACTTATTCACACCGACATATGTGATTTAAAGTTTGTGCAAATTAGAGGGAGGGGGGAACAAGTACTCTGTGACCTTCATTGATGATAGTACAAGGTATTGTTATGTTTACTTGTTGAAAAGTAAAGATGAAGAGTTTGAAGCATTTAAACGTTACAAAGAAGAAGTTGAAAATCAACTAAACCTACTGATTGTAGTGATATAGGGGGAGAATACGTAGCACCGTTTGAAGAATATTGTGCTCAATTCGGTATTGTTTATCAAACGATCTCTCCTTACCCGCCTCAGTCTAACGGTATTGTCGAGCGCAAAAATCGTACGTTAAAGGAAATGATGAATGTCTTACTTATCAATTCTGGTTTAGCCCAAACCATGTGGGGCGAAACGACTATTACCGCTAATACAATTCTCAATAGAGTTCTGCATAAACGTAAGGATAAAACCCCATATGAATCATGGAAAGGAAAGAAACTCACTTACAAATATTTGAAAATGTGGGGTTGTCTGGCAAATGTCGAAGTACCTAAACCAAAACATGTCAAAATTGGACCTAAGACTGTAGATTGCATATTCATCGGATATGCAAATAACAGTAGTGCTTATTGCTTCTTAGTGTATAAGTCGGAGATACCTGATGTCCACGAGGGTACGATCAAGGAATGCTGAATTCTTTGAATAGATCTTTCCTCGAAAGGAAAAAGAAATAATTTCGCGCAAACGAAGTTATGAACAAAATGCTCAAAATCAACAAGACCGGGGAGTTTATGATATTTAAGTACTTCGAAGGTGAATTTGATTGTAGAATGTAGTGGATGTTTAAGTTTAGGATGTTTAAGTTTTTTATTGTACTTTTAATTAGATTTTGAAGTACTTTAAGGTGGAATTTAATTGTAGAATGTTGTAGTGTATGGTTGTATTACATTATTAATGAATTGGATATGTTGAATTGGATTTTTTGAATTGGAGGATGAATTGGATTATTGATTTGGCAGGTGGGCTACTCTAAAAGCAGCCAAATGTTGTCAAAATTTTTCTAGAATTTCGATCACATATGATGGAAAATTATCCCAGAAAAACTAAAAATTGATTGCATGTGGTCAAGATTTAGTAATATTATTGCCAGATTTCGATTGCGGTCAAAATTTGGGGCAACATTTAAAATTTCGACCGCGTGTGATTGAAATCAAGCAACAATATTGCTAAATTTCGATCACGCGGTCGAAATTGTAAAAATATTTTTATTAATATATAAAAAACTATTTCTATTTAATTTAGGTTGAAATAATTTTTCGACCATATGAGGTCGAAATATTTCGATCAAGGTATAAACGACCGAGGCATGTTGTCGATAAATTGGTCAAAATTATGGCTTTTTTTACTGTGTGCGGTCGAAATTTGAGGTCGAAAAACCCTTACCTCTTTGGGCAACCGGCCATGAAAACCCACGTTGAAACACGAGTCTGGTGTCAACAAGGTGTTATAGAACAACATCCTTTTGTGCATTGCGTGGTATTAACGTTGCGCTAGCTCTTCACGTCTGTGTGTTAAAGAGGTAAGTATTATAAAACCTTCTCCATCACGTGTATATGTGGTTATTTGGCTCTGTTATTAAATTTAGCCAGAGAATAAGTTATAAAAGATCCGCATTTTGTATTGTTGAGGAACTTTAAACCTGGGATAACTATTTTGTATTAGAAAAAATACTACTACAGATGTCGCAGAAGAGACGTAACGCATGACCGGTTACAGATCATTGAGTTTGTATAGTTTATGTAAAGAATGGATCTTGTGCCTAACTCAACCCCAAAAACTAGCTTATGAGGAGAGGATTGTCCAAGTCCATATAAGGAGTCCAAATTTTCATTTCATTTCTGATGTGGGACTCTTAACACTCCCCGCATGCCCAGACTCCGTTAACTGGAGCGTGAATGACATAATTTGGGGATCCAACATCGGTGAACATAGACTTAGAATGGACATGGCTCTGATACTATGTAAAAAATGGATTTGGGCCTAACTCAACTCCAAAAGCTAGCTTATGAGGGGAGGATTGTCCAAGTTCATATAAGGAGTCCAAATTCTCATTTCATTTCCGATGTGTGACTCTTAACAGTTTAGTAATATGATAATTCCGACACTGAGACGTCAAGGATCCAATCCAAGCTATAGAAACTATTCGGTTACTATAATTTGGTGATTTATGAAGTAGTGAAGAAGCATTACAGGAACTTAGTATTGAATTTCTTCAGTAAATACCTATTTCCTCTTCAAACGAAATATAGATATCAAATTTCTATCTTCTTCTCTTCTACTTCTTTCAACAAATCACTTAAGTTTTTTTTTTGGAAAATTCGAGTTAATTGATGAAATTCAAATTTTGTTGGCTTTGTAAAATTTTGGAGAAATTCTGCCATAATCCCGCAGTTTCTTATTTTGCAACTAATGCAGTTTAATACATTTGGGAAACTTTGCAACTAATTCCAATCAGTACAATTGGGAAATTTTACGGGATGTATCGGATTCTATCTCCTTTTTTAAAGGGTTTTTCGCGGTATGGTAGTGAAAATCTAAAGTAAATACCTAACACCCAATGATTACACAACAAAAAATAGGAATCCAGCCTACTAATATGATCTCTAAATCTAGATCCTTATATATTAGTGTAACTATGTTTCTATGATTTTCCTCTGCTACATTTCATTTTAGGATTGCCCTTTTTTCTCTTGGACTAGAATTATCTATTCTCTTAAGACCCAAATGTATCTCTTATTATGAAACAAAAAAACCTCTAATTACATTTACTAATAAATGTTACTTATTATTTATAACAATTAAAGTTATTTGTGGACAAAATATTAGTAATATACATAGCAAGGGTACACTAGAAAAGTTATGTTACATTTCTTTTTCTCTACAATATAAAGGTTAACATCGCCGACTGTTCCTCGGGAACTATGTGACACTTCTATACATTTTGAGGGCATGCATGTGTGCTTCCGTCGGATTGTGCATGTGCAGACAGATTTGTTGCATGACATAGGATATGTCAGGTCTCGTGAATGTGAGGTACTGCATGGCCCCAGCCAGGCTACACTAGTGAGTCGGGTCTGAATATGGGGGCCCGGAATCAACGTTGAACTTGGAATTGGTGTCTACTAGCGTGTGGGATCGTTTGCAAGATGTCATGCCTGCACGGTCAAGGATCACTTCGGCGTACTTCTTCTGACATAGAAATAGGCCACCAGAATGTCAAGTGACAGAGATGCCCAAGAAATAACTCAGGGGGGCCAGATCCTTCATAGCAAACTCAGAGGAAATGAGAGACATAATGGACCGGCGGAGAGCATCAGATGATGTGGTGAGGATGATGTCATCAACATATAATAATATGTAAGCCATGTTTGTACCCTTGTTGTAGATGAACATGGAATGATCGGATCTGCTGTGTGAAAAACCGATAGAGGAGACATAATCGGCGAACCCTGGTACCATGCTCGAGGATCCTATTTCAGACCATAGAGCAATCTCCGCAACAGAAACACATAATCCGGATGAATAGGATTCCTAAAACTCATAGGCTGATGCATATATACCGTTTCATGAAGATCTTCATGTAAGAAGGCATTCTTGACATCAAGCTGATGAATGGGCCAAGACTTGGATAGAGCAATGCGGAGGACAGTCCGGACGGTTGCGGGCTTTACGACCGGGCTGAACATTTCATCACAGTCCACTCCCACTTGTTGAGACTTGTCATCACCTACAAGACGAGCCTTGTACCTTTTAAAAGAACCATCAAATTTCTTTTTATGTCTAAAAATCTACATAGAACGAATAATGTTAGCATCAGGTGAACAGTTACTAGGTCCCACGTCTTATTATCAATAAGAGCATTATATTAGTCAATCATTGCGGCTTTCCAATTAGGGTCGGACAAGGCATCCTTCGAATTTCGAGGGACATGGAAGGGACAGCTAAAACAGATAGGTTAAACAGTCGTTTAGGTTTATGAATTTCATGCATGACACGAGTTTCCAGGGTCCGAGAGCGTGTATAGAGATACGGGATGGGAGAGGGGTGTGCCGCAGGACTGCAGGGAAAATAAAGAAGGATAGGGGTGGCGGGACCGACTGGTCGATGCTTGGTTTGACAATCTATGGTTGCGGAATCACCTTGAGGCGGGTTGTTCTGAGCCACCGTCGGCAGAACCGGGTGGGCAGTGTGTCCCAGACTGTCCGAGGTGGGGGCGGGTGCCGGGGTCTGTGACGGCGGACTATGTAAAGATGAATTAGAACAGGGTTCAGATCATCATCTAGGAAGTCATAGGAATGCAGAGGTGGCGAATTTAGGGAGGCAAATGGGAATTGAGACTCATCAAATAGGACATGACGTGAAAGAATAATTTTACGGCTTGACAAGTCATAGCACAAGTAACCATGATAATTGGCAGGGTAACCCAGAAACATACAAGGGGAAGACTAGCATTAGAGTTTGTGAGTGGTCGGATGGAGAGGATAACAGAGACATCCAAAGATACACAAGTGTTGGTAGGAGGGGTTCCTACGAAACAGAACTTGAGTGGGAAACCGTTGAGCTAGAGATTTGTTTGGGATTATGTTTAGAAGATAGATGGCCATGGAGAGTGTGTAATGCTAGAATTGATGGAGAATTGAGGAGTGAGCAAGTAGGGCACGAATGAGGTTCTTTATGGTTTGGATTTTCCGTATGGCCTTACCATTTTGGAGGAGGTGTGAGGGCAGGAAAAACGAAAGGTAAGACCGTTATTGGAGCAAGACTGTTTGAATTGATTATTATTGAATTCTATGTCATTGTCACATTGAAAACATTTAATGCTCTTTTCAAATTGTGTATTTATGAGAGCACTAAATGAGGAAAAATGGGGTGGACCTGATATTTATTGCCAATTGGAAAATCCATAGAAAGTTGGAATAATTGTCCAAAAATAACACATAATAACGATGGCTAGCCATACTTAAAATATGGGACGTCCACAAATCACTATGTATGATATCGAAAGGTAGTAAATTACAATTTGTAGATGCAGAAAATGATAATTTAACATGTTTTCCAAAAATGCAGGATTCACATATAGGAGTCCTACAAATAAGGTTGCAATTACTAAAATTATTTTTCCTAAGGGAGCGTAAAATAGAATCTCCCGGATGTCCTAATCTAGAGTGACATAAGGAAGACGAAAGAGCAACAAAGGTTGATGGAACTGAGGCTGGATTGTTGACGATGTTTGAAATATGGTAGAGATCTCTAGTAATGTCATATCTCATTATTTGTCTCAATGTCGTAAAATCCTTCACAGAAAAACCAAAAGGATCAAAGTCAAAGAAAACATTATTATCAGTTGTGAAACGTCCCACAGAGATTAGATTTTTAATGAGTTTAGGGGCATGGAGGATATTTTTTAAGATTAGTGGTGGATGTGGTGGGGATAAGGAGGAATGACCAAAACCTCGAATGGGAATGCATTGTGCACTACCAATAATAATATTCCGATATAAATTACTCAAATTGGAATAAGACGAAAGTGTACCTTGTGATGCCGTCATGTGAGATGTGGCACATGTGTCTATATAACAATTTTCGTTTGGAGCGTTGAGTGACATTGTGTTCATAGTTGCCTCAATGTCAGTTGGTGCATAAGTTGAGGGTGAGAGGCATGTGCTATGTAGGCTTGTTGGGGACGTGGGTCGAGTATGTCAGGGTGGGCCTGTCAGTTGTAAGGTGGAGTCCACGAAGATGTCGGATATGGTCTAGGAGGAGAAGCCCATGACGATGGGGCCACGCGGCCCACAACGGATAGGCAGCCCACGGCGGAGGCTGCTGCCACTGCCGCAGTCACTGTTGGTTATTTCCTGTCGGCCGGGACTGCCCTTTCCCGCCTCCGTTGTTGCCGGACTGCCTGCTTCAGCGATTGTTGTAGGTGGATGAGGGCTGCTATGGGTCCTCGGGTCAGTGGTTCTAGTTGCCGGAGTTAGAGGTCATGCAGTCGGCGGAGGGCCCGATGGTGGTGGTCAGGGCGACGTCGACAATATTGGCCTGAGTGGTGTTGGGCTTGATTTTTCGAGTTTCCTCAAGAATAAGCTTCGAACGGGCCTCATAAAATGGAGGTAATGGCGTGCATTGCTGAAGAATGTGGCAACGCCGTCATAGGATTCGTTTAAGCCTGCAGTAAGCTGCATGACCAATAACTAATTGGTGATTGGTGTACTGACGTTGGAGAGTTGGTCGGCAAACATCTTGAGTTCTTGACAATATGAAGACACATTTGGGAAATCGTCCTGATGAACGTCATTGAACTGATTTTCAAGGTATAATGCTCGTTGACTTTTGTTGTCGTGGAAAATACTTTCTAAACGTTCCCACGTTTGGCGGGCAGTGGCATCGGTCTCAATGATGGTGTGTAACAGATCATTAGAGATTGTGTCATATATCCACTGGAGGACGGCTGCGTCCAAATGAGACCAGAGTGCATCATCAGAAGTCGAAGCCAAGGGTAGGTCCGTGGAATTCGGTGTAGGAGGGATGATGTGGTCGATAACTTCGTAAACACGACAATGGATCTTAAAAAGCTCCGCCCATGAGGAGTATTGACCCTTTTCCATCTCAATGGTGAGAGGGATGAAGTTTTTGATGTTGTTTACTGCAAGTGCAGGATGAAATTTGGTTTTGTCAGTCATGGAAGATGAAAATTAGGAGGATAAGGGAGAGAGAATGGCTAAAAAAACACTAGGGTTCCGTGGGGTGGCGGTCTAGAGCTATGATTGGCGGAGGTGGAGGTATTTTTAGGCTACTGATACCATAAAGGAATATGTTCCCTTGATTGTATTCATAAATAATGTACAATACATATAGTAGTACAATAATATTTAAACTAGGTAACTAATCAACCTAATTACAATAGAAAATATAATTCTACCTAAAATAGATGATCTAATTATAATAGGAATACAATTTTGACTAAAATAAGAGATATACATTTAATAAAAAAATATTCGGGAAATATCCTATTAAAAAGTAACATATTAGTCGTTCTCCCTACCAATACTTCTCGTGGAAATGGTAACAAGTCTCAAGTGGGGCAAATGTATACTATTGGAGAATGCACTTTTCATTTATTAGTCGAGTAAGAATATCTTATGGGATTTGTTTTGGGATATTATATTCATAGTTTTGATAATCTAGATTGAATAAGGTCAGCTCGGTACCCAAAGTATTATGCGGTTGCACACATCAAACCATCATTATATGTAAATTTGAATCATAGATTTCTATATGCTTAAGGAAAATGGGATTTTTGCAGAGTAGACTATGAAAGTTTATTTATATACAATGAAAAGCCCCTATACCCTCTACCTTATAAATATTCCTGACCTTCACAAGGTAGGGGTAAAGTCTGCGTACACTCTACTCTATCCAGACCCCCACCTGGTGGAATTATACTGGTATGTTGTTGTTGTTGGAAAGCCCCTATAATTTATGGGCGACTAGTAGAGTTCATAAAAGAAAGCAAAGAAATATCTACGACAAAGTTGTCATCTCTCTCCATATGTCCGGGAAAGGGTCAAACCCTAAGGGATGTGATGTAGACAGTCGATCCTAGTGCAAGCATTAATGGTTGCTTCCGCGACTCGAACCCCATGACCTATAGGTTACACGCAGACAATATTACCGTTGTTCAACGACTCCCTTTCTAGATTGAATGTCCAAATTTCAAAATATATTGTTACAATAACATTTTAATGTGCTTGTTTTCACACCTTTTTCTCTCTCTCAATTCAATCGATTACGTTATGTTAGTTCCTATTGAGTATATAGACGTACTTTTAACTTGTTAGAACCTTCCCTCTTCATAGATATAGAGAGCTCCAGACCCATTTTCAACATGGTGTGCTCTCTATCTCTACATAAGGTTAATCTTGATTTTCTAAATAATATAAAAGAATTCTCCAATTCACGTGCAAACATATAATCAGATTTCATGTGCAGGAAAACATTAGAAAACTAATTTATCTGTCATTAATTAAATATCCCAGGTCATTTGCCTTGTTTGGTTACTTTAAGGTTATGGATTGAATACTTAAATTATTTCTCAAACAGAGTGTAAGTGTGCTCTGAATTAAATCTTCTATTTTAACTCACACTCATTGACGAAGTAAAAATAAGGAAAAACCACTATAACAAGTGAAACAAATTAATTGAGTAGTCATATAATGGAGAAAATTCATAAATAATCACTTTTCAATTTACAATTTCATGATAGTGATTATTTTTTAAAGATTAGGTAAAAAAGAGCCAATAAATGCAGTTTCTACTCATCATATAGTCGGAGGTCTGGCCCATAAATTTAAAAATTATTTCGGTCAAACATTTGAGGACTCTCCTCTCTCTGCAAAATTACACATAATGGAGATTGGCGCCGTCTGTGGGAATCGAACCCACGACCACGTGGTTAAAAGCCACGCGCTCTACCAGCTGAGCTAAGACGGCTATTTGTTTAGTTTGTTTTTGTTACGTATTATAATAAAGAATAAATCTTTGTAATGCATCATTTTAAAACTACTACTAATAGCATATACTTTGAGCCATTCGTCTTTTCTTCTTTATGTTATCTTGGTGGTCTTCTACAGACTAAAGTAGTAGAAAGTGAAGGAAAAAGAGTGAAAATTTGGGAATCTGGAATAGCACTTTTGCAAGTCATCATCCATTTCATGATTTCGTTGTGTGCTCCCTCCCAATGTGAAGCATTTTGATTGGGTATGGAATTTAAAAAAAATACTATATATTTATTTTTAAAAAAAACTTGTGATCTAAAATAAGTTATAGATGTTTATATATCTATAAATCATCTCAGAATGAAATAGAAAATTTAAAGTTAAATTATTTTTAAATATAAACATGTATAAATTTTTATGTTTTTTTGGAACAGACTTATAAAGAAAATATATCATATAAATTTAAATAGAGGATGTATTATTGAATGTCGACAAAAGGGCAGCCCGATGCACGAAGCTCCGGCTATGCACTTCCGGGAGAAGTCGGACCACAAGGGTCTACCGTACGCAACCTTACCCTGTATTTCTGCAAAAGGCTGTTTTCATGGCTTAAATTCTTGACCTCCTTGTCACATCGCAACGACTTGAGGATCTTATTGAGGGGGAGGTAGAGTGAAAGATACATGTTCGACATAACTCAATAGCGTTGATTCAAACCTAGTGTTTATCTTAAAAAAATATTTAGTTTGTGTTTGGTTCTGCGGTGGACATAATTGATTTTGAAAGAATTGATTTTGACAGAATTGAGTTTGACAATAATTGATTTATGTTTGGATGCAACAATGTAAAAGTGATTGTTATTAATACATGATGTTTGGATAGTTTTGATCAAAATTATTTTTGAATGTAGAATTACCAAAATGGGCATAGTCAAATACATATAAATAAAAATTACTAAAATAATAGTGAAATATGAAGTATGTAAATAAAAATTACAAATAGATAATAGAATTTAAAGTGCAATATACCACTTAAATATTAGTAGAATATTATTACAATACTAATTTAAAGTGCGATATAGTACTTAAATATTATTACAATACTAATTTTGCATGTACTCTATAATTTGATTGCGGACTAAGTCTCGAACGTGATCCATCTCTGATGAAGAAGCTACATTGAAAACCTGTGATTGATCCAAGTTAGATGATCTATGATAATCATCATGGTGAAGGACTGTGATTTCATCTTCATAAAGATCAAAATCAATATCCATTTCTGCATTCCTTCTTATAAAGTTGTGTATAGTCATTGTTGCGACGACTATTTGAACCTGTGTTTCAAAATTGAACTTGGACATGCGACGTAGAATTGCAAATATGTTCTTCCATACCCCAAAAGTTCTTTCTATTGTGCACCTTAAACTTGAGTGGTAATAATTGAATACTTCATTATGATTTGCAAACACGTTAGAACGCATAAAATCAGGAAGGTGATAGCATTCACATCTGTAGGGACTAATGTACCCAATTGGTGTTGGATAACCAGAATCTACCAAATAGTACTTACCTTAAGGAGGGTGTGAAAAATTAAGGTTCGCATTTGTGAGAGCCTGGTAAAAAACACGAGCATCATGGGCAGTACCTTCCCAACCAGCTAATACAAAAGTGAAACACATATTCCAATCACATACATCCATTATATTTTGTGTTGGATATCCCTTTCTTCCAATAAACCTAGGTTGCTCGCTGGCACTAACTACACATGAAACATGTGTACCATCAATTGCTCCTATAGCATTCTTAAAAAATGACCTATATCGTTGATCATTTTTAATTTTGGAATGACAATCACGAAACATAGGATCTTCGGGCTTAATATTTTGGGTAGAGTTGTTGATGAAAATTAAAGAGGGTAATGAAGGAAAAGGTAAAAATCCAAATTAAAATAAATGTAGAATTGATTCTACTCACCTTAGAAGCTAGAAATTGTAGCTTCTTCCTGAATCAATTTTGAAGAGGAGAATTGATTTTGGAGAGGAAATCCAAACACCCAGATTTTGCTCATTTTCACGAAAATAGCAACCCAGAAGCACTTCTGGGTTGCCAGAATCGAAACCAAACATGTACTTAATATGTATGAATCCCAATAAATCAAAAGTCAGAATCCAAACCCATAAACTTCAATCATGAATCCGCCCCCAGGATCTTATTTTAGTGCAATCAAACCTCTATAATAACACGATTTATCTTGATATTTTTTATTGCTAGAGCGAAATGCTATTATAGTGTGTACATATAATATAAGATAACATGAAAATCGGTTCTAAAAGAAACTTCACCATTATCGTGAAATGTTTTCTAACTGTGTTATTCACTGGATATGCGTCGATTTGGAGATTTACTTTGGCATTTATCAAAGAATCAAAACTACATCACAAACGGATAACTCGAAAGTACAAAGATTTAAATGCTCGCTAGATCCTAGAAGTAGCAGTAGAGGTGAGTGCAAATGAGATATTACTCCCTCCGTTCCTTTTCATTTTATGTGATTATGTTGATTGGTGGAGTAAAATTTAAGGAAACAAAAACAAAGATTTCTCACATAGACCAATGTACTTTTAGAACTAGTAAGGATAAAATAAGAAATTAAAAGTAACGTTGGCAAGTGTAAAGCTTGTATTTCTAGACGAAAAAAAGTGTGAACTTGTATTCTTCTTCCCCCTCCTCCCTCTCCTCTCTTTCAGAAGATGAACTTGTTTACAGCATCAATCCAGTTTCAGAATTTATCCAATGTTCTCAAGTATTAAGTGGTACTGCATAATTAGCCGATCAAGCAACATAAAATTTCCAAAATGAATGAAAACTTAGTGAGATAGCAATATCACGTAAGTATCTACCATTCGAGTCCAGAAAAATTGATAGTTTTACCTTATCACTGGTATGAACTGCCACGATACTACATAACAAAACAATTGATGATATTGAACAAGTAACTTTTTTCAACAGAACTTCTCTAACAACGTATTTAACGGAGTTTCTATAATAATAGACTGCAACTTGTCTTCAAGTTAAATTGTACTCACTGCTATAATATCTATGCATAATGAATAGCCAAGGACCTACAAATAGTTGGCGTATGTGAGAAAAGGGGGGGAAAATGAACCTAACACAAATGAATATATGCAAAGGTCAATTCTCCTGGAAGTTGATGAGGTTTTACAAAAAATCCAACATCATGGCAGCCAGTGTCGCGGATAATACAAGGGTTAAAACACTGATTCCAGCAGTAAACCTGCACAACAGAAAAGATGAAATCGTAATGCTAGTGCTAACACAAACTAGTTGAAGGAAAGCAACTATTGTTACAAGAATGCTGTTGCTACTTCGAGTAGCAGAAGCAGCAAGAGAAATGGTTTTTACATTGTCAGTATATTGCAAAATGTGATTTCACACCAATTAAGTCAGAAAAGAAGTTGCTTCATCCGTGAACAGAATTTAAATGGAGCATCTAATGAAGGGTTATTTAGATACACTGTTAACTGGACTCTTTCTCTGAGGTTTGAACTAAAGCTTAATATTGAGCAGAATCATATAAAAAGAAAGAATCTGTTGAATATTCTGTAACTGAGTTAACATTATGTTACTAAGTATTTATATTAGGAAATACTTTGTGCAATACTTTGCAGTTCAGAAGGAAAAGATGGTGCTTACCATAGGGTTCTAGGTGATACCCATTTTTGTTGCACGTAAACAATCTGCTACATGAGATATCTCTTTGACGGTTGAATCATTTACTCCAATACTAGTATTTTTCTGTTCATTGTCGAATGCAAACTTAAGCTGTTTCTCCACAGACTTGAAGATGGATTTTCGTTTAGACCTTAATCGATATGGAGGGGAGGCATTAAAAGCCTTCGTATTGCATGGCCCAATGCCATTGTAAGCAGGATTTCTCGAAGAACTTTCCCGATTCATGCCATATTTTTCTGAACTGAGGGCTTGTTTCTCCTCACAAGCATCACGGACTTCATCCTTACTCATATCTCCATCTGCATTCCCAATTTTATTGTCTGGCGTGGAGCTCAACTTTCTCTTCCTGAATATGGAAGGCATATTTGGGAAGCTTCTAGCAGCAGTTTTCAGTATGGATTCAGGGGTTTGTGTGTACAAACTACTTCCCTTCAGACTACTGGGTGGAGTAAAGAAACAACTAGGTGACAAACTTGGACTTGAATCAGATTCACAATGACCCCATCGAGTATTTAGATGATCTGAATCCATTGAAATACAACCTCCTAACTGTGGTGGTTCGTAATACAATGTACCACATGTAGGTATTTCACAAGAAAATGGAGTTTCAATGACTTTAAATTGATCAACTTTACCATTCGTTCGATATCCTTCAAACCTGATTTCTGTAATTGGTTGAACGTGGATAGCATGCATTACTGGTGACTGTGCCTCCCACCTAACAACTTCAGAATCAGCGGACTCATTTTGAGGACCACTATTGGAAGCATCGATATTTGCAACCAGCAGTTTGGCATCTTGATGATTCTTGCCACCATTTTCAATTTTACATACATCGGTAGTTCCTGATGAAGCAAGCTCAGTTGAATCTGATCCTTTATGTGAGCAGACAAGCGCCTTTTCAGCTGAAGCTGTACCGGTGGTATCCTTATAACCATTTTGAAGGCCATCTCCACCAACAGATGGAAGGTTTCCAGTAGCCAAATAAAAGTCTAACTTCTTCTTCAAAGAGCTGTTCCAGTGGTTCTTGATTGCATTATCAGTCCTGTATAAAACTTGGTCAAGTTATGAGCAAGAAACTTAGTTTAAGAGAGATAAAAGGTACTATGCATTAATTCAGCATATTTGAGCATACTTCTGTTAGGTTATTACGTCATATGTATGGCACAGTGGCTGAGAAAAGCTTTAACTTCAGAACTTATCCACCTTAAAGTCGATATCAAGGCCAATGGTTCTTTTTTCGGACGGTTCAATATATACAAGTTTCTGAGTATCAACAGTTACCAACAGATAGCACTAGGTAAGAGGCAAAAACAAATCGGATGATTTAAAGCTCCAGTGGTATTTGTCTCTATCAATGTAATATCCAGAGATAAGAAATATGCATGTAAGCACTCACTAGTGAAGTCATTAGATTTCTCTACCACAATAGGGTGAAAAACATAGCTATCATGGGAATAGTGTGCATATTAGTCGGAAAACAACAAGTATGAAGTTAAACATCATGCACCTAGTCGTTAGGCCCATAAATTAGCTGCTAAACAAAAGGCCTTCACATAGTCGCACATAGTGTCATCACTCACTGGACGAGCCTTCCTATTTGTACCAGTTGAGTTTGTCTGCCCAAGACCCAGACAAAAAGTTTTGTACCTTGCCACGAAAACTCCGCTAACAATGTCGTCTGGCCAGGTTGCCCCAACTGGACTTTAACAATTTGACTTCTCACAATAAGAGGAAAAGAAGGCCTCTTGAGTTAGCATTCGAACTCACCTTCTTTCTTCTATTTCATAGCCTCTTCCGTATTCTCAATCGGAATAGCCAGGCCTTAAATGTTTTTCTTTAAATACAAGACAATGTTATACACAATTCCAGGAGCTCCACACAATCTTTCACGAGCTTTTTCCTATAATTTTTCTTTGGTGACTTCTTTGAACACATCAACAGAAAGACTTCAAAATCAACCCCATACAAATTGTTTCTTTTTATTCTACTGAATGAATAAATCATTACTTCCTTTAGATCATCTACAAGTGTTGTACCCACCTAAATAGATGTTCAATATCTTTGCTGAATGATTACCTTCCAGGTAAAACCTTAGCAATTTCAGCCCACTTGTTCGCATGGATTCGATGAGCATTTACAAGCGCTAGTTCCTCCTCCAATGTCCAGGCATCTTTCTTAATATTTGGATTCAAATGATTGTGCCACCTGAGAAAACAAGGAAATCATCATTAAGCCAATGCAATAAGTAATCAAATCTTGTAGGATCTCCCAATTTGAAAAAGAAAATGAAGAATTCATTTTGATATTAGCAGAAAAAGTTGAATCAGGTATAAGCAAGGTAGTCACTGATATACAATCGACTGACGTGCTGTAACCAGAGCAATGGGGAAAGTTGGCAATGAATCAACAGATTCTCTGATAATATATGGAAAATGAACAGTTAAATCCAACAAAGATAAACATTTACAAATGTATGACCACCATATCTGATCTTACCTCTCACGGCATTGCTTCCCTATCCGACCATGCAATGATTTGGCTATGACAGACCATTTTGTAGGTCCATACTTAGCCACCAGTTCAATGATCTTATCATCCTCCTATAAACAAACTCACCAGTTAATTGAAGGATATCAGAAATTACCAAGATCGTCCAAGCACGATCTAGAAGAACAGATTAATATAGAAGAAAAGAATAACCAACCTCTTGAGTCCAGGGTCCTTTTACAAGATCTGGATTCAGAACCTTTTGCCATCGATGCAGGCATTGCACTTCAGATCTATCCGGAAAGAATTCAGCTGCATGTACATCAGTGTTTGAATAGAACCAGTTTTTTTTCTAATCACAGAGTAAGCTTAAATCAAAAGCTGAATGAAACATGTTACCCAATGATCCGAGATGAACCACATCAAGAGCGACTCACACAAAAAGTTCGAGAATAAGCTAACATTTCAGAGTTCAAAGAAGTTGAATATCTGCTCTTTGGTAAACCTTATAAGTTTACCATCTATTGAACCAAGTTTGGCGGACTCTATTGTCAAAGAAACATGTTTACCATTCTTTGGAATATCAACAACAAATATACTTCAATGCCAAACTAGTTGAAGTCTGCTACATGCATCCTTGATACCTATTCCACTATTTGGACTCATTTCATTCCAACACTCAATACCAAATTATACCCTTGTCCATGAATTTTTAATGTTGTAGGTTTTTGTACAACTTTGCTCCATGTAACTTTGGATCTATCTTGTTCATTTCTTATAACTTCAACCATCACAATGTCATGTCGTACCTAAGCACGAATATATTTAGGAGGTCTATGTAGGATAAGGGAAACCGTCTCATGCAACCTTCTCTAATTTTTTCCTCGGCATATGCAATTTGCATTCCCTGTTGAATGTGGTTTGTTGGTATACTCAATCTCAAAATTTTATTTCATCTAACAAACAACAATTACAATACAGGAAAGTTGAGAAGAATGAAATAGAGAGTGATGATTGTAGCAAAATCAAATTGCAGAAGTAACTGCCAAAGCTAGCCTGGACTTTTTTCTTTGATAATCGAGAAATCACCAAGGTGGCGCACGGTTCAAATCGGTATATAGTGGATCTTCCCTCTACCCTTCACCACTTAAATACCAAGTTCTTGTATGTGGCAGGTTTTGAACCCGTACATGCACTTAACCTACACATCACATGCTACGCCCTTACCACTAGACCAAAGCCCTTGGGGCCCAAAGCTACCCTAGACTTTAAGCTACAAATAATTTGTTACAAAATATAAGTAAATTACATGCTAGAACACATTTGCCTACCATGTCTATAAAAAATGCATTCAAAACACTCGAACAAATAGACCACCTAACAAGTCTGAGATAATTTTTGTTCAAGAAGGCCCACCAAGTGTTGCAAATGAACATACTAAAAAAGAAGGTTGAGTATATCACTGCTGACAGCACCATGGGCTACACCAACTGCACGAGTAAAATCTACTTAGTCAAACAAAAAGGCCAACCTAGAGTGAGGCAAGACAGCCATGGGACTATTTACAGTTATCTAATTAAGAAGTCTTTGTTGGTCTCTGGGAATGATTCTCTCAAGGCAAGGCAAAGACAACAAATGACTGTCTTAAGTTTAAATTCTTCCCCGAGTTATTTACAAACCAATTAAGAAGTCTTAGTTGGTCTTTGGAAAGAAGTGGCATCTTGGGACAAGGCAAAGAAAGCAAATGACCTCTCCTAAGCTAAACCCTTCCAAGAGGACTTGAGATTGATTTTTATGCCTCATGGAACAGTGGATCTTATGTGTTTTATGCTGACTTATAGTGTCATATGATAATAAGTGGTAAACGATCCCCTTATATATTTAATCTATCATTAATTTTTCCATATATATAGTAGCTTACTCTTTTTCCCTATCTGTGATCGATCAATTGTTGCTCCCTACCTTGATATAGCATCATTTTCCTACTTGATCATATTTGTAGAAATATCGTTCAATCAAACAGGGAGCACAAAGTAGGACTAAGATTCAGCTTGGAGAAGACAATAATTAAAAACAAGTCAAATGAAATATATCATATTCAATCTATATTCATGACTAAAAGATACAAACATGATAAAGTAAACTATATCCCATATTATTTACCTCTTGATAAGATCTTATTGTAGAGCACTTATCAGGTCCCATAGTAACCATAGTAGAAACTTAAACATCTACGTTCAAATATGAGTGTCGGTGTGAATTTGAATCACACTTCATGAGCACTATTTATTTTTTTACTTTTTTTGATGATCGAGAAATTCACAAGGGTCGGTTATGCACGGTACGAAACTCGGTGGATAATGGGTCCACTCCTCTACCCTTCCCCACTTAAATACCAAGTTTTTTCTTGTGACGGTGTTCTATAACCCGTGACATGAGCCTAATTAAAATCATCACATGATGCGCTCTTACACTAGACCAAAGCCCGGGGGGCACTAGCAGTATTTATATGCATAGACATTTTTACGTTTTCCTGTTACTTTTGAAATGGGAAAAGGGATAGAAGACATGCATCTCCCAGGGTTGCTGTATAACAAGTCTTGCGGCATAAGATCTTTCGATCTATAATAAGTAGTGAAGACACTAGCTGCTGAACGAATGTTAAATCTGTAATAACTTCCAAAAACACTACCAAAGAAATTATACCTATTTTCTTCCAGCACTTCCCCTTGTAAGCTGCAACAGCCCTTCTTAAAGTATCATCCTGTGGCATTGGGAAATATATATAATCAATACATGATTCCTCAAAGTAAAACCAAAAGCTGAATTTATCATAAGAATTCTAGTTTAAACCACGTTTATGCTAATATACCATGAAGTTGTAGAAGCACAAACAAACTCAGAAGAGAAAATGTTCCACGAGAAACTAACTTTTCCAAATTCCTACTATTTTTAATTAACAACTCAGTAGTATCCACTACTGAAAACTTGAAACTACAACTCAACATAACCTGAGGGAGCTTGGGCATTTAGGCAATCGGTCTTGCACCATAAGATTGTATCATACTTACCAGGAAAACTTCTTACCTCCTCAGGAGTCCAACCACCCTTTGCTCGTCTAATTGGACCAGAGGTTCTCCTGCAAAATTGAACTCATTACAAAAATCTCATGATTTACATGTGGTCTAGATGGTAGCAAGACTCGCAAAACGCCAAAGAGCAATAAGCATAAATCACTACTTTACGCTAGTATATTGCCATTTAACATTGAAAAATTAGCAGCAGAACACCGTGAACTCCAAACAACCCTATCACATCATAGAAAAACATGATAATTCACATGATTGTAAATCAGGTTTGTGTCTGAATGAAGGAGATAATAGGAGAGAAAAATTGCATGACATAATCGACTCTAATACTGTTGTCTTCGTGATAGTAATCTTGACCCTTAGGCAATGCTATTCCGCTGTTGAATCACCTTCATATGCACATAAACATAGTTCTAAATTCTAATCCTATTCATAAATGACCTAAATTAAGATATGAAACAGATTAACTATTATACAATCTCATGCACAAGGGTTTCCACTTTAAAACAAGCCAATCTTAAACCGAAAAAACAAAGAACAATCCAGGAAAATCCAATTCTAAACTTCAGATGAACTTCAATATTAAAATTGGCATGAATGTACTCCCAATGTTCAGATTTGCAACTTTTAACGCCAAATATACAAGGTCTAATATGCTGGTCCTAATCAAGGTTATCATATAGAGAGGCAAAAAAAACATTACCGATGAGCTGGTGATGTAGGCGTCGGGCTGCATACTTCAAATGACTTTACAGTTACACTGCCACTATTTTTAGAAACCGAAGAAGCTGAAGCAGTCGTCGATTGCTTATTCTCAGTACAGCAATCCTCTATTTTCAATCCATCCATCTTCACAACTCAAAAACCTTAAATCACCAATCCAATAGCAAAATTCAATTTAAAATAGAGTTAATGGTCAAAAACACACCTGGACTATCACTATTTCGCGAGTTCACACCCCCAACTATCAGTTGTTCCCTTTTCCTACTTGAACTCTCACCATCGATGTATTAAAACACACCTCAACTATCGGTTGTTCCCTTTTCCTATCTAAACTCTCACCATCAATGTATTTAAAACACACCTCAACTATCAGGTGTTCCCTTTTCCTACCTAAACTCTCACCCTCAATGCATTAAAACACACCTTAACTATCAGGTTTTCCCTTTTCCTAACTGAACTATCACCGTCTATGTATTAAAACATACCTCAACTATCGGTTATTCCCTTTTCCTACCTGAACTATCACCTCAACAATCGGTTGTTCCCTTTTCCTACCTGAACTATCACCTCAACTATCCGTTGTTCCCTTTTCCTACCTGAACTATCACCATACCATCTATGTAGTAAAATAGACTTCAACTATCACTTATTCACTTTTCCTACCTGAACTATAGCGGTGATAATTCAAGTAGAAAAAAGGAACACCGATAGTTGAGGTGTGTCTTAATACATAGATGGTGATAGTTCGGGTAGGAAAATTAAACAACTGATAGTTGGGGTGTGAAACTCGCGAAAAAACAATAGTTCATGTGTGTTTTTTACCGTTATTAGGGGCGGCAAAATGGGTAAAAAATATGGATATTCGCCCGACCCAACCCATTTAAAATGGGCTGGATATTCAATCTATTTAAAATGGGTCTAATATGGGTCAACTCATATTATCCACTTAAAATATGGGTACTTAATGGGTAAAATGGATAAAATCAACAACTTTAGTAAAACAAGTTCCTTAAAAATAAGGAAAAATGGCTTTCTTAATAATATTAGGAAAAACAAGTTCCACAAGTGGCATTTCACCAACCATCCAACCACACCACGCCACCCAGCTCAACCTGCCCCCCCCCCCCAATCCCCTACAAAAAAAGTTTTTTAATGTTTTTAAAAATTTTCTACACTACTCACCTCCACCCACACTCCACCACCCTCCAAAAAAAAAATTCTTTAAAAAAGGTTTTAAAAGTTTTTTATTTGTTTTACACCTCCCTCCCCCCTTCCCTCCCCCAACACCCCTCCAAAAAATTGATTTTTTTTTAAAAAAATTATTTTTATTTTCTACACCATCCACCCCCTTCCCCTTCCCCCGCGCGTCCCTACCCTCTCGAATTTTATATTTCATATATTTTATTTTACTTTTATAAAAACTAATAAGTGGACGAATTGGATGAATAGGGAATTGTATAAGATGGCGAGGAAGGAAGCAAAGCTAGCGGTTACGGCGGCGAAAACGGCAGCTTTTGAATGCATGTATGTGGAATTAGAGGAAAAGGCAAGGAGAAAAAGTTTTACAGACTAGCCAAGGAGAGAGAGAGGAGGGCCCGTGACATGGATAACGTGAGGTGCATCAAGGACGAGGACAACAAAGTACTGGTGGAGGACGCGCATATTAGGTGGAGGTGGCAGTCTTACTTCCATAAACTCTGAACAGAAAAGGAGTTAGAGACATTGTGTTGGGAGATCTGGAGCAATCTGGTAGGTACCGGAATTTTGGGTATTATAGAGGCATTAAGGTTGAAGAGGTTAAGGGTGTTGTTTGCAGGATGCGCAGGGGACGAGCGACCGGGCATGATGAGATCCCAGTTGAATTTGGAAGAGTGCAGGCAGGGCAGGTTTGGAGTGGCTGACTGGGTTGTTTAACGCCATTTTTAAGACGGCGAGAATGTCCGAAGAATGGAGGTGGAGTACAATGACTCATTTATACAAGAACAAAAGTGATATCCAGAGTTGCAACAATTATAGAGGTATCAAGCTGCTAAGCCACACTATAAAAGTTTGGGAAAGGGTCGTGGAGATGAGGGTGAGAAGAGGCGTGTCTATTTTCGAGAACCAGTTTAGATTTATGTCAGGACGTTCGACTACAGAAGTCATTCATCTAATTAGAAGATTGGTGGAGCAGTATAGGGAGAGTTAGAGAGACTTATATATGGTTTTCATCGACCTCGAGAAGGCATACGACAAAGTCCCTAGGGAGGTTCTATGGAGATGTTTGGAGGTTGGATGTGTACCTGTAGCGTACACTAGGGCGATCAAGGATATGTATGATAGAGCCAAGACCAGAGTAAGGACAGGAGGAGAAGACTCGGAGCACTTTTCAGTGATGATGGGGCTGAATCAGGGATCATCTCTTAGCCCATTCCTATTTTCCTTGGTGATGGATGGACTGACGCGACAAATTCAAGAGGAGGTGTCATGGTGTATGTTATTCGCAGACGACATAGTCCTGATTGATGAGACTCGCAGCGGAGTGAACGCTAAGCTGGAGGTTTGGAGACAGACTATGGAATTTAAAGGATTCAGGTTGAGTAGGACCAAGACAGAATACTTGGAGTGCAAGTTTAGTAACGGAAGCGACCTTGAGACAGGCGTGGAGGTGAGGCTTGATACTCAGGTCATTCCAAAAAAAGGCAGCTTTAAGTACCTCGGGTCTATTATCCAAGGGAATGGAGAGATTGATGACAATGTCACACGTCGTATTGAGGCAGGATGGATGAAATGGAGGCTCGCATCTGGAGTCTTGTGCGATAAAAATGTGCCACCAAAACTTAAAGGCAAGTTCTATAGGGTGGTGGTTAGACCGACTATGTTGTATGGGGCGGAGTGCTGGCCGATCAAGACTTCGCACACCCAAAAGATGAAAGTTGCGGAGATGAGGATGCTGAGATGGATGTGTGGGCATACAAGGAGGGATAAAATTAGAAATGATGATATTTCAAGACAGAGTGGGAGTGGCCTCGGGGGAGGATAAGATACGGGAAGTGAGGTTGAGATGGTTCGGACACGTGCAGAGTAGACACAAATGTCCCAGTGCGAAGGTGCGAGAGGTTGGCTATGGACGGGTTTAGGAAGGGTAGAAGTAGGCCAAAAAAGTATTGGAGAGAGGTGATTAGACGGGATATGATGCAGGTGCAACTTACTGAGGACATGACCTCAGATAGGGGGCTATAGAGGACACAGATTAGAGTAGAAGAGTAGTAGGTAGTCCAGCGTAGTCCTACTTATGCTTACAAACTGGTAGTTGTAGTATTATTATTGTAGACTCGTTTAGCCTATCATACTAGTAGGCGCAGTATTACTTTATAGTCCTTTGTTGTTTGATTTCTGCTGCTATGTGTTCTCTAGTGTACTTTGTTTACCTTATTTACTTGTGTTAGTTACTGCTTCCTTTTTCAGAATGCGCTATCATGGCTTATTCGCTTTTGATACCAACATTTTCAAACTGCTTTAAATTTCTTGTCCGGATCTGACCGTTTCTCTTGCTTTGCTTATGCTTGTGTTTTGTCTTGAGCCGAGGGTCTCTCGGAAACAACCGCTCTATCTACCATGGTAGAGGTAAGGTCTGCGTACACTCTACTCTCCCCAGACCCCACGTTGTGGGATTTTCACTGGATATGTTGTTATAAAACTTATAAAAATGGAAAATTTGTGTGGTTAAATTTGGTGTGGAATGGGTGGTGGCTTGTGGTTTGGGAGGGGGGAAGAAAAAATTTCTATTTTTTATAAAAGTAAAATAAAATATATGAAGTAAAAAATTTGAGAGGGGGTGGGCGGGAGGGGTTGAGTGGGGTAGTGATGTGGGGTGGGGTGAGGTTGGGGTGGGTGGTGGTGTGGGATAAGGATGACTAAAGATGAAGTGCATTCGAGGGTGGTGGTTGGGTGGGGGTGGGATTTGGTTGGGGAGTGGGTGGGGTGGGTGGTGGAGGGTGGGTGCAATGGGGTGGAAATGGTGGGGCTTGGGTGGATATTTTTCGAAAAATGTTTGTTGGAGGTCGGCTCATTGGAAAACTTCGAAGTTCTATTTTTCCCGCAAATCTTGAGGTGCAACAATGTACTAGGGATTAGATTTGTGGACAAGAAGGTAAATTAATTTTCTCCATATTAGTTACATGAAGCCAACATCTTTAAAGTAATTTTAGATAATATGGATATCCATATTATCTGTCGGATTAATCTATTTTTTATCTGTGTTAAATATCAGGGGGTCAGGAAATTGATCCATTTTTGTTTAACCAATTTTTGACCCGCTCATATCCGACCCGACCCGCCCGTTTGCCACCCCTAACGGTTATCTCTTTAAAATAATCACACCAACAGAATTTCTCTAATCCATTTAAATAAAACAAAATCCCAACTCTATGCAAACCCTAAGACCCCTAATAATTCCCATAGATATAAGTATAACTAAATCCAGATATCATATTCCCATTTTCAGATCAAAACTACAACCAAGTAAAACACAAAACAATATACCCTTGCAATAAAACCGATCTCATCATTAACCTATCAACGAAATAACTAAACACAATCAAACAAGTCGAACAAAAAAAAATTGAAGCTAAATTGATCAGAAATCAATAACACTATAATATTTAACAGCACTTTCAATAATTTAACAGCAAACTAACCTGTAATTTAAGCTCATTCGAAACCCAATAAATCTCTCAGTTTTCCTAGACAGATAAATTGAGCTATACAAAACAAAAAACCTTGCCCGTTGAATGATACAGGAAAGTAAATCTTCAGAATATTAAACAAAAAATAAGTTTTGTACATAACGAATATATCAAGGGGGCCACCGACGGGGCCGTTTGGTAGCCGTTAAACATTTTGCGAGAAAAATGACAAAAATTTCATTAAGTATCAACGATCAATTTTGATCCTTTAAATTTATCAAAAGTGGGTACTTTTGGTTACCAAACTCTGATTGTGAAATTTGATATTTATCATATGATTATTAAATTTAATTCGATTTTGAAAATAGAAAATATTTAATCGAACTCACATTTGGAAGTATAATTTTATAGTTTATGTTATTTTAGGTCTATTTCAAAAATTTAAAGCAATTTTTTGAAGTGTAATTTTTGTTATTTTTTGGTTGATTTATTGTATATGGATAGTTTTTTATGTTGCGGTTTCTTGAATTTTGACAAAAATTTCTGATGTTTCTGGTTTAAAAAAATCACTCTTTCGATTAAAGTTAACAATCATATTTTGATAAATATTTGATTGAGAACAAAAGTATAAATTTTTTATAAATTTAAAGGATTAAAACTGCTCAAATAGTATTTAAGGGATTATTTTAAACCTACTACCATAGATAAGGAACAATTTTTTTCATTTTCTCAATTTTGCTCTTTGGAATTATGATAAATTAACGTGAGTGTCGTAACGGCGTTAAAGGTTTCACGTGTAGGCTACGAGAAAGAAGTTTAAACCTCAAACGGCACATTTCGGTGGATATACGTTGAGCATGTGCATTGGTTTAACTAGGTTCATCTCCTTCGTAGATAAATGGCTGAAATTTAATTTAATGATAAATAGGGAGGGATTTAAGTTACGTACACTGCTAGGATTAGATTTTTTTCGTACCATTAGCTTAAGTTGACATACAATAAATAGTTAATTATTCAGAGCAAATTTGCTAAGGTAAATTGAAAAAGTCCAACGATAAACTTAATTATAGAGTTATGACATAATTAAATTCGGACGAATAAAATGTTGAATTGAGTTTGACCAATCTCTGTAGGGGCATAAATTCATTGTCGGTTTTTATCATAGTGGAGATTATTGTTGGTAGATCCTTATATCAGTGAAAATTGCTTTCAATTATCGAGAAATAAGAAATATAAAAACTTTGTTATTTTTAACTAGGGATGCACATAAGTTGAGTTGGTTCAATTTTTGCATTTACCAAACCAAAATTAATTGTGCTGGTTTTTAAAATTTAAATCAAATCAATAAAAGTCTGAATTTTTCAATCTCGATTTTTTCAATTCATTTTCGACAAGTCTCCACAATACAAAACATGCAACTAGTGCTCCAGTATTTCTTACGTTGAGGTGTGTTTTAATATCAAATCATTACTCAACTTTTTTTTTATTTGACTCGAGTTATTGATTTGATACGGTTGGGTTGTGATTTGATGCGGTTGGGTTGTGATTTGATGTGGTGTGTTGATTATTTGTGTACAACCCAATTTTCAACCTAATCAATTCTTAGTTTGCAAACAAAATCCTAGATAACAAGCAATAATAACTACTACTATTATTATACCCTAGTACCACACAAGTTGAGATTATCTACATAAATCCTCATTGATCATGTTTTTCCATTTACATTAATTTCAAGCCACAATATTATACAAATAAGGTGACTTTTCCTAATTTAAGCTCGTAGCATAATGGCTAAGCTAGACATTGTAAATTCCTCCTAGTAATTTTTAGCTTCAAACAATGACGAAACAAAAGCAAATCCTTCTCTCATCTTCAAGTAATCAAGTTCATCAAAATGTCTTCATAGCACAAAGGCAACAGATATATATTCTTGATGAAGTTGAGTAAAAGCACAGGCATATATAATAAGCTGCCACTATGCGGGGCCGGACAAGCGACAGACGACAAGGTCTATGGTACGGAACCACATTATTTTTTGGAACTCTGCAACAAAAGTATGCTATTGTAACAGCAAGTGGCCTGCATTCTAGTTACAGGATCCAGTTCTACTATTCAAGTTCCTAATATTCATCACTAGTAGAATTCTTGGGAAAGAAACAAAACTGCAAAAGTACATTTTACCAATTAATTTGGCGAGGAAAGCTGTTGACATTCAAAAATAAGGAATTCCACTCCTTGTCCATCTTGATGAAACCGCAATAAAACAATGCCTACAGTAATGAGAAATTGAATTGCAGAAGCATCTTAGTCTGGTGTTGGTGCACCTTGGTTAAGCTCGGCAAATCTAAGACCCACACGCATAGAATGCTTCAAGAACTTTTCAGCACATCGCCTGACACAGGTCTCTTCTTGTTTGTCTAAAGTTTTGCGTTTGAAATTGTCTACACAGTCTGTGAAACATCTTTCGACCAGGGAATTATACATTCTCAAGCTGCAGTGTTAAAAGACAAAAGAGACCAGGCTTTAGAGTTATAACACTATTATCATGAGAAAGTACCAAGTGACACAGGCAGTAACAAAATAAAATCCCGTTCTAATTCTCTTCAATTTTCTACTTCAACATATTCTATTTTATATTATTTCATGCAATGTTTACAGAATTGGGGATTTTAAATTACCTTTTACTGAGCTAGTGGGTTTAACTACTACTGAAGTCTTTAATTTTATGACAATCAAGGTAATATTATCTTCATTTTCTCAATTCTCAAATCAGTATGTTCCAGCATTAGCACAAAATATGCATACATCAGTGAAACAGAATCGATAGAACTAACGGGGGCGAAAGTGTTGCAAGTTCCCTATGTCCTGTTTCTTGTGTAATCAATATCCAAACAGGAATTGACAATTGCATGGTGAGAACAAACTTAGGATTAACACAGTGGAATGTCTGGTTAGATATTTTATTTGCTATATATCACATAATAAACGCATTTAACTAACTAAAGATCAGATAGCCTCCCAATCTTTTTCCCTTTTAAACATATATTGTCCTATGTTACATGGATCCTTCAGTAGCTTTGACGTACCCAGAGGGGATGGGTGTACTTAGGGTGTCGGTACATCGGACGGGACTTCAAAATAAACTAATAATTGACAAAAACTTTGACATATCAATACCAGGTACTTCCATACACATATAGGATAGGTACCCATAAATGAATCCATACAGAATAGATTTTTACAAAATTTGGCAACAGGATAGTGCCAAGAAAAAATTCCCCTAGAATAGACATTGCGACCCCTTTAAGCGCATATTATAGGGTTGGTTTTGAAGAGCTCATCATCTTGCCCTTTTAAAGAAGCCCTAAACAAAATACTTACTAGAGGGTACTTCAATATCATTTCGATAAGTCAGAGAATTTCATTAAAGAACATCAAGTTGGTATCAAAAATTTGTCAAGATGTGTATGTGACTTCGCTTGAGTCCTCCATTCTTTTCCACCAAGTTTGACCAACAATGCATACAACATGGTATTTTCTCCGAGAGTATTTTGATATTTCAAAAATATGTTCGATAACAACCTTTTAAAAGCATTCTTAAACAATGTTAATTAATTCAGGTCCACGAGAAGTGCTTAATAAAAGTTGCTTTCTATAGTTTCATGTCATTTCTCAGGGCTTGGACTCTCGAAAACTCATGAGATGAATAGGTTTATGCCGTAAACGGCTCACTACCAAGATAGGGCTACAGTAATAATTACTCAATCCAGTAAAATTAGCTCATTACTCACGAAAAGAACTGACACGAGTAAGTTAGGGGACACTAGGGTTACTTCTAATACCCTTAGTGCCCTCCTGTCAAATTTGGACAAAGGTGTACTGTCCAACCAAAAGAAAATAGGCATGTACCATTAATTTGGTATTCTATTTCTATCCTTTGGCTCCAAATTCAACCCTAAAAACTCTGTTCAAATCAATTGAACCCTAATTAGTATAGAAGTTGTATGTGAGTATAGTTATACTATTCTCAAAGTATATAAAGATAATATACACATGCGTGCACACACGTATATTCTTGTTTTGTACGTTTCTTCATTAAAGCATGCGCTTCATTTGCTCTCTAAGCTTAAAACCCCAATCAAACCTTAGTGCTTTTTTCCGCTTTTTCCTTTGATAACACCGCCTAATTCCAGGAATTCCACATTACACACTCAATACGCACTTCCATTATGAACACCCCTGTTAATCAGTAGTCTCTCATCCATAAACATCTCAGCAATCTAGAAAAGTTGATGCTCATGAAACCCTAGTGTTATCCTCAATTTCCAATTCCTTTCCAACTCTTTTCTCTCCTCCACCCCTTTTTCTGACTTCAGAATGACTAGATTCACTGCACTTCTGAAGACTCGTCAGCAATTATGAGTTTAAGACTAGCAGTGCATAACTGGTGCTGAGCATAGGAGTATCATCCCAGCTTACAACATGCTGAATAAACCGTCAAATTCACATTTACATATTGACTCAAGCTTGCTAAAACCAACATTGAAACAAATTACCAAATACTTTCTATTTTAATTTAGATGTTGAGGGAAAGGAATATAATATCAGCTTTGGACAATAAGAAAGAGAGCACCACTTCAGAGGTTAAAAGTTCTTCATGTTAGTTTAAAAGTTATTTGCTCTTACTCTTTCCCGGTAACAAATCAAAACTAAGTTTTTCCCTGCTAAGAATAAAAGCATGAGCTAGTTGCATATAGTTGGTGGTGGAACCTCAAATTATGGTGGAGCCAGCAGTAAATCACGGTTTTGGTATCCTTACAGATCCAGATATGAAACGTTGGATGAAGCTTTAAGGGGGTCTTGAGTTGAACTTATACAAAAAAATAAATTGGGATTTGAAGAGTAAAGGGAACTTGTAGACTATTTCATATACGCTAATAGCAAGATACTCCGTTCTATCTTAGAAAATTCAATGTTCTATCATGTGCAAAGGCAAAAAGCAAAGTAATACACTTTCAAAGCCAGGAAAGGAGATATAAGGAAAGAGCTCACATGACAAAGAATCAAAGTTGCAGCAACCTACAACATGCTTCTACACCATAAAAACAACCAGCTCAATGGCATGTTTAATTCCAGTAACCAATTAGTTCATGTGACTAATTCTTCACAAACTTTTAATTAGTTTTGATTACTCCTCCTAAAGAAACAAGCTTTATGAGGAATGACATCACACTAAAATTCATAGTCTCTCAAAAAGGGTTAACAGAGTACTCTATCAAGGTCAAATCAAGAGAGGTCATTGATTAAGAATGGTGGTCCATCTGGGGTGTGTTCGGTATGGAGGAAAATATTTTCCAATTTTACAATGTTCGGTTGGTCAAAAATTTTGGAAAACATTTTCTCTAGGAAAACAAGTCCTTAAAATGAGAAAAATGAATTTTGAAGTAGGGAAAACAAGTTACACAAGTTACATTACACATCGATTGTGTTCTCCCCACCCTCCAACACATCTCGTCTTCACCACTACCATCGTAACCCCCACACCCCTACCCCTCACCCCACCTACCATATTATTGGTCTAGACTATATATAAATGCTTTAAGGATAATATTTTATGCTTATGTACCGAAAACAAGAAAATAAGTAAAAAAATCCACTTATTTTCCTGTAAAACCTTTTCCTTCATACCAAACACACCCAAAATCCTGCGAAAGTTAAAAATGGCATATTTCTTAATCAAACTGGTAAATCAAGTTAATTTCTATTTCCACCTTTCAGGAGAGTGATTTCTGTAAGTACAAACAGCGTAATTAATAGTAACAATTTAAAGATAGCAATAGAAAGAACCTGTCACGAACTTGGAGCTGGTCAATCATAGCGGCCATTCGAATCTTATCAGCTTCAGGAAGTGCATCCAAATCTCCAAGCATACTCTTCTCCATCTTCACAATATGCGTATTTGGGGGAGAACGATACCAATAAGCGGAAATATATAAAAACCCTAGTCCATTGGCAAAGCCCTGCAAACGTGTCCTTTTAGACCCTCCTACTTTCTGAAATTACACTTACTCCCCATATTTCTTTACTGAGTACTCTGCTCCAACTAGTAGTTAATTTTAGGGGAAATTGATCAAATTAACCCCTTTACTATACGATACATTTTAACTTTCCTTCTATTACACTCAAGGTCAATCATATTTTTACGATTAGCAAATTGTCTCGTAATTGTGTTAATTTTGATTTTTATTGTACTCTGGTCACAGATTCAAATCGTGTAAATAACCTCTTGCAGAAATATAATAGACTTTTGTGATCCCACCCTTTCCCCGACTCTACACATAGAGGGAGTTTAGTTGCCCTTGTACTTGAGGATCATCCATACCCTTATTATTGGCAAATCGTTTCGTCATTACCCTTGACATTTGCGGAATTTTAATATGGATTTCACGTGTCAAAAATATTTTGAGAAAAATATTCAAATTTACCCCACTAAGTTTGGCTATAATTTAAAAATATATATTCTTCTACTACTGGAGCTTCATCAATAGCATATACGAGACGATTAGCTAATGGTAGGAGTATGAACTACCTCAAAACATAACCAAAAATAAAATAAAAATATTTCATAATCGTAAAAGGTTTTTTTTATCCCCTCCCCCCAGGAGCTCCCTCTTTGCTTCCTTGGTGTCATGTTGAAAGTGAATGACGCTTACCATCTGAGCAACCCCCTCTTGTCTAATCGTAAAAGGGTATCTTTGACATTTTCCCTTAATTTTACATTAACCTTAGTAAGGCCTCATTTATTTGCACTTAATGAAGGTTTTAATCTTAATCATTTATATCTCAGTCGTTAAGTCTATTTATTTTTTAGGTCTGAATCCTAATAATTCATATATTAATCATTAAAAGTGTTTATTTTTATAATTATAAAATTTACTTAATGGGTCTGAATAAATCTGAATGAGAAAGATCTATGACAAAGTTTTAATATTATTAAGATGTCTATTCAAATGTTTCTACAAAAATGTCATGTAGTTCATTAATATTCCATCCATTTTCACCACTAACTGTCACTGCCCACCATTATCAATTGTCATCACCCACCACCTAACCACCACCATCAACCATAACTACCGCTGTCAATTATCACAATCAGTTGTCACCACCATTAGCCACCATTTGCAATCATCACCACTATTACAACCACCTATCACTAATGACAATCACCACAATCAGTCACCACTATGTATCGACAACCACAGTTATCATTCACCACCACTATTAGTTTTCACTATCGTCCACCACAATATTAGTTGTCACCACCAAATATCACGATCAATAATCATTTTTAATCACTACTATTAGCTTCCATCACCGCTAGCTACTACCTGAACCACCACCACCATCACTAACACAAATTTTCAATCAGCACGCACAACCACCATCGCTAGCCATCATCACCTCCGACTGTTATATTATTTTTAAAAACAATATTATATTAATATTGTATTAGATTAATTTAGTATTCTATTTAACTTTATATTTGTCAATTTAAAACTAAAGACAAGTTTATATATTCAGATATTGAAAAAATAAACAGTCTTAATTATTTAGCATTCAGTACTTAATACAACATCTTAATATCCATATGTATTCAAATTCATATATCTAAATCTTAATGCACATCTTAATATACATATATGCATTCAGATTCAAACGTTTTAATCTTGATTGTATAGGGCAAAATTTGTGTAAGACGGTTGTACGGATTATGATGTGACACGTGGAGCATGATGCTGAGTCAGACCCACGTCAGATTATAGTGCTACTGGTTTGGTATGAATGGTACCGAAAGTGACACAAGCAAGACCGGTACCGGTAATAAAGAAGGCTAAGAGTCGTTTGCGTTATAACGGACGAGCGTTACTAAAATCGGACATACGAATTCCAACAACATTTTAATAGCATTTATTGAGAGACTGATTGTCCAATTATTATAACATTCATTCTCTTATATTTATGAGGGCATATTTCGTGAGTTGTGTACTCATGTAGCTCATGTATAAATAGGGCACTCATTCCATTGTAACCCATCAGATTCTAGTAATTACAAAATACTTATTGTTATTCTCTTGATTTATGTGCTTTCATACAAGTTACTATCACTTTGCCTAGAAGCTGTCATAAGGCTCAGGCTAAGCATTACTTTATCTTGTCTTGTAATTATTCATTTTCAGTGCAATTCATCTAGAATTCCTATCTAACGTATCACTTGAGATCCACGTGTCCTTGACCACGTATACTGTTACACCTCGTAATTTTAAGACTATAATTAGAGGACGTAATTAAGGAGGTAAGATTCGAATCTTGGATATAGAGTATATTTATATATGCTAATCCAGAAATTAGTATACAAGAGGATGTGATTCCGGAAAGATGTTGGTCACAATAAGGGTGACGTTGGATACTTATAGCAATAATTGTATATTCCCGTTATGGAATAGTATTGTATTATAAAATTATGACATTGAGGATACGAGGCTTATGAAATTCTCGGGAATTAAAAGAAGTGGGTTTGAGATTTACTAATTGAAGAACTCTCCTCTCATTCTCTCCTCTACACTAATCCGAAAATCACCCTCCACCCATAACCAAAATTAAGGTTTTTATCTTCTCTTCCTAGACTACATTCTTCACCAAAAATTAAAAGCAAAACAACACCAAAAACTGTGGCGAAAACAGCCACTGCTTGGCCGAAAATTGCCCAGAAAATTGTGATTTTTGGGATGAAATTTTGGAAGAAAAACGTGTAGGGATGATGGCTTAACATTGTAGAATACTTGCATGTCAATTGGGGTTGAAGAAGTGAACAAAAAGGAGGAGAAAATTACAAAACAGTGGGGATTTTCGGACAAAACAGTGGCAGAAAATTTGCGGACTGTTTTGACGAATTTGAGGTATAAAAATTCTTCTTTCTATGATATAATTGGAATGCATGTTGTTAGAATTAAGGTAATGAATTTGTGTTAAGGAAGAATTGGAATTTAAGCATTGCATGTGACCATTTTGGGCTAGTTGCCAATTTGGGACAGATTTTGATGTTGTTGGATTCGTTGGTTATTGTTGTATTATTATCACTAATTGCATGATGAAATTGAAAGGAAACATGGAGATTTAGTTGGAATTAGTTATATGGAAGTATTAAAATCCGAAATTGGATTATAGGAATTAAGATAAGAGTTATGGAATTATGACATGTTGTGGCCAAGAACTTGCATGAAATTGTTGGACATGTTGTGATGTATACGGACTGTTTTAGGTGCTGTTTTGTGGTGTTATAATTCTGAAAATTTAGTCACCATTATGCATGTTTAAGTGTGGTAATTTCTAAGGTAAGTCCTAAAGGAATAAGGGTGTGGAAAGGCATAGAAATGCTTCACATTCTACCCTCGTTGTTGTTGAAACATGGGCTGTTTTGTGGGCTGTTTTAAGGTGGATTAAGAGGCTAAATTTACATGAGAAGTGGGTGTGTAAATTCCCTTTATTGTTGTCTTGGTTGTGCCCTTAATTGGTGCTTGTTTATTGATGTTATTAGCCTCGTTTGGAAGTTGGGAAAACGTGTATAAACAGGGGAAGTGCTGCCCGAATTTTTATAAAATAAGAAGTCGTTATTCGATATAAAGTATGCTAGCGATCATAGAATTGACAAACGTATTACCATTATTATAGGTTGAAGTTCTAAATCGAGACGTACTCTAATATAGAGTTGATTAGTTCGTCTAAGAGGTATGTGAAACTCTTACTTCTTTCTTTTTGGCATGATTTAATGAAAGTACGGCGGACGTACTTAATTCTTATACAGTTTAATTCCTAATGAGGATTGTTATGAGAAGTGCCTATGATTTTTCAGCAAAGAGTTTATTATGACATTATTACAATGATTTTATTGAGAGTCAGATGATAATTTTTACTTGCATATGGTTACTCACGATATCTACTCGTGCTAAGTGTTACTACTTCACCTCACCGAGTCCCGGGCCGGGTTACGACTCGTGCACAGCCTTGCATTGTTCACCGAGACCCTCACTAGAGGGCCGGGTTACGTAGGATGGATCTATAGATGAGAGATGATTTTACCGAGTCCCAGCATGGGCCGGGTTATGATATGATTCCACCGAGTCCCGCATTAGTGGGTCGGGTTACGTTACAGGTATATATATGTTTATAGACATGCCTTCATGTTTTCTTGACTTGACTCTCATTTTTATAAGGCACAACTGACTTTTATGGTTTATGGCACAGTTGGATTTGAATCCCTATTTTTATACTGATCTTCTGTTTCTGTTGGCTAATTATGGTCTCTTTTACAGCTTCATGTTTTACATACTCATTACATTATTTCGTACTGACCCCCCTTTCCTCGGGGGGCTGCGTTTCATGCCCGCAGGTACATGTTTTCAGTTTGGTGAACCTCAGCCTAGGTTCCTACTCAGCAGGTTGGAAAGCTCCTTTGATCCAGGGCTTTGTCATTTTGGTACCGAATCTCTTTTAGACTTATGTTCGTATTTAGGGGCACGACGGGGCCCTGTCCCGTCATATGTCGTTATTCTTCTTATAGAGATCTGTAGACAGTGGTGGGTTGTACGTATGTAAGGGTTATGACTCTGTTTTGGTCGGTCATGTTATTGTATTCTGTGTTGGGGTGTTCCCATGTATATACGTTACTATCTGGTGGCAGCCTTGTCGGCTTGCTTGTTATGTTATATTGGCTACTTGTGACTCCTCAGGAGACAGGTACAATCTTGGGTAAAGGCAGCCTCGTCGGCTTGCCTACCCTGGCATATGTTGCTATTGCGGCGTTATGCTGCCGGATTTCAGACTCATTAAGTGTTAGTTGGATTAGGTGTGACATGTTAGTATAATGATGTCATTAGGGCGGTTAGTCGCGGTCCGTCGGGTCGGGTCGTGACATATACAAATTCAACTGTACTGTTTTACAAGTAAACAGTTTAACGCCCATCGTGGGGCCTGGACAATTATGGTGTCACAAGTGACCCATCTACTAATCTAATTTTTTCAAATTAAGTTTTATTCTTTGTTCAGATCAGATAAATGACAGGAATATGCAACGTTGGGGATAGGGATGGCAATGGATCGGATCCTACTAGATCCAGATCCAGATCCAGATCCATCGGGTGAGTAAAAATCAGATCCAAATCCGGATCCACAGATCGGATATGGATCTACATGTAAAAAAATTGGCTTGAATAATATTCCCACATGTTGAAACTTTTATGACAAAATGAAACACAATCTAATTGAAAAAATGATTGAGTTCATTCAATCAACCTACACAAACATGACACCATTCTTTCAAAATAATGAACAAAGCTTTAGCATCACAAAAAAATAAAGACGATTGACTTCATTAGTGATGCTGAACAGGTTGCAACTTTGAGCTAATTTTTAGACGCTTTAGTGATACTTCACTTGTAGTTCTACTGATTGACTTCAATAAACAACATAAAACAATGTCAGTCATATATTAAAAGTCCCAGTTTTTTTTTTGCTGATCAAACAAATGAGAGAAAGATACTTAAAGCTTACGGCTAGCAGATTCAAGAAAGGAAAATTTAAAGAAGAGTGATATTTTTTTCTTTTTATAGAAATTAAAATATGGAAAACTGCAGAGAGCATATAGGTAAAAGAAATGAAACTTCAAAGACAAATTACACGGTTGTGTGACTTGTGTCTTATCCTGGTTCAACCCTTTACCCAATACATAAATTATGGAAAAAATTTAGAAAATACTTATAAAATTACATTCTAGGTTATTGATATATTTAATAAAAAATGGATCCACGGATCAGATCTGGACCGGATACGGATCTCAAATACAAGATCCAGATCCGATCCGTCAAAAATGGATCCGAGTCTGATTCGGATCCATCGGGTCCAAATTTTAAAGATCCATATCCTATAAAACGGATTTGAATCCACCGGGTCCAAGATACATTGCCATCTCTAGTTGGGGACAACACAAATAATCTTGGATCTGATGGTCTTCCATTAAGAACCATGAGACCCGAAAACCCGATGCATACTGACGGAATCACTTCCGGAGATGGACAGACTCAACATGGTGACGTTCCCACTAACGAAACGCCCGAAGAAGCCATACAGAATCTTCGATCGTAAAATGATGCAATGAGCGAAGAGTTGGAGCATTTGAAGTGGTTTCAAGAGGAGTTCATGTCCAAAAATACAGGCAGTATTCCAACAGGAGGACCGGTTCCTCCACCCAATACACATGGAGAACCAGTGATGGTAAGGGCAGAATCGGTGATGATCAAGGCAGATGTGCAAATGATGGATCAGAAAGCGAAGTCCCTGAAAACTCATTCCAGAAAAAGGTCCTGAAATTCATTAAGGAATGACAAGCAAAGTTGATACCAATGCAGAGAAGGCAGAAAAAATTACCCAGGAGTTCCGGAGTTAGTTCAGTCAAATATCGGGGGCTCCTCCCGTGATTGATGATCCGAATGCAAAGAAGTATATTCAATTTACGTATAATCCAGAGGCTGCACCCGAGTTGATCCCCAAAAATTTTGAAATGCCTTTTGTTGTCAAGTATGATAGAATTACTGACCCGCATAAGCGTATCATGGCTTATACTATGGCCGTGAAAGGAAATGATCTAAGAGAACACGAAATATAATCGGTTCTGATCAAGAAGTTCGTTGAAACACTCGCTAATGGAGCTCTGACATTGTATTCACAACTCCCTGAGCATTTTATTGGTTCTTTCGCCTAGCTCGTTGACATGTTCATAAAAGCTCACGGGAGCTCGGAATGTGAAAACGCGTAAGACGGATATCTTCTGCATTTCACAAGGAGAAACAAAACTCATTAGTTATTTCATTACCCGATTCCAGAAGGAACGGATGTTATTACCCACAATAGAGGATAAATGGGATGAAGAGCCCTTCATGAAGGGTTTGAATCCTTCAAGTTCAGATGCTTCATGAAAGCTCAAGGAATATCTCTTGGAATTCCAACCTACAACTTGGGAAGATGTGCATAACCGGTATGAGTCCAAGATCCGCATTGAGGACGATATGTTTGAAACTAAAGCCGGGAGTATCTTTGCAAAGACAGAAAAAGGGAATTTCTCAAAAAACTGTTATCAATCGTATCCTTCCACAGAAAAGAAATGAGGTGGACATAGTTTTCGCTCCTTTGATAAATCAAGTAACAAAGAAGGCTCAGGGAGAAATAATCAAAAATTGGTGAATTCCAAGAAAAGTAATTCATCTAAAGGTTCCGGGTATCTGAAATTATCTTAGTATAATTTCAATATTGATGAAAAATATATGGTGGTTGTGTTAAGAACTCATCCGGCATCTCGACCACCGAAACCACTACAGTCTGATCCGAGTAAAAAAGATCAGACCGTTTGGTGTGATTTTCATGGCACTCACAGGTATAAAACTGCGGATTGTAGATATCTATGAGAATATGTGGCAGGAATGCTAAGCGGGGACCATCTCCGGGAATATTTGAGCAAGAGAGCTCGGAACAACTATGAGTGAGGACCACCCACAAAAGGTAAGCCTAATATGGCTGCTCCATACCATGTCATGAACATGATATATGGTGGATCAATGATTGCCGCCACGTCTTTCACGGCAGCTAAAAAGACAAAAATTTATGTGACTTGAGAAAAGAGGTTTTAGGAGATACCTGATGAACATACCATCACATTCACTGAAGAAGACATTACCGGTGTAATCTTTCCCCACAATGATGCACTAGTGATCGCGGTGCCTACCGACTGCTTCCAGGTGAAGAGAGTTCTAATTGATCCCGGAAGCTCAGTTAACATAATTAGGCTAAAGGTTGTAGAAGAAATGAATATAGCGGACAAGATAGTTTCGGCTGCCAAAACCCTTTCAGGTTTCAACATGTCAAGTGAGACCACAAGGGGAAAGTGAACCTACCGGTGAACGCAATGGGAGTTATTAAGATGACAAAATTCTACGTCCTCGATGAGGACATGAGGTACAGTGCAATATTCGGGAGACAGTGGATATATGATATGAAGGCGGTCCCATCAACATTGCATCACTTGGTGAAATTCCCTACACCGAAAGGGAATCAATAAATTTGAGGTGAACAACCCGCTGCCAGGGAGATGTACACCATAGATGAACCGGAGGTGGAAGTAGACTCCAAATAGCAATTATAGAAAGCGGAGCCGGTACCAGAAGAGGTTCACCAGGTTTCACCGGTAGAATCAGTATAAGCGGAGTTTTCAGATTGGTATCAAGTACCCAGATACTTTCAGGTACCGAATGAATCAGATGCTATCAAGTCCACTATAGAGGAATTAGAGTAGATCGCACTATATCCGAAAACTCCCAATATGAAGGTATACTTGAGCACCAAAATAACCCTGGATAGGGATGTGCATGGTACGGTATACCGATTGCCATACTGAAACCAAAAATTTGTATACCGTGATTTTGATATTATGGTATTTGGTATGCATTTTAAAAAAAAATGGTATTCGATATTTATAAAATTATATCAAAATACCTAATACCATACCGAAGTATATAGTTATATATATAATTCATATAGATTAGTATTATAATACTAACAAATACATAAACAAGTATTATTACAATATTAATGGTTTGCACTAGACATGTCCACCGGGTCGGGGACCCGCCCGACTCGACCCGACCCGAAAAAACCAGGGCCAAGCTGACCCGCGAGCCATTCGACCCGAAAAAATGGGGACCCGATCAGGGTCAGGGTCGGGCCAGGGTCATAATATTTTACCCGTCTGATCCGGCCCGACCTCGACCCCGACCCCGACCCGCATATTTTTTAATATAATTTATATTATTTTTCCTTCATTAATATTTATTTTGTACTTATATATATTTTTGCCATTAATAAGTGATGTAATGCATGTTTTTATAATATATGTATTGCTCTAATCTACATTGAGCTCCACATAAAATAAGATAAAAATGGTAGTTGATTATTAATTATATTATATATATTTATATTATTAGTCGTTATGTTAATATCAAGGAAGCATAATGTAGGGAGAGAAAGTAGTTGGAAATTGGTGAAACTTTAAATGGTCATAACTCTGTGCTCGGATGTCCGTTTTACCTGATTTTTTTTATTTTGCTTATTGTTTCGTGACAGGTCCGATCGAACAGCCATAGGCGGTTTGACGCAGCCATTTTTTAGAAAAACGTCCCTTTTTCCAATCAATTTGTGTTTTTCCCCAAATCGATTTCTAATTTTCTTTTTCTTTTTCTTTAGTCAAGATCTCACGATATTCAATACATTTCAACGTCGAAATTTCGTGGTAATGTGGGGGTGAATGCCAATTTCAATTTTGGAAATTCAATTTTTTTTTTTTTAAAAAAAATCCTCGACCCCGACCCGACCCCTGGCCCGCCAAAAACTTTCAACGGGTCAGGGACGACCCGTGACCCGTAGGGTCCCCGAAGGGTCAGGGCCAGGGTCGGAATTGTTTTAAAAAATAGGGTCAAGGTCGGGCAAGCAGGAAAAAAAAAGCCACCCGACCCGACCTTTGGACAGGTCTAGTTTGCACATTGTATTTTTGACTACTCTATCTTGATTAAAATATCATTTTGTGTAATTGATTTATGAAGGGGATTGCTTGTGCTTTCTTTTGAATATATTTACATGTGTAACGTGTTCGTACGATATAATTGAGACATTTCTTGAATAACCGAAGTCGTAATTTTATATTATATGAGTATATATAAGTTAAAGTCGAACAAACTATGGTACCGATTTACCGTACCGCAAAATACCAAAATCGAACTTAAAAATACCTAACCATACCAAATTTTGGTATGGTAATGGTATAGTATTTTTAAAAACCGAAAATTGAAATTACCGTACCGAAGTTTCCAATACCGTACCATGTCATACCATGCCCACCCCTAACCCCGGGGCTCAAGGATTTAATTCTTAAGTATCTTATATCTAACATTGATTGCTTTGCATGGTCTCATGAAGATATGGCATGCCTTCCTCCAGAAGTCACAACTCATAAGTTGGGCCTAGATCTCAGTATCCCTCCGATACGACAGAAAAAATGGCTTATAGCCGAACTCCGCAATAGGTTTGTTAAAGAAGAGATAGCTAGACTACTCAATATATGGTCAATTAAGGAGGTAAAATACCTGGACTGATTAGCAAACGTAGTTGTAGTACCTAAAAAATGGGACAAATTTAGAATGTGCATTGATTATAAGGATTTAAATAAGCATGTCCTAAAGACTCGTTCCCGCTACCGAACATAGATAAGATGATTGATGCTACGGTCAGGCATAAGATAATGAGTTTTCTTGATGCGTATTCCGGATATAACCAAATAAGAATGCACCCGGAAGACCAAGATAAAACATTTTTAACTACTTTCGGTACTTATGTTACAACGTTATGCCTTTTGGACTAATAAATGTCAGAGCCACATATCAAAGGTTAGTAAGTAAAATATTGAAAAGCAAATAGGTAAAACAATGGAAGTATATATAGGCAATATGCTTGTTAAGAGTCTTCGTGCAGAAGGCCATTTAAGTCATTTGCAGGAAACCTTTGAGGTACTGAGGAAGTACAATATGAAGCTGGATCCTGAGAAGTGTGCCTTCAGGGTTGGCTCTGGTAAATTCTTGAATTTCTTGGTTTCCCAGAGGGGGGCGAGATAAATCCTGATAAAATAAAGGTTATCGAAGACATACCAGACGTACTAGAAGATGTTAAAGTAGTGCAGTGGTTGACCGGTCGCGTGGCAGCCTTAAGCAGATTTATATCTCGGTCCTCGAAAAAATGTCATAGGTTCTTCTCACTTTTAAAGAAGAACGACTTTGTATGGACACTCGAGTGCCAACATGCCTTGAGGGACCTATAGACGCACTTATCCAGTTCTCTACTCATGTCAAAGCCAAAGGTCGAGAGCAACTACTTATATACTTGGCAGTCTCGAAAGTAGTGGTAAATGCAGTACTGGTGCGGAAGGAAAAAGGTACACAATTTCATATTTATTACGTAAGTAGAGTAATGTCATGGGCCGAGGCACGATACCCGTTACTTGAAAGATTGGCTTTTGACTTACTAATGTCATCACGAAAGCTTCGACCTTATTTTTAATGCCACCCAATTACTGTAGTAACAACTTTTCCTCTAAGAAAATGTGTTGCATAAGCATGAGTTACCTAAGCGCTTGGCAAAATGAGCGGTAGAATTAAGTGAATTTGATATTGAATACAGACCTTGGAGTCTTGGACTGCAATAAAGTCATAGATCCTTGCAGACTTTGTGGCCAATTTCAGTCTGGGAGTAACTCTATAGGCAAAAAAGGAGGCTATTCTGGTCTCGAGGACTGCCGTCGGGATCTGAACACTTTTTACAGATGGTACCTCCAACGTTAAATGGATCAATTTGGGTGTTGTATTGTGAACTCCCACCAGTGAAGTCTTGAGGAAAGCAATACATAGTGTTGTGTTGACTAACAATAAAGCAAAGTATGAGACTTTGATTACAGGTTTAGAGCTAGTCGGGGGCTAGGTTCACAAATCATCGAACTCAAGTGTGACTCACTATTGATAGTGAACCAAGTCCACGGAGTGTTCGAGGCCAAAAATGAGTGTATGTTGAGATACCTTGAAAAGGCTTTGAAGTTGTTGTCCCTTTTCCAAGAATGGATGGTGGTACAAATACCCTGGGAAGAAAACATAGAGGCGAATGCACTCACAAATTTAGGCTCCAACACAGAGGTCGGGGGTTCTAAAACCAAGTCAGTTGTTCAGTTGTTGCATTCGACGTTGGATCCCATTGGATATGATGAAATAAATTGTTGACACCCAATTTTGTCCCATCTTTTTGGATTTTATTTGCAATTTTTAATAATTTTGACACTTTAAAACAATTTTAAAATATAGGCATATATGTGTATATATATCATTATTATCATTTATTATTTGCATTTTTACTGTCATTTGCATTTTTATATCACAAGCATACTTTTATCTTAATATTATATGTTATTTTATTTTCGCAAAACGGCATTGCATTTTTATTTTTATTTAAGCATCAAGCATTTCACAAATATTATATTTTATCATATTGTCATCTTTACAATTTATAAATTTTGCAAAACTTTCTTTTTATATGATAAAATCTCTTTTTATATTTTTAAACCCATAACCCATTTCATTTCCCCCCAAAACAACTTCTGCTCAACCCAAAACAATTCCTACCCAACCCAAACTAAAACCCATTTTCGTCCAAGCCCAACCCATCACCCATTTTATTTCTCCAACCCAAAAAAATCAAATACCCAGGCCCAACCGAAAGCCCACCCGGATTGGCCCAATACCCAACTCCCCTTCGCCTTTATTTCCCCTTTAAAACCAAACCAAACCCTAAAAACATTTTATTTTTTTTTTCATATAATCTCTCTCTCTCTCTCTCTCTCTCTCTCAATGGGCCGCACCCCCACACCGGTGACCCCACGTCGCCGGTCACCTCGCCAACACTACCACACCACCAGCCACCCTACCCCACCTACGCCGGACAACCTACACCCACATCACCACCACGACGCCGACACCAACCAGCCCCATACCCGCGACCTCACGCCGCTACCAACTCACCACCGCCGCCACATCGCCGACCACCACCACAACGCCGACCGTCGCCCAACACCACCAACCAACTCGTCAATCCCATACCCTATCCCCCAAAATCCAAACCCATCCATAAAATACCCCTTTTGTTCCTTTGTTTGGGGGTCGATTTGTGTGGATTTTTGTCCGAAAAGAGGAGTTCTTGGTCGGAATTTAGGTCGGATTTTGCATGGATTCTTGCCCTTTTGTGTCACTGTCGGGTCGGCCTGGGTCAACCCGATTTAGGTAAGATTTCCTGTTTTATATGCTTGATATTGTGTTGTCGGTTATCTGAAAATTTGGAAAGAATTTGATTCGGGTTGAAATATCCGATTCGGTCGGTCATCGACCGCTCAATCGACTTGCTCAATGAATTTTCCAGATTTTATGTTTTATATGTGTTGTTGGTTATCTGAAAATTTGGAAAGAATTTGATTCGGGTTGAAATATCCGATTCCGATTCGGTCGGGCCATCGACGACGGTCGAGTCGATCTTGCTCAATGAATTTCAGATTTTATGTTTTATATGTGTTGTTGGTTACGAAATTTAGAGGAAAATCGAAGTCGGGTTGAAAACATCCGATCCGGTCAGTCACCGATCCGGTCAGTCGACTTGCTCAATGAATTCCAGATTTTATGTTTATGTGTTGTTGGTTACCCAAATTTGGAGGAAAATCGAGTCGGGTTGAAAATATCCGATCCGGTCAACTCGATTTGAATGAATTTCAGATTTATATGTTTATATGTGTTGTTGGTTATCTGAAAATTCCAAAATGTTTGATTCCGGTCGGGCCTACCAAATCGTGGTAGGTCACCGCTCGTAACTCGGTCCGATTTTTCCGAATCTGCTTCACCCAAAATTTGAGTCGTGTCTTACGCTTTAATTGCAAACTGTTTGTTTATTTTCGCATTTAAACATCCGCACACGGATATCTTCATCGCTTTAGTGATTTTAATTAATACTACACTTAGGCCGATGAAATTGAATTCGAGGTCGCGCTTTTTTTGTTGTTGTTGCCGCTTTGTCGCTTTATCGCTTTGAATTAAATATCGCATTTTAGGCCGATGAAATTAAATTCGAGGCCGCATTTTTCGCTTTCTTTGTTCTCGCCATCGCTTTTTGGCATTTAAACATCCGTACGGATTGTCTTCTCGGTTTACTAGTTTGAATAAATACTTCATTTAGGCCGATGAAATTAAATTGAGGCCGCGCTTTTTGTTTCGTTTCTCTGTTTGTTTCTGTTTTTAAACATCCGTGCAACGGATTACATTTATTGTTTAACTAATACTACACTTAGGCCGATGAAATTGAATTCGAGGCCGCACTTTTTCATTTCGTTCCTCGCTTTTTTAGTTTACATTTTTAGTATCCGGCAACGGATATCTTATTGTTCTCTCGCTTTATTGCCTTATTTATATCGCATTTAGGCCGATGAAATTGAATTCGAGGCCGCGCTTTTTCGTTTCATTTCACTTTGCTTTTGCCTTTGTTTTTAACATCCGGCAGCGGATATTTATCGCTTTTTTTATTTACCAAACATCCCGCCTTCTCGAATTGCCTCTGTTTTTACGCTTCTTTGTTTACTCCTGCTGCCGCCGCTGCAGCGTCTGATTTTAATTTTTAATTTTGCTGATTTGAACACATACTACATTGGCCGATGAAAAATATCCGTCGATTTTGAGGCCTCCACAGCTTGTAAAGACGGAAAATAAAACTTCTGGGCAAATGATGAAACTTAAATCTTTTTCACTCGAGAGACCAACATGTTCGGTAGGCAAGGCAACTAAAATGACCAACGAGTCATATGTTCGTAGCCACGACGTGATTGGAATGATCTTTTCAAAATTTAAGTCTGAGCCCTCCGTAATCAAAATATTTATTATTTTGGATCTGAGATCGAAGTTATTTATATTCATTTGTTTCTAATCGTTTGTTCATGATGACTTGCCAGGGATAAAGTCAAAGAAGGCAAATACCCCTCGGAGATTATTTATTTTATTATTATTTTTTTTTTGACTTTCTTTAATTCTGCTTTATTTCATTATGTATTGTAATATTATTGTACTCCTGAAATTATTGGAACATTTAGAATAGGCAAACATAGAATTAATTAATAGGGTAGTCTAAAACTTGAAACCCATTGCTAGTTCATTTATGTTTAGGCTCGGTTAGTTTTAAAATTGTTAATCGCTAGTTTATCTATTTTTAGGCCCGTCGCCCATAAGAAATCACATTGCATACATATTTATCAATTTTCATACGAATGCATATTCATATTCTTTTTTAGCTTTACATGTATATTATTGTCATACAAATGCATGCTTGTACAAATGCATCATTTCATTAAATACTTGCAACGTTATTTTTATACTTGTAAAACATGCACTTTTTAACATAATAATTAACCTGAGTTTGATCGGATAACCGCAAGTTAGCGGATCTTAAAGGATGTCTAACCCCTTCCCTTTAGGATAATAGAGAACCCTTACCTAGAATCTCATTAGTTTCGCAGACCACAAAATTGGAGTTATTTTACAGCTTTTAGTTAGTATTCAGGTGCCCTAATTCACCTTAGAATAATTAGGTGGCGACTCCTCAAGCAAGCATTTTTAGTCAATCCAGAGGGAATCGACGCCATCGCGTCGCGAAGCCCGCAGGTCAAAATCGAGTGCGACAGCATGGCGACTCCGCTGGGGAATTTCAGGTTCTTAACCATAGCAAACTCAGGTTAATTATTATTGTGCTTTACTTTTTGCTCATTGTTTGATTTAATGTTTTGATATGTTTCATTTGTGAAATTTTTGCATAAATTGCTTTATTCTTTTATTGCTTTCCTTAAATTGGCATTCCGCTCATATTTCTTCCCCTATGGAAAATTGACACTATCACACATTACACGCGAGGTGTGTTTTGCGCACCCGCAAACTTCTTTCAAATTTCCAAAATTTTAGGAGAGTTGGTATATGCGCGGAGTGTCCGGACCATCCGGTTGGCCGCGTAGCCTTCTCACTCGAGCAGTCCGCTCGGGAACCTTGAGTCCAGTAAGCCTAATCTTAGTAAATTTAGGATACTCTTTTTATTTTTAATCATGCATACATACACCATAGGTGGGTCGATCCTTGGCATCGACTCCACAATTAAGAAATCCACCAAAATTGTCGACGGGTCTCGCTCCCCCAACGACCATCAACATATTATTTGTAGCGTGATAATGATGGACTAATCCAAGCCTAATCATGACATGCCGATATTGGAAAATGTACATACATTTTGTCTTCATTTCCAACAAAAGCACTGTAGTTTGACAGCTTGGATTAATCTGTCATAATCTCTCATATTTGGCGTTTAGGCCCATCTCTGGCATAAGAGAGGTTCCATGCATGATAGGACGCATATTTAATTCCCGCACAGTTTGTTTGCTATTTTTCTTCTTTTATCTCTGTACATATTATTTAATGCAATAATTAGCTGCTTCAATTTTGTACATATCATATCATGTCGCTTGCGACTCTTGAACAGAAATTGTGTCACTGCTCGAGAATAAAACGTTCTTGAACATCAACTCTCGGACCTTGTGAAGCAATCGTGGAGTCTTTGACTATACTATCACACATCCACATTTTATTATTCTTCGTGACTTTCCTCCTTTCACCGGTGCTCTTATTTTTTGCGGGAAGATCGCCCTCATAACAGTTGAAGTCGTTCTAAAACATTATTCCTTGATATACTCCATGAAAGAACAAAGCCAAAGGCTTTCACAAAGATGACCGAAAGATGTTTTGACTGGAAAAAGTCAGCCAACACCAGATTTAACGAGTCATCACTTTAATTTGTCTATACTTTTGTTTTGTTACATATTTGCAAATTCAATTGATATGCTTAATTTTCGTTACATAATTTATTTATATCGTACCATTTTTTACAACATATCCTTACGAACTACGAGTGTCTGATTCTCACCATACGGTGTGATACGTAGGTAACTCTTCTCGGGTGCGACACCCCTAAAAAAAATCAAATAAAAAAAAATGATGAAAATAATTTCGGATTATCAATCTTTTTTTTTTTCATTACATCCTAATGGACAATCTTTTTTTCATTACATCCTATTGTGGATTATTATTTTTTTCATTGCATTCATCCTAATATGGACAATCACTTTTTTATTGCATACAATTTTACTTACTATCTTATCGTGGATAAATTCTTTTTCAATCTTACATTTTTTATAACCTATCTTCACGAACTACGAGTGTCTGATTCTCACCGTTCGGTGTGATACGTAGGTAGCCCTTCTCGGGTTCGACAACACTGAAAAAAAAAAAAAATCAAAAAAAAAAGAAAATGAAAAAAAAGACGCACTTCCTTGTCCACCGTAGATAAGGACATATTTGGTTTATCAATTTTTTCATTCATCCTATAATGGACATTCATTTTTTTTATTTACATGCATCCTATTGTGGATGATCATTTATTCATTGCATTCATTCTATTGTGGACAATTATTTTTACTTTGCATTCGTCCCATAGTGGATAATCATCTGTTTTATACAATTTTTACTTTTACTATCCTAGTGTAGATGAACTTTTTTTTAAACATACATTTTTATAACCTATCATCACGAACTACGCACACCTGATTCTCGTCAAAGATGAGATACGTAGGCAGCCCTATTCGGGTTCGGTACCCTTTATTAAAAAATACAAAAAAAAATAAAAATTAAGAATCATTGATGGACTTGGTTGATACCAACACAGTTAGGAGTGTGCATAGGAAATAACAAGTGGAGAAGATTGTCTTCGTGGTAAACCATAGATTCTTCTGGTACCTCTCATTCACTTTGTGTTGACACTTAAAAAATTGTTTTTCATGCTTCCAAGATATGAACAAAGCCAACCTCATCGTTTCATGTGCATTGTGTGGTGAGTTTTTAGAATAAGTTCAATTGCATTGCATTGTGATCTAGAACTTGGCTCGAATGTTTGTTGAGGCGAAATCCTGAGTAACACTTGGTATAGGAAAGGATCGTAGGCTTTCTTTGATCCGTTTGAGCCTTTCCAGCTTACCAAATAACATTGTCCGTAGCATTTTCCTTTTGAGCCTGAAGCCTATTTTTTTTGAACAACCACATCTTATGCCTATACCCTTTCTGAGTGCGTACACGCGCTATCCCTCTTTTGGCCCGACCTCCTTGAGCGCATCAGAAATATGCAAATTGCTGAAAATGATTCGAGTTGAAGTTGCAATGTTCCCAAAAGAGGAAAACAAAACAAAACCAAAGGACGACTTCACACAAAAAGAAAGTTAAAAGCCCCGACAATATAAAAAGAAAAAAAAGAAGGAAATAACTCCGAAAAAAAGGGGAAAAAGCTCCAAACGAAATATTCAAAAGAAGCCGGTACAAAACAAAATGGGGCAAAAAGAAGCAAATCGGAATCAATGCACATAAATATCAAGCACAGACATATTCCAATGCTCAAGGAAGGATTAGTCACTCTTTACCCCAAATAATATCCTTTCCTTTCCCAAGCCTACATTACAAACCCATAACAAGCCCTACATGATCCTATACCGAGGGTTCTCACATTAGTGGATACTCACATGACGGCCAAGCCTATGGTATCACAATTAAATGCATTGAACATCTTTCTGAGGGTGAGTGTACTTCTCTAGACGTCCCAAAGTTCAAAATATTGAAATACATATGAGAAAGGGACTTTCTTTCAGTGAGGACATTTGAAACATGAGGATGCATATATGTCAAAACCTTGGCTTGAAGCAAGTGTCGATACTCAGGTATGTCTGAGGTAGCATCTGAAGCTGTAGGAATTACCATGGAGTCAGTTTCGGTTATACAGAAAGCAATAACGGGAGCCCCTAAGCACATTACTAATTGTTGGTACCAACCGAAGTCAAGACGTGATTCTGTCTTTTACATATTTTCACAAAAAAAAAAAATCTTACAAATCTCTTTTGCCGCATGAACTACGTTATGACCTGATTCCCTCGGCGGGATACGTAGGCGGTCACATCGGCTTCGGTCCCATTAAAAAAAAACTTACAAAATCCTTTTGCCGCATGAACTACGTTATGACCTGATTCCCTCGGCGGGATACGTAGGCGGCCACATCAGCTTCGGTCTCATTTTTTAGAAAATCCTTACAAAAACCCTTTAGCTGGCATGAACTACGTTACGACCTGATTCCCTCTGCGGGATACGTAGGCGGCCAGATTGGCTTCGGTCCCATTTTGAAAAAAAAAAAAAAACCCTTACAAAATCCTTTTGCCGCATGAACTACGTTATGACCTGATTCCCTCTGCGGGATACGTAAGCGGTCACATCGACTTCGGTCCCACTTTTTAGAAAATCTTGCAAATCTCTTCCGCCGCATGAACTACGTTATGACCTGATTCCCTCGGCGGGATACGTAGGCGGCCACATCAGCTTCGGTCTCATTTTTAGAAAACCCTTACAAAATTCTTCTTGCTTGCATGAACTACGTTATGACCTGATTCCCTCGGCGGGATACGTAGGCAGCCACATCGGCTTCGGTCCCATTTTGAAAAACTTCACAATCGTCATTTTACTTGCAGCGAACTACGTTATGACCTGATTTCCGTTATCGGAATACGTAGGCGGCCTATATCGGCTTCGGTCACACCATTGGAAATTGTGTGTCCATTATCTTGCACACAACAAAATAGGCTCACATGATCGCCTTGATAGGACAAACAAGTTGCCCGCACAAACTCGATTTTGTCCAGTTGAAAGTTCAACATCTTCATATATACTAGAAACTGGGGCATATTTTAAGGGTTCACTGCAAGAATATGCCAATGGACCTGGAAAATGCCAGACAACTGAGTCTTCAATCTAAACCAATATGAGCTTGCAAACGTCCAGGGCAAAAGCTACAACTCACAAATTTCTTTGAGTGCAGTGTCTTGAGGTTGACAAAGGCAGAGAAGCCGCAACACGTGCTTAATATGGCAAAGACCTCGCCTCACATTTTCGTCCGTGCAAGAATGACATTTTAATTCACAGTCCACATGAGTTTGAATCGGCAGAAGATTCAACACAACGTGGAATCATATTACACCAAACTGACGGCAATGGACGTCATTTACATCTTTCACAGCATTACAACGACATCAACACGCCCATACAACGACGACGCCATCAAGAACACGCCTATGCAACGGCGTCATCCGTGACAACACGCCTACACAATGCCGTTTTCAATGCACCACGACTATGCAACGACGTCATTTCACCCCATGCGGGTCACAAACGCATCACGTCAATACAACGACGTCAATCAGCGCCCACCTTCTAATGCGCGGGTATTTCATTTTGATCAGCGCCCACCTCCTAACGCGGGTATGTCAATTTCACCAGGCACCCACCTCTGTCGCGGGTATTGCATTTTCAACAGCGCCCACCTCCTAACGCGGGTATTTCAATTTGATCAGCGCCCACCTCCTAACGCGGTATTTAATTTGATCAGCGCCCACCTCCTAATGCGGGTATTTCAATTTGATCGAGCACCCACCTCCTAACGCGGGTATTTCATTTCACCAGGCACCCACCTCCTAACGCGGGTATTTAAATTTCATCAGCGCCCACCTCCTAACGCGGTATTTCATTTTGATCAGCGCCCACCTCCTAACGCGGTATTTAAATTTCAATCAGCGCCCACCTCCTAATGAGGGTATTTCAATTTCGATGATACCCACCTCCTAACGCGGTATTTAAATTTCGTCAGCGCCCACCTCCTAACGCGGGTATTTCAATTTCACCAGCGCCCACCTCCTAACGCGGTATTTAAATTTGATGGCGCCCACCTCCCAATCGCGGTATTTAATTTGATCAGCGCCCACCTCCTAACGCGGTATTTCATTTTCAGTCAGCGCCCACCTCCTAACGCGGTATTTCAATTTCTGTCAGCGCCCACCTCCTAACGCGGTATTTCAATTTGACCAGCGCCCACCTCCTAACGCGGTATTTCAATTCATCAGGCACCCACCTCCTAACGCGGGTATTTCAATTTCACCAGCGCCCACCTCCTAACGCGGGTATTTAAATTTGGTCAGCGCCCACCTCCTAACGCGGGTATTTCAATTTCACCAGCGCCCACCTCCTATCGCGGTATTTTAATTTCACCAGCGCCCACCTCCTAATGCGGATATTTCAATTTACGTCAGGCGCCCACCTCCTAACGCGGGTATTTAAATTGGTCAGGCGCCCACCTCCTAACGCGGGTATTTAAATTTGATCAGCGCCCACCTCCTAATGCGGGTATTTCAATTTCGCCAGCGCCACCTCCTAACGCGGGTATTTCAATTTGATCAGCGCCCACCTCCTAACGGGTATTTCAATTTCGGCCAGCGCCCACCTCCTAACGCGGGTATTTCATTTCGATTAGGCGCCCACCTTCTAACGCGGGTATCTTAATTTCAATCACGCCTATGCGACGTCGCCATCTGCATAACGCCTAGCGACGACGTCACCTCATCACGCCTATGATATATCATCATCTGCATCGGGAAGTTCTTGAACATCGTTGACCCTCTTCCCGAGATCTCGCCACATCCGCAAACTGTCATCATAAGTAGACACCGGGGCATTGTTTCTTGAATCTGCACCATCTCTTACAACTTCTCCCCTGGATTCTATTTCTTACCATGCATCTCTAATCTTCCCTCGAGTCCGGTGATCGTGACAAAAATGGCTACTCACCAACTTCTTTGGCCGAAAACTCTTTCATCGTCTGGCCAAAGAAGGGCATCTGTTGACACCCAATTTTGTCCCATCTTTTGGATTTTATTTGCAATTTTAATATTTTGACACTTTAAAACAATTTTAAAATATAGGCATATATGTGTATATATATCATTCTTATCATTTATTATTTGCATTTTTACTGTCCTTTGCATTTTTATATCACAAGCATACTTTTATCTTAATATTATATGTTATTTTATTTTCAAGAAACTAAGCATTGCATTTTTATTTTTATTTAAGCATCAAGCATTTCACAAATATTATATTTTATCATATTGTCATCTTTACAATTTATAAATTTTGCAAAACTTTCTTTTTATATGATAAAATCTCTTTTATATTTTTAAACCCATAACCCATTTCATTTCCCAAAACAACTTCGCCAACCCAAAACAATTCCTACCCAACCCAAACTAAAACCCATTTTCGCCCAAGCCCAACCCATCACCCATTTTATTTCCCCAACCCAAAAAAACAAATACCCAGGCCCAACAGAAAGCCCACCGGATCGGCCCAATACCCAACTCCTTCCCCTTTATTTCCCTTTAAAACCAAACCAAACCCTAAAAACATTTCATTTTTTCCCATATAATCTCTCTCTCTCTCTCTCTCTCAATGGGCCGCACCCCCACACCGGTGACCCCACGTCGCCGGTCACCTCGCCAACACTACCACACCACCAGCCACCCTACCCCACCTACGCCGGACAACCTACACCCACATCACCACCACGACGCCGACACCAACCACCCCCATACCCGCGACCACGCCGCTACCAACTCACCACTGCCGCCACATCGCCGACCAGCTCACCACAACGCCGACACCGTCGCCCAACACCACCAACCAACTCATCAATCCCATACCCTATCCCCCCAAAATCCGAAACCCATCCATAAAATACCCCCTTTTGTTCACTGTTTGGGGGTCGAGTTGTGTGGATTTTTGTCCGGTGCCGGGAGTTCTTGGTCGGAATTTAGGTCGGATTTTGCATGGATTCTTGCCCCTTTTGTGTCCTTGTCGGTCGGGTCGGGTCAACCCGATTTAGGTAAGATTTCTGTTTTATATGCTTGATATTGTGTTGTCGGTTATCCGAAAATTTGGAAAGAATTTGATTCGGGTTGAAATATCCGATTCGGTCGGTCATCGACCGGTTCGAATCGACCCGATTCGAATGAATTTTCCAGATTTTATGTTTTATATGTGTTGTTGGTTATCTGAAAATTTGGAAAGAATTTGATTCGGTTGAAATATCCGATTCGATTCGGTCGGTCATCGACCGGTCGAGTCGAATTGGCTCAATGAATTTCCATATTTTATGTTTTATATGTGTTGTTGGTTACCTGAAATTTAGAGGAAAATCGAGTCGAGTTGAAAACATCCGATCCGGTCGGTCAAACATCGATCCGGTCAGTCGACGGTTCGAATGAATTCCCAGATTTTATGTTTATGTGTTGTTGGTTACCTGAAATTTGGAGGAAAATCGAGTCGGGTTGAAAATATCCGATCCGGGTCGGGTCGACCTGATTTGAATGAATTTCCAGATTTATATGTTTATATGTGTTGTTGGTTATCTGAAAATTCCAAAAAAATGTTTGATTCCGGGTCGGGTCGGCCCGAAATCAGGGTAGGGTCACTGTTCAGAACTCGGGTCTGATTTTTCCGAATCCTGCTTCAGTCCAAAAATTTCAGAATTCGTGTCTTACGTTTTAATTGCAAACTGTTTGTTTATTTTCGCATTTAAACATCCGCACACGGATATCTTACTGTTTTAGTGATTTTAATTAATACTACACTTAGGCCGATGAAATTGAATTCGAGGCCGCGCTTTTTTTTGTTGTTGTTGCTGTTTTGCTGTTTTACTGTTTTGAATTAAATACTGCATTTTAGGCCGATGAAATTAAATTCGAGGCCGCATTTTTCGTTTCTTTGTTCTCGCCATCGCTTTTGGCATTTAAACATCCGTGCACGGATTGTCTTACCGGGTTTACTAGTTTGAATAAATACTTCATTTAGGCCGATGAAATTAAATTCGAGGCCGCGCTTTTTGTTTCGTTTCTCTGTTTTTCGTTTTTCTGTTTTAAACATCCTGCAATGGACATCGCTTATTGTTTAACTAATACTACACTTAGGCCGATGAAATTGAATTCGAGGCCGCACTTTTTTCATTTCGTTCCTCTGGTTTTTCACGTTACATTTTTAGTATCCGGCAACGCGGATATCTTATTGTTCTCTTGCTTTTATTGCCTTATTTATATCGCATTTAGGCCGATGAAATTGAATTCGAGGCCGCGCTTTTTTCATTTCATTTCTTGCCAAAGATCGCTTTTTAACATCCGGCAATGGATATTTATCGCTTTTTTATTTACCAAACATCCCGCCTTCTCGGAATTGCCTCTGTTTTTACGCTTCTTTGTTTACTCCTGCTGCTTTGCTCTTTCTTGTCTGATTTCAATTTTTAATTTTGCTGATTTGAACACATACTACATTGGCCGATGAAAAAATATTCGTCGATTTTTGAGGCCTCCACAGTTGTAAAGACGGAAAATAAAACTTCTGGGCAAATGATGAAACTTAAATCTTTTTCACTCGAGAGACCAACATGTTCGGTAGGCAAGGCAACTAAAATGACCAACGAGTCATATGTTCGCAGCCACGACGTGATTGGAATGATCTTTTCAAAATTTAAGTCTGAGCCCTCCGTAATCAAAATATTTATTGTTTTGGATACAGATCCGAAGTTATTTATATTCATTTGTTTCTAATCGTTTGTTCATGACAGCTTGCAAGGGATAAAGTCAAAGAAGGCAAATACCCCTCGGAGATTATTTATTTTATTATTATTTTTTTTTTGACTTTCTTTAATTCTGCTTTATTTCATTATGTATTGTAATATTATTGTACTCCTGAAATTATTGGAACATTTAGAATAGGCAAACATAGAATTAATTAATAGGGTAGTCTAAAACTTGAAACCCATTGCTAGTTCATTTATGTTTAGGCTCGGTTAGTTTTAAAATTGTTAATCGCTAGTTTATCTATTTTTAGGCCCGTCGCCCATAAGAAATCACATTGCATACATATTTATCAATTTTCATACGAATGCATATTCATATTCTTTTTTAGCTTTACATGTATATTATTGTCATACAAATGCATGCTTGTACAAATGCATCATTTCATTAAATACTTGCAACGTTATTTTTATACTTGTAAAACATGCACTTTTTAACATAATAATTAACCTGAGTTTGATCGGATAACCGCAAGTTAGCGGATCTTAAAGGATGCCTAACCCCTTCCCTTTAGGATAATAGAGAACCCTTACCTAGAATCTCATTAGTTTCGCAGACCACAAAATTGGAGTTATTTTACAGCTTTTAGTTAGTATTCAGGTGCCCTAATTCACCTTAGAATAATTAGGTGGCGACTCCTCAAGCAAGCATTTTTAGTCAATCCAGAGGGAATCGACGCCATCGCGTCGCGAAGCCCGCAGGTCAAAATCGAGTGCGACATAAATTCAACCAACCTAACTTGGGACTGGAGAAATGAATTCTTGAATTATCTCATGAACTGAAAGCTCCCGGAGGACCCAAAGACATCCAGAGCTCTGAGGACCAAGGCTACCCGATACTGTGTCGTAGACGAAAAGCTTTACCGTATGTGTTTTTATGGTCTCCTAGCTCGGTGCATAGGCCTCGATGAAGCAGATTACGTGATAAGAGAAGTCCATGAAAGCATCTGTGGAAATTATTCAGGAGCAGAATCCCTAATAAGAAAGCTCATGAGGGCTGGTTACTATTGGCCCCAAATTGAGGAAGTTATAAAGGCATTTATGTGGAAATGTGATAAGTGCCAATGGCATGCACAAATGTTACACCGACCGGGAGAAGAGCTGCATCCGGTAATGTCCCCATGGCCGTTTATGAAGTGAGGGATGAACATCGTCGGACCCTTACCAGCGGCTCCAGTATAGGTATCTCAAATTATTTTTACGACTGACTATTTTTCTAAATGGAGTGAATCCGTAGCTTACGTAAAGATACGATAGAAAAAGGTGAAAGACTTCATTTGGCAACATATTATTTGTCATTTTGGCATCCCTAAGGAGATAGATTGTGAGAATGGTCGGAATTTCATCGGTGTCAATGTCACAAATGTTTTTGAAGAATTGAATATCAAGTAGATCACCTCTACTCCTTATCATCCTAGCGCAAATGGACAAGCAGAGTCAACAAACAAGACTATAATCTAGAATTTGAAGAAGAAATTGGAGGTTGTAAAAGGAAATTGGCTGTCAAAACTACCGGAGATTTTATGGGCATATCGAACCATGGCAAAAATGAGTATCAGAGAAACTCTTTTTTCCTTATCTACGGTGCAGAAGCCTTGATCCCGGTAGAAGTTGGAACTCTAAGGTTGAGATATCTCCTTGCTGATGAGGAATCAAATACAAAGTCAATATCCTTACACCTGGATTTACTTGAGGAGCGTCGGGATTTAGCATACGTCCGGATGGTAGCCTAAAAACAAAGAATGGAGTGTTACTACAACTGGCGCACAAATATCTGACACTTTAAACTCGGGAACTTGGTGCTCCAGAGAGTCAATCAGAGTACCCGAGAGTGTAATGCTGGAAAACTAGGACCAAATTGGGAAATACCATACACTATAACTGGTATTGCCAGTAAAGGAGTTTATCAGCTAGCTGACCAAAAAGGAAATATATTTCCTAGCAATTGGAATGTAAGTCACTTGAAGAAGTACTATGTGTAGTAGGTCCGAGCATGCGCTGCACTCTTTTTCCCTTCGATCGATTTTTATCCTAATAGGATTTTTTCGGAAAGGTTTTTAATGAGGTAGCATCACAATCTTTCTACCGAAGAGATTTGTCCAGTATCCAAGTTTTCATAGCATGAAGTCTCAGATACTGGGGGGCCATACACACTTGGAATGGAGTGAAAATACACACCCAGAATTTCAAGAGTGAAGATTTTGAAATTTTAACGCTTCTAAGGGGCACCGACACTGGGGACTTCCCAGTTATTCAATATATATGTAACCGGACTGATCACACTAGATGGCAGCCGAATTATTCTTGCAATTGTCTTCACATTTGTAAGTCAAGGAAATCAATAAGAGTTTTCATTTATGATAAATAAATCTTTGCCATCACGAGCATAAAACACATGTTGTTATATTGAACATATCAAAAATTTCGTGCCACAATAAACATGTGACATCCTTTTCTACAACACCATTAAAATAAGGGCCCTCTCTTATTAAAATCTTAACAAAAACGTTAAGACTCCAGATACTAGAAGTACCGGAGTTTTAAGTTGTTCGGAGACAAGTTAAGTCCGGAACTAATTTTGGAGGTCATAAGAGGCCCCTGTAAAAGATGAAAAGAAAAACACATCTTTGGAATTTAATTAAGATTATTGAGAAGTCTGTAAACTTCAAGTTTTAACCTATTATGATAAAGAGAACTTTAAAGCTAGGTTTCGGGTCATAAAGCAAAGTACTGAGGTTTGAACTAATGCATGTTTATGATAATAAATAAAGAGTGAAAAACTTGGAACAAAATTTCAAAAGGGAAATTTATTCAAACTTTTTCCCAACTGAAACTAGTCTTGATACAAAGGGTACTAACCAGGCCCAAAAGTGACCATGTAACAAAATAAAATACTAAAACAAAAACCCGCGCAAAAGGTTACGGTCTATCCGCTTCATGGTTTATCGGGGGTATTCCTGGTGGTGTTCTTGGTGTTTCCAACAAATTCTGAGATGTAGGGGCTGAATGAGGCTAATTTGAGGTTGATGCCCCGGGTACATTGTTAGAGGCAGAAGGCATATGCCCTGGGGAGTGAGGAGCTTCCGCATCCGGGAGGACTTCGTCATCATCAACCCCTTGGATGAAGCATTGTCTTCTTCTATGGGTAGGGAACCATCGGGGCTGTCAGTAGAGGCCATCTCTAACTATTGAGCTTTGATAATCTCCTCGTCAATGTTTATAAGCTCGATCTTCACTGTCTCCAAATTCTTGTGACGCATCATGTAGCCATTATTGATCATGGCCAGAGTATACTTGTTAATGGTGACTTGGACTTCTCCTTCCACAACTCGAACGACTTAAGTAAGCTAGGCGTCAGTAGCATGAAGGAGTTCGTTGGCTTGGGTAAACTCAACAATCTCTTCCCGTTGTCTCTCATTCTAAGCAGTTGAAGTAGAAAGATGGGACCTCAAGGACTCGGTCTCTTTCTTCAGAGCTTTTATTTTTGTTTCTTTAATTTGGAGACGTTCAGAGAAGGTGCCCACATCAGCCTCAAGGCCAAAGAGGCGCATTTTCATATCTGACATAGTGTCCGGTGCCTTATTCCATTTTTTCTGCCAATGCCCGGCCCGATCATCATCTAAAGTAGCATGCTGCCTAAAGGGCTCTTTCTCTTTCTCTAGATGCTTAAGTATGATGCACAACTCATCAACTTTGGCAAGTTTCACCTCTACCACCGTTAGTCGATGAACGAGATTGTCTCTTTCAATCTACTGCGATTTTTTCTTCGATCATACGTTGGAGCCCTCAGAGCAGATGAAGTTGTCCTAGAAAATGGGCACAATTATCAGAAGAGGTTATGCGGAGATAAATAAAATATGAACAGATAAGAAAAGAGTGGTACGTTGGCTGCAGCATGCATCCCCTCATTAATAACGTATTCAGAGGATACCCGACGAGTCTTCCTTCTATCATTTTTTGAGGCCACATGCTTCATATAGTTAGTCACTCTAACGGGCTTACAATAAAAGTGGCAGTCAGCAGAGAGTTGAAAGGTTACGATTCAGAACTCTACAGTTTGTGCTACCGGGTCCGAGTACTCATCTACCAATTCATCCCTATGCGAAGAAGAAACTTGGTCTGGGGAATACGGAATTTCATGGTCTTCTTCTTTAATCATGGTCGGCATGACCGAAGATCTGAGATCTTCAGCAACTGGTGGTAGGGAGGCGATGCTTGGCACATGCAGGAGTTGAAGAGCAACCGTATTTATTGGGGTAAAAGAGGCAGTGGAGTAACTGGCACCATGGCTAGCAACTTCCATTTCTGCAAAAAGTAGAAGGGTTTCATTCCTCCTTCTTTCCAAAGGTTGTTCTTCCTTGGGAGCTTCATCATCTAGGTCCACTACGAGGAGAGAACCAACTGTTAAAGTAGCGTTGCCGGGAACGATGGGAGGAGTACAGTCTAAGTGATCGGGAATTTTCTTCTTCAAATATTTTTGTCTCGTCCGGTGGCTAGCGGAGGATTCACCTCGTAGACTTTTTCATTCATGGGCCTCTGCAATTTCCTCTTCATGAGGGGCTATGTCTGTTGATTTGGAAAGACCTAGCAAAGAGAAGAACGGTTTCATTGAAAGGACAAAAAAACAAGTATAAATGTTCGAAATAAGGATTACAGTGTATACCATGGTTGCGGGGTACCCAGTTCTTCTTCAAGGCAAGTTTTTTCTACGTCCGGAGTTCCTGGATGGACCCGTTGAGGATCTTCTAAACCCATGCCCCAAGGCCATCTATGTTCGCAGGCTCTCATATGGTGGCTAAAGGAAATAATTTAGCTCGGTCAGAAGTAAAAGCGGAGTGCTCAGGGAAAATACATCGTAAAAAAAAATTACGGTGGTGGTTCCATCGCTCTGGGATGGGGCGACTGTCAAGGGGAATGAGATCGACAGTCTGAACGATGATATATCTTTCTGTCCAACCCCGGTCACTATCATCATAGAGACTTGGAAAAATGTTCTTGCTTCTTCGACGGTGCATATTGAGATGAATCAGGTGGTCGAAAGTGAAGTCGACTTTGGCTTCCCGAGCAAAATGCTGGAGGCACGCGACCACCCTCCATATTTGAGGGGGCCACATGAGATATGTATACTTTGTACCGGCGACAGAATTCTAGAATGAAATCATCAATCTCGTCCCAGAGTTTCATGGAAAAAGGGTAAGTATAAACATAAGAATACCCTTCTTTGTAAGGGGTGATCTTTTCCTCACTAGTGGAAATTAGGATTTCAATCGTTTTCCAGCAGCAATCGATCTTCACCGTTGGTAGAATATAGGCGGTGATCCGGGTTTTGTAATCACTAGTGGGGGTATCCCTACCGCTGGGTAGGACCTTAGAAGTTATTTTTTCTCGAAGATCATGAGTGAAACACCATGTCTTCGGTAAAAGAGAAGAAACCAAAGGGTTTTGGTTGGAAGAGGTCCCTGCTTGAGATCTAGGGTTTCTCTTATGAGAAAAAGTGTTGTTGCATTTGGAAAGGTTAGTCATGTTTGTGAGAAATATGGAGATATCAATCAGCAAGTTGAAGATGCTCTTGTGAAAATAAGAGATGAAAGGCTAAATATATATAAGTGAAGAATTGGTGATGCCATTTGAAAGAAGGATATGTCGAATGCCAATCGGCAGCAGCACGTGCGTGTTAGAGCAGGTGAGATTGGATGGTACGCCTCATCATTACTTTGCAGTCATCTATAAATCAATGGAAGTCGGATGGTTGTCGTCATTTCATCAAGGTGACGATTGAACCATCAAAATATGTGGACAGAATTCTTATAGGTTTCCCGCCAAAGTACAGGGTGTCGAATGATTGTTAATTCAAATCCACTTCCTGATTGCACAAGAGTCGCAATCGAAAAGTGCAAGGACTATCTGTATAGGACAAAATTCATGTATGACAACTGTATGAATTATGGTGTGACACGTGGAGCATGATGTTGAGTCAGACCCACATCAGATTATAGCGCTACTGAATTGGTATGCATGGTACCGGGAGCGACACATGCAAGGCCGATACCGATAATAAAGAAGGCTAAGAGTCGTTTGCATAGTAACGGATGATCGTTACTAAAGCCAGTCATACGACTTCCAACAACTTTTTAATAACATTTATTGAGAGATTGATTGTCCAATTATTACAACATTTATTTTTCTGTATTTATGAGGGCATATTTCATGGACTGTGTATCCGTGTAGCTCATGTATAAATAGGACACTTCATTCCATTGCAACCCATCAGAATCTAGTAATTACAAATACTTATTGTTATTCTCTTGATTTCTGTTCTTTCATACAAGTTACTGTCACTTTGCCCAGAAGTTGTCATAAGGCTCAAACGAAGCATTACTTTATCTTGTCTTGTTATTATTCATTTCAGTGCAATTCATCTAGAATTCCTATCTAACGTGTCACTTGAGATCCACGTGTCCTTGATCACATATACAAATTCAACTATACCATTTTACAGGTAAACATTGATGAAACAAACGAGGCATAAGCTTGCAAGATTGGAGAAGCCCTACCTTTATCTTTCATAGTATGTTGCAAAGGCAGTGTTGCTATTATTACAATTTAACTTTGCAAGTGTATTTGATTTTTTGACAGAGATTTTGCGAGGATGCGTCAATAAAGAGGTGTGAGAGGTTGGTTATAGCAGGGGTTAGGAAAGGTAGAGATAGGGCGAAGAAGAACTACGGGGAAATGATTAGATAGGACATGACAAATCTTCAGTTGACTTATGACATAACTTTAGATAGGAATATATGAAGGTCAAGGATTGGGTAGAAGGTTAGTAGAGGGGTCTCACTCCTCTTATCTTTCCCTTTTAGTAATAGTGTTCAATTATCGCACAGTCTCCTATACTTTGATGTGTATTACTATCTTTTACTGCATTTATTCTGTATCTTGGTATGTTGATGTCTCCTTTCTTATAATCCTGTGTCAGTTAATTTTTGTTTTGAGTCGATAGTCTTTCGGAAACAACTTCTATACCCCATAAAGATAGGGGTAAGGTCTGTGTATATGTTATCCTCCCAAGACTCCACTTGTAAAATTACACTTAATATATTATTGTTGTTGATGTTTTAAGCATTCAAGACTTCATTTCTTGTTTCAGATTGATATTTACTTTATACGATTTTTAAGCAATGTTGGCTTACTGTACATATGCATATTAAACAAAAACACATTACTGAAAAAACAAAGTTTTACTACTAAAAAGATCGAACTTGGTAGATTCAAATGTAATCACTTCTATTTTCAGTGTCTTGCAGTCTTACTTACTAGTTTATTTTGGTACTCCCCGGATAAAAGAAGAGTGTCCACTTAGTCATTTGCACATCTCTTAAGAAAATACTAATTTTTTTTAAAAAATAGGTAATTTAACTAAAATGCCCCTAATTAAATAGGTATTGAAATTTAATCGCATAGCACTTAAGGAAAATCTGAAAAATATAATTAATTCTTTCTTAATTTAATAAGTGAACATTCTTTCCTCTTCCTGGGAAATTTACTGCATGATTAAAACTCAATGAGTTTTCAAGTTTCAGGAAGAAAAAAAACTCAATGAGTTTCAACTTGTATTTTCTGATTTTCAGCCAAATACAGCAATATTTCCTATTTTTTATCCTGAGGGAGTATATTAAACCTTTCCTCCCCATATTCCCAGATATGCCTCTTTCCTCACCACTCCAAAATTGGCAACATTAAAGTCTGTGACCACATCAATTTTATTAATGAGGCTAGTGGACCTGTAATTTACGTTATTCAACATATTCCTTGGTTGAATAATATTTTTGAGCAAAGATGCTTTGGTATTTGTTTTTGTGAAAATGAAACGAATATATAGCAAGAAAAATTATTGCATTACATAATCACAACAAGATACAAAATCTTAGTACAAAAATGGAAAAACAGCTTTTCTATTCTTAGGATAATCTTCCCCAAATTTCTCCACATACCACTTATGATTTGAAACAGCTCGAGGAACCAAGTTAGCACAAGTGTACACGAAAAACGCCAGCCCAGCCCAAGACCACGTCATCAAAGCCCAGCCCAACCATTCCACTATCTCCCCCAAATAATTCGGGCAGCTCACATACTCAAAAAGCCCACCTCTCGGGATCTTGTATCCACCCCCTTGACTCTTCAGGCCCAATAACACTCCATCGGCCCAAACATTCACCACCATACCCAATCCAAACACAATCAGCCCACCACAAAACCGTACCCAAAACCACTCGTTACTTTCATAGTTAGCATAATGTGACACCCATCTACACTGTATATATGAGTTCAAAATATTATAAATAAAAGCCGTCACCGCGATATTCAACGGAAAATGACTAGTGGATTTTTTGGAATTGAGCTTACTACCGAAGTAGAGGCGAAGTGGATAAATGATAGTACGATTTGTGTAGTGAAAAAGGAAAGGTGAAATGAGGAGATAGGCTAATGGGTTCGCATAATTTTTGCCAAAACGAAATATGAGAAATGTGAGCCAAAGCGTTGGGCTTTCCATGAAAGCCCATGCAATTGGTGGTGAAATAGTGGTGCCTGATGAACTTGAACTGTGGTGTTTTCCATAAGGAGAAGTGAAGAATTGGGCCAAGATGAAAGTTGGTAACGCCATAAGGAAAATGAAGAAGATGATGAAGTTATAAACATTTTCATCTGAGAACATGGTAACTGGTTATAGCCAAAGTGGTTTGTACATTCAGTGTAAATATTTGGGAACATCAATATTTCCGGCAAGTTTTTAAAGGGATATTTGTGATGTGTGTGGGTCACGCTCGTAAAGTTTAGCACCTACCATAATTGAATGTACTCCACTTGATCCCTGCTCATTGCTCAACATGTTTGAATAGTTCTGACAGTTCTAGTTTTGTACTGCCAAAAAGTCGTTTGGACATGATTTAAAATTATGAGATGAAATTATTATGATTTGAAGTTAAAATTTTATTTGGATATTCAATTTGAATTTCTAAAATTATATTTTTTTCTTATAGATATAAAACCCCCACAAGTTATAAAAATCATCAAAACTTTCTTAATTTTATACAATCTTACCAAATGAGCAAGTCATAGTTCACAACAAAACTAATATGTTACTACAAGGTCTTTCTAAAAAAATACAACAAATCAAACTTTAATTCAATAAAATGAAAAACTGAACATGAGTTATAATATAACTACTCTTTAATATAATCATCCACATAATTGATAAGAGTAAATTTATTATAGATATACTATCAACTTGTAGATCTTTTAATATTTGATATAAATAATTGGTAAATATATCAACCAAATTATAGCTCTATTTTTACAAAATATAAATTTAATTAAATCGTGATTTGGGATTCCAAATCATTCCTTTTTGAATGATTTGAAATTTTATCTTGTCGCATCCGTTTTTTACCTGCGGGCTTCGCAACGTGATGGCGTCGATTCCCTCTGGATTGGATAAAAATGCTTGCTTTGAGGAGTCACCACCTAATTATTCTAAGGTGAATTAGGGCACCTAAATGCTAACTAAAAAATGCAAAATAACTCTAATTTGGTGGTCTACGAAACTAATGAGATTTTAGGTAAGGGTTCTTTATTATCCTAAAGGGAAGGAGTTAGGCATCCTTTAAGATCCGCTAACTTGCAGTTATCCGATCTAACTCAGGTTAATTACTATGCTAAAAAATGCATGTTTTTACAAGTATAAAAATAATGTCGCAAGTAGTTAATAAAATGATACATTTTGTACAAGTATGCATTTGTATGAAAATTGATAAAAACATATGCAAGGTGATTTTTTATGAGCGACGGGCCTAAAAATAGATAAACTAACAATTAACAATTTTAAAAACTAACCGAGCCTAAAAATAAATAAACTAGCGATGGGTTTCAAGTTTTAGACTACCCTATTAATTAACTCTAAGTTTACCTATTCTAAATATTCCAATAATTTCAGGAGTACAATAATATTACAATACATAATGAAATAAAGCTGAATTAAAGAAAGTAAAAAACAATAATAAAATAAATAATCTCCGAGGTACATTTGCCTTCTTTGACTTTATCCATTGCAAGCTATCAAGAACAAACGGTTAGAAACAATTGAATATAAATAAACTTCGGATCCGTATCCAAAACAATAAATGTTTTGATTAAGGAGGGCTTGGACTTGAATTTTGAAAAGATCATTCCAATCACGTCGTGACTGCGAACATATGACTCGTTGGTCATTTTAGTTGCCTTGCCTACCGAACATGTTGGTCTCTCGGGTGAAAAAAAAATTAAGTTTCATCCTTGCCCACAAGTTTTATTTTCCGTCTTTACAAATGTGGAGGCCTAAAAAATCGACGGATATTTTTTCATCAGCCAAGGTGTGATATTTATTCAAATCAGTAAAACAGTAAAGAAAACAGAAACTGAGAAAACAACTTTCGAAGGACACGGCCTCAAATTTAATTTCATTGGCTAGAGTGAAGTATTTATTCAAAGCGGTAAAGCGGTAGTAGAATCGACAGTAATTCAGCTCAAAAAAAATGAAACAGAGACTCAGTTCAATCAGTAGAATTTTAAGAAATATTGCAGCTATCCGAAACAAACTTAAAGCCAGCAGTTTTCAGCCGAGAAGCCACCAGCGGTGAGGCTTAAAAATTCAGCAGTGACGAATATCAAATGTGCTCAAAACGCAGCAGCAGTTTAGCTAAAAAACGCAGCAGCAATTAGACTCCTCAAAGTGTCACGGCCAAGTGCAGAATCGCAACAACAGTTGGCCTTAAAAACACCGAGGATTTCAGTCCGAAATGGACGTAAAAATGCAGCAGCAGGATCATTAGATTGAACTGAAGCACAACCACTGTTTGCCATGAATGCAGCAGATTTTTAGCCAAGAAACAGTAGCAAATCGATCCAATATTGTAGCAAGCAACTCGTCCCAAGAATACATATTTTTTAAACCTTAAATGCAGCAACATTCGGTAAAAAATGCAGTAGTTGGCTGCCTTAAAAGTGCAGCAAAGCAGCCATCAAAATGCAACAACAATAACTCTTGAAATGCAACAAAAACACCCCTCCGAACACAGCAAGAACAACCCTTAATATAGATATTTGGTCACCAAAGTGTGGCAACCAATTTATAATGAAACAGTAGCCAAAGTAACAGAAGGTTTGACATTTTTAAAGAGAGCAACAATTTGGGTAGAATGCAGTGTCGAACAATAGCAACCAGTAGCATCGAACAGTAACCATAAATGGCATAAAAATTAGTAGCAGGTGTAGCAGTGGTTAAGCTCGAAAATGTGGTAGTAAATATGCCAATAATTTGGCATCAAGATGTAGTAATAAGATGTAGTAATTGCTCAAAATAGTAACCCAACATTTCAATTATTTGTAGCACCAACAAGCAACCATAAGAGGCAGCCACGACAAACAGCAACAAAGCAGAATGCAAGAGCAAGAAATCTTACCTTCCCGATGGTAACAAAGTAGCCTTAAAGTGCAATCGAACAATGACAACACTACCTCGGAAAAGCAGTTGCAATGAGCCAAGAAATACAGCGAGTAAATCATCACAAGGCTACAGCTAAGTATGACATTTTGGACCCGGACCCGACTCGAAATGACCCGAACCGGAAACAGTGAAAACACCACAGTGAACCAGTAGCCAGAGCATTGAAAAACATTATGAAACCAGATCACACAATAGCAATCGAGAAATAGCAGTACAATAGAATCAAAACAGTACTCAAATGGAGTAAAAAGAGTAAAATCAGTAGCACAGTCGTAACAACGAAAACAGTAACCAAGGTCGCCGGCGTTCATGGACTTCGCCGGAGATAGTGAAGGCTGCGGGGAGCGGCGTCGCTTCGACGGCTTTATCCGGAGCGATGCCATTTACAAGTCATCGAAAAAGACATAAATGGCCATAAATCACACAAATCGACCTCAACCATATCTGAACAACAATAGTATCCATGGTCGACGGCGAACAGAAAAGGGAGAAAAGAGAGGCAGCGACCGGTCGTGGTCGTGGTCGAGTTCACCGAAGCTGGTGGTGCTTCGTCGGACTCCGGCGTGGAGGGTAGGGGTATAGGTTTTAGCGATTTGGGGGTATGGGTATGGGGTGTGCGGCTGATGGTGGAGGAGAGAAAAAGAGGAGGGTTTTGTCATTTGCTTTTTGGTTTTTTTAGGTTTAAGGGTTTGTTTTGGGGATTAAAGGGAAGGGAATTGGGTTTGCGGGTGGGCCGACCGAATTGGGCCTTTTCGGTTGGGCCTTGGATGGGGTCCAAAAATGGGTTGTTTTTATTGTAATGGGTTGAGTAGAAATTGTTTTGGGTTGGGAATTAAATAGGTTATGGGTTTAAAATACAAAAAGGGTTTTATTATATAAAAAGAAAGCTTTGCGAAATTTATAAATTGTAAAGATGACAATATGATAAAAACATAATATTTGCGAAATGCTTGGTGCTAAAATAAAAAATAAAAATGCGATGCCGTTTTGTCAAAATAAAATAACATATAATATTAGGATAAAAGTATGATTATGATATAAAAATGCAAATGAAAAATAAAATGCAAAAAATAATAATAATGATGATATATATACATATATATGCCTATATTTTAAAATTGTCTTAAGGTGTCAAAAATATTTAAAATTACAAATAAAATCAGAAAAGATGGGACAAAATTGGGTGTCAACAGATGCCCCTCTTTGGCCGGAGACGATGAAAGAGTTTTCGGCCAAAGGAGTTGACTGAGTAGCCAATTTTGTCCTGATCATCGGGACTCGAGGGAAGGTTATGGATGAGTGGGAAGAAATAGAATCCCGAGAGGGAGAGAAGTTGCAAAAAATGGTGCAGATTCAAGAAACATTGCCCCAGTGTCGAGTTATGATGACACTGGTTGCAGATGTGATGAGATACTGGGGGAAGGCCGGAACGACGTTCGAAGTACTCCCCAAATGCAGATGACGTCGTTGAATAGGCATAATGAGATGACGTCGTTGCTTTGGCGTTATGTAGATGGCGTCGTTGCATAGGCGTGATTGAAACTAAAATACCCCATTGGAAGGTGGGCGCCTGACAGAAATTGATATACCCGCATTAGGAGGTGGGTGCCTGATTGAAATTAAAATACCTGCATTGGAAGGTGGGTGCATGACTGAAATTAAAATACCCGCATTATGAGGTGGGCGCCTGACTGAAATTAATATACCCGCATTAGAAGATGGGCGCCTGACTGAAATTAAAATACCCGCATTATGAGGTGGGCGCCTTACTGAAATTAAAATACCCGCATTAGGAGGTGGGCGCCTGACTGAAATTAAAATACCCGCATTATGAGGTGGGCGCCTGACTGAAATTAAAATACCCGCATTAGGATGTGGGCGCCTGACTGAAATTAAAATACCCGCATTAGGAGGTGGGCGCCTTACTGAAAATAAAATACCCGCATTAGGAGGTGGGCGTCTGACTGAAAATAAAATACCCGCATTAGGAGGTGGGTGCCTTACTGAAAATAAAATACCCGCATTAGGAGGTGGGCGCCTGAAATGACGTCGTTGTATTGACGTGATGCGTTTGTGACCCGCATGAGTTGAAATGACGTCGTTGCATAGACGTGGTGCGTTGAAAACGTCATTGTGTAGACGTGATGTGCAGATGACAACGTTGCATAGGCGTGCTGCTGATGACGCCGTTGTATGGGCGTGTTGCTGTCGTTGTAATGCTGTGAAATATGTAAATGACGTCATTGCCGTCAGTTTGCTGTAATATGATTCCACGTTGTGTTGAATCTTCTGCCGATTCAAACTCCTGTGGACTGTGAATTGAAATGTCGTCCTTGCCGGACGAAAATGTGATGCGACATCTTTGCCGAATTAAACACACATGTTGCGGCTTCCTTGCCTTTGTCAACATGAAGACCTGCACTCGAAGAAATTTGTGAGTTTGAGGGGAGGGGCGGTTGATTCGCGTTGACTTTGTAGCTTTGGCTCTTGACCTCGCAAGTTCAGACTGGTTTAGATTGAAGACTTAGTTGTCTGGCATTTTCCAGGTCCATAGGCATATTCTTGCAGTGCCCTTAAAATATGCCCCAGTTTATGATATATATGAAGATATTGAACTTCCAACTGGACAAAATCGAGTTTGTGCGGGCAACTTGCTTGTCCTATTAAGGCAATCATGTGGGCCTATTACATTGTGTGCAAGATAAGGGAAGAAAATTTCCAATGATGTGACCGAAGTCGATATAGGCCGCCTACGTATTCCCACAAAGGAAATCAGGTCATAACGTAGTTCATGCAAGCAAAAAGGATTGTGAACTTTTCCAAAAATGGGACCGAAGCCGATGTGGCCGCCTACGTATCCCGCCGGGGAATCAGGTCATAACGTAGTTCATGCGGCAAAAGAGATTTGTATTTGTAGAATATTTTTTTTGGTAAAAGAGAGTGATTAGAGTTTGAAAATGATGCAATATATTTTGTAAGGATTTTTGTTGTTGTTGTTGTTTTTGAAAATATGAAAAAGACAGAATCACGTCTTGACTTCGGTTGGTACCAACAATTAGTATTGTGCTTAGAGGTTCCCGTTATTTGCTTTCTGTCTAACCGAGACGGACTTCAGGGGTAATTCCTACAGCTTCAGATGCTATCTCAGACATACCTGAGTATCAACACTTGCTTCAAGTCAAGGTTTTGACATATATGCATCCTCATGTTTCAAATGCCCTCACTGAAAGAAAGTCACATTCTCATATGTATTTCAGTATTTTGAACTTTGGGACGTGTAGAGAAGTACACTCACCCTCAGAAAGATGTTCAATGCATTTAATTGTGATACCATAGGCTTGGCCGTCATGTAAGTATCCACTAATGTGAGAACCCTCGGTATAGGATCATATAGGGCTTGTTATGGTTTGTAATGTAGGCTTGGGAAAGGAAAGAATATCATTTGGGTAAGGAGTGACTAATCCTTCCTTGAGCGTTAGAATATGTCTGCGCTTGGTATTTGTGTGCCTTGATACTGATTTGCTTCTTTTTGCCCCCTTTGTTTTTTACTGACTTCTTTTGAATATTTTGTTTGGAGCTTTTCCCCATTTTTCAGAGTTATTTCCTTTTTTTTGTCGGGGCTTTTTGACTTCTTCTTTGTGTGAAGTCGTCCTTTTGTTCTATTTTATTTTTCTCTTTTGGGAGCATTGCACTTCAACTCAGATCTTTTCAGCAATTTGCACATTTCTAATGCGCTCAAGGAGGTCGGACCAAGAGAAGGATAATGCGTGTACGCACTCAGAAAGGGTATAGGCATAAGTTGTGGTTGTTAAAAGAATAAATTTTAGGCTCAAAGGGGAAGTGCTACGGATAATGTTATTTGGTAAGTTGGAAAGGCTCAAACGGATCAAAGAAAGCCTACGATCCTTTCATATACCAAGTGTTACTCAGGATTTCGCCTCAACAAACATTCGAGCCAAGTTCTAAATCACAATGCAATGCAATTGAACTTATTCTAAAAACTCACCACACAATGCACATGAAACGATGAGGTTGGCTTTGTTCATACCTTGAAAGCATGCGAAACAATTTTTAAGTGTCAATACAGGCGTGAATGAGAGGTACCAGAAGAATCAATGGTTTACCACAAAGTCAGTCTTCTCCACTTGTTCTTTCCTATGCACGCTCCTAACTGTGTTGGTATCAACCAAGTCAATCAATGATTCTTTAATTTTTTTTTTGTATTTTTGAATAAAGGGTACCGAATCCAAGTAGGGTTGCCTGGTCGTTAAGATTTTTCACTTAGACACATCAACTAAAAGTTGTATATATTGATCACTCAGACTATATCGAATTTATTTCAATTAGACATTTTTTTTGACAATCAACTACAGTTACAAAGTGTGTGTAATATACAATCACGGGTGACGTAGCATGATGGCTAATTAAAAGTAAGGCTGTCCAATGGGCCCGGACGACCCGATCCCGCCCCGGTACCTGCCCCGACCCCCCTTTTAAAATACGAGATAAAAAATGTCGGTAGCGGGGTTCGAACTCGGGACGGGACTAGGGCTCATCCCGCCTGTCCCGATCCCGCCCCGTCCCACCCCCTTTGCAGAAACTAACTGTTGCACAAACGATCACTTTCAATTTTAACCGTTGGCAACGACTAGTAACTGCCATTGTGGCCCCCCGCACCCCATAAATCCCCCTACCCTCTTAATATTTATTTTAACCCCTAAGTTAGTATATTTACACATTAACCCTATTTCTCAACTATAAATACTTCATTCTCCTCTTCATTTTTCTCATAAATCTTCCTACCATCTCTCTAATCTCTCTCTCTACAAGTCTAAATTGCACACTAAATATTATATTTTATTTGCTAATTTCTATCGAAGTTCAAAAATGGAGAGTGAAGTTGGCAACTAGCTTGAGGATCATCGAGCAAAGTTTTAATTTTCAACCTCGATTACACGTCGACGTTACGTTGGCGTTTGGTACCTTCGTTCCTTATTTTATTTAAATTATTATTGTTACGTAATTTTAGTTATCGTACTTAATTTCATTAACTTTAATTATTTATTTGCATAATTATAATGAAACGAAGTGGACGTTTTTCTGGTAGAGGTGTTAGGGGTAACATGGGTAATGGTGCATCTTCTAGTAATCCTAATTACGATGATTTCACTCATGTAGATGAAACTGGTCTTTTTAGTGTTAATATTAATATATCATTAGATCATGAGGTATATCTGCATCTGAACCAGACTTTGATTTAGAAAATGAATTAGAAGATAATTTAGAGTGCGTGACATATTCCAAGATAATCAAAATTCTCGTGTTGTTACCCTTGAACAGGAATTCTCCCACGTCAATATGGAAGATTTCCCCAACATTTCAGCATACTGCAAAAGGTTGAAATAATTAGCGGACCAACTCCACAATGTTATTGCGCCCATCACCAACAACCGTCTCATACTTCAGATGGCTGCGGGCCTATCTGAGGCCTATAATGGCGTAGGTACGCTTCTTCATCAGAGCAGTCCTCTTCCGCCGTTTTATCAAGCCTGTTCTATGCTAACGCTCGAAAAGGCAGGATTAGCAAAGAAAGTGGTCACTGGGCCCCGCCTATCATCATGATGATCGAGTCCAATTTTTCTCCCTCCAGTTCCAACAATTCCGGCTAAAACCGCAACAACGGTGGCAGTAAAAAGGGTCAGAATCAGAAAAATAATGGCAAGAATCGCGGCGGCAACAATGGTGGTAGTGGTGGCCCTCGGGGCAGTCATCAGAAGCAACAAAATTGGGCCCAGCAGTGGGCCCCTATGTAGTGGAACTGGGCAAGTCAATATGGGCCAAACAGTGACTATTTTCTAGGTTATTACCCGAGAAACTGGGCCCAGTTTTCCCAACAGCCCAGGCCTAGTTTCTCGGCTCTAATCTAGGTAAATAAGCCAGTTTATAGGCTGGGGCAGCAGGCTAGTGTGCTTGGGCCTCGGCCTCCGCAAGCACATCATATAGTGGGCCCCACACATATTAAGGCCAGGATGCACACACTTGGATTAAATCCCCCGGACACAAATTGGTACATGGACACCGGAGCCACTACTCGCATGACGTCCGACCAAGGTACTCTCTCATCTTATTCCAATTTGAGAAGTAATCGTGGTATAATTATTGGTAATGGCAATTCAATTCTGATTCGTGGTTACGGTCATAAAACTTTGTCTCCCCCCATCCGCCTCTTGTCTTGAAAAATACTCTTCATGCCCCTAAGTTAATTAAAAATTTGGTGTATGTCCGAAAACTCACCACGAATAATTCTGTTTCTGTTGAGTTTGACCCTTTGGGTTTTTTGTGAAGGATTTCAAGACGGGGATTCCTCTCATAAGATGTGATAGTTGGGGAGATCTTTATCCTATCACGCCCACTTCCGGTCTCTCAAGTCCAGCCTTGCCATCGTCTTTTGCAGCCCTTGCTCCTTCCTTGTGGCATGCTCATCTAGGTCATCCGGGGTCGTCTATTTTGTCGTCTTTAGATAAAAACAATTTTATTTCTTGTAAAAGTACCCGTAATTCTTTCATTTGTCAATCTTGTTCTTTAGGAAAAATTATTAGATTGTCATTTGTAGACTCTAATTTGCGTACTTTAATGCCATTTGATATTATTCATAGCGATTTATGGATGTCTCCCATTATCAGTTCTTTGGGCCATCGATATTATATTCTTTTTTGGATGATTATTCTAATTTTTATGGACTTTTCCGTTAGCGAAAAAATCTCACATTTTCCCACCTTTATCAAATTTAGAGCTTTCATCTGGACCTAATTTGAACGGAAAATTAAGAATATTCAATGTGATAATGGGAAAGAATATGATAATGGGTTGTTTCGGGATTTTTGTGCTAATAATGATATCAATTTTCGTTTTTCTTGTCCTCATACATCCTCACAAAATGGGAAAATCGAACTCAAAATTCGTACCATTAATAACATTGTCCAAACTTTATTGGTCCATTCTTCCGCCCCTCATTCCTTTTGGCATCATGCTCTACAAATGACTACTTATCTATTTAACATTCTTTCTACCAAAGGTTTGGCATACTCTTTCCCTCTTCAAATATTATATTATAAGACTCCTTCGTATTCACATCTTAGAGTCTTTGAGTGTTTATGTTATCCCCTATTTTCGTCCACAACAATTAACAAACTTCAGGCCCGGTTTATCCTTTGTGTGTTTTTAGGTTATTCGTCCAATCATCATGGTTATAAACGTTTTGATTTATCATCTAATCAAATCATCATTAGTCGTCATGTTATTTTTGATGAATCCCAATTTCCGTTTGCTAAGGTGAGTAGTCCCAGGCCTAATTCGTATAATTTTTTGGATGACTATGTCTCCCTATATATTATCCACCATTTATCGGACATGTCCCGCACCCAAAATATGCCAGCGGGCCCACTGCCCGTTGGCCACACTGTTCTACCATCTCGATCCAGTAGGCCAGAGTCACGATCCATTCCATCTATCGAATCGGGCGGTGATCCACCACCGCCTGCCAAGATCACCGCTCGATATTGGGCGAGCCCACCGCCGCTGCCCAGCCCGCCATCGCTTGTCGGCCACCGCCCGCCAACGCCACCCAGCTTCAAGTTCCGCACGCCCAAATTCCACTCAATTCTTCCTCGAGTCATAGGACGGTCACTCGAAGTCATCAACGTGGTATTTTTATATCAAAAAAATATTTTAATCTAAATTTTAATATTCCATAAATCCCCCTACCCCGTAATCACGTGTCTGCTTTAAATGACCCGAATTGAAAAATTGCTATGACCGAGGAATATAATGCTCTTATTGATAATAAAACGTGGGAGTTGGTGCCCCGCTCATCTGGTGTTAATATTATTCGGTCTATGTGGATTTTTGCTCATAAGGACAATTCTGACAGTTCTTTTGTGAGGCATAAGGCTCGTCTTGTAGGTGATGGTAAGACTCAGCAGGTTGGTGTAGATTATGGTGAGACATTTAGTCAGGGGCTCAAACCGGCTACCATTCGCACTGTGCTCAGCTTGGCTCTTTCGAAAGCATGGCTCATTCATCAGTTAGATGTGAAGAATGCTTTCTTACATGGTGATCTTAAGGAGACATTCTATATGCATCGGCCCTTGGGGTTTAGGGATCTCAATTATCCTCATCATGTCTGTTTATTGAATAAGTCCTTGTATGAGCTTAAACAGTTTCCACGGGCTTGGTATAAGAGGTTTGGAGATTATGTTTCGACTATTGGGTTCTCTCACAGCAGATCTGATAATTCATTCTTCATATATCATCATGGTTCTTCACTGGCTTATATACTTTTATATGTGGATGATATTATCTTGACTGCATCTTTTGATGCATTACACTAGTCTATCATGACAATGCTCAGTTCTGAGTTTGCTATGAAAGACTTGGGGCCCTTGAGTTACTTTTTGGTGATTGATGTCTCTCGTCATCCAGGTGAGTTATTCTTATTCCAACGCAAGTATGCAGCTGAGATCATTGAGCGAGCTGGTATGTCTTCATGCAAGTCTACTTCCACTCCAGTTAATACTAAACCCAAGCTGGGTGTTGAGGCTGACTCATCCTACGAGGATCCGACCCGCTATCACAGTCTTGCAGGGGCTCTTCAGTATTTGACTTTCACGAGACCAGACATTACGTATGTCGTACAACAGGTGTGTTTGTTTATGCATGATCCTAGGGTTGAACACATGAATACGCTCAAACGCATTATTCGATACATCCATAGAACACTTGATTATGGCTTACATTTATATCCGTCTTTGATAACTACACTTATCTCGTATACAAATGCTGATTGGGGAGGTTGTCCGGATGCCAGACGTTCCACGTCCGACTATTGCATGTTTCTTGGTAACAACTTGGTCTCATGGTCTGTGAAGCGCCAGTCTACGTTGTCACGCTCTAGTGCAGAGGTCGAGTATCGAGGGTGACCAATGTGATTTCTGAATCATGTTGGTTACGTAATCTTCTTTTAGAGCTTCATTGTCCTATTCAGAAAGCTACCTTGGTTTATTGTGATAATGTTAGTGCCATCTACCTTTCTGGTAATCCCGTTCAACACCAGCGCACTAAACACATCGAGATGGACATTCACTTTGTTAGCGAAAAGATAGCTCGTGGATAAGTACGCGTCTGCCATGTCCCTTGCAGGTATCAAATTACATACATTTTTACCAAAGATCTTTCGTCAGTACTCTTTGAAGATTTTAGGGACAGTCTCAGCGTACGAAGACTGCCCGCTATGACTGTAGGGGTATGATAAATATGGCATATCTCGCGGTTTTGTATATTAGAATACCGTGATATACACTTCCCTTAATTAAGTGTATATCACGATTTTAGGCCTCAATTTTGGTGTAAATAATTGTATTAATTAGCATTGTACACTTATCATAATTATATGATTCTTATACTACTAGAATAGAATTTTGAGAGTAGAATAGGAATATGATTTTCATATTATGAAAATATGTAAATTGTATATATACTCTTTCAATTAAGAAAAATAATCAAAAAATTATTTATTTCAAAAATATATATGAAAAATCTATTAAAAAATTAGGACGGAACGAGTATTAACTCGGGAAAAAAAGGAAAAGAAAAACAACATTATTAGCTTGATGATGAAGATATGTCAAGCTATAAGCCTATAAGTCTATAAGTAACTATAATCGACCAAGCAAATTAAGAAGCTAGCCAGCTGGCTTTATTTTGTCTAGTAAACGTGGCACCCAATATTAATTTCCCAGTTGGCATGCTGCTTTCTCCCGCTATATAATCATTTTTTGTTATTCATTTTGGCCCCCATCTTATATTATATATTCTCAAGTTGGCCCTTTGACTTTAACCATAAGTACTATTTTATTCAAACACCCACACGCTTTAGCTTACCTTAGCCTTAAGCTAGAAAAAACTCCCAAATATTAAAGAGATACTAAAATTTCAATGTCAACGCCTTTTAATTTCTCCTACTCCTTCCCCATGAATGATGAAACCATAGAAAAATTAAATATTTATAAAAATGAGAGTTAGAAAATAGTGAACTCCCCACCCAAAGTAGCATCGAATATATTACTTTTTTTTTATGTCAGTTCATGTGTCACAATTTTCATTTTAGTATATCTCAAAAAATGTAATTTTTATATATTTATGAATAATTTGATTTTAAATATTATTGACACACAAATATCTAATTTTATTTAACCATCAAATGATGTAGAGGTCTCGGATTTGAGTCCTAGGTATGAAAAAATCTTTGATAGTGAGCGCTTCTCCCAAACGAAGCTTATATACATTGCGAATTCGGATATAGTTGGACTCTAGTGTGGATACCGATCACCAGAAACTAAAATATTCTAAATTTATTTAGACCATAAATTAAAAAAAAAACTTTTGCTTAGTATAACATAAATTGGGAGGGAGTAATAAGTACAATAACTAATATTCCTACTTTTTATGTATACAAAGTCAACTCCCATATGCTTTTTTTGGCTGTCTTTCTCTCTCTATCCACTTTTTTCCACTTCTTAGCAAATTTAAATGCTAAAGCCACACCACCTATCATAAACTTTCAAATTTCAATCTTGATATTCCTCACTTCTTCTCTCATTGGCAGAGCTTTATTCTCTCCCTAATTATTCACTTCCAAATAGCATTTCTCCATAAAAATTCAAACTGTTTTAACTTACTTATGTCCTCCTCAATTGGTTAACCCGAGCAACTAGTTTCTGCAAGATTGGATGTCTATCTGTATTGTCAAAAAAATTGTTTGAATTTTTTTTAACTTACCATATAAAAAATGGGAAACAGTATTGGAAAGTTGAAGTTCTGTTTTGCGGGAGATGTTGGAGAAATTTCGAAAAGACGCCATGATATTGGTATAGACCTATATGATAGTAGTCTTGACAAGGGATTAGGCCATTCATTTTGCTACATATTGCATGATTCATCATCCAAGAATCACCCTTTTCTAGACGACTCTTCTTCTTCCACCACTACCACTATCTCTAGCAACAGCAGCAGCAGCCGCCAAACGACCCTGTTTCGCACTATCTCCGGCGCCTCTATCTCCGCCAACACGTCCACGCCTCTCTCCACCGCGCCAGTGGACGTTTGCGCTTTAAATTCCAATACTTACATTGAGAAGTCGTCGGCTTTCGAGAGCTCTCAATGGTTTTCTTCCTTCCCTCTTCAGCCAATTCACCGGAGGTCAATCCCCTCTGTCTCTTCGGGCCCAATTCCCCGAGTTTCTGTCTCGGGCCCAATCGAGAGGGGATTCCTCTCCGGCCCGATAGACCGGAGCTTCACCTCCGGCCTGTTGGACAATCAGTATGATCAGCAACTCCAGAGGTACAAGCCTGAGCCTAGTACATGGGATTTAGTTAGGAATTTAAAGAAAGTTTTGTCTAGCTCTCTTTTGGGGTTTCAAGAAATGAACTTGGGAGAGAAGAACAATGAGATTAATAATCTTTTGAGTAGTGAAAACAGTTTTGATGAAGATGATGAGGATAGTGACTTATTTCGAAGTCAAAATGTGCAGTGGGCTCAGGGGAAAGCAGGGGAAGACAGAGTACATGTTGTGATTTCTGAGGAACATGGATGGGTATTTGTTGGGATTTATGATGGATTTAATGGACCTGATGCTACTGATTTTTTATTGAACAATCTTTATTCAAACGTCTTCAAAGAGCTCAAGGGATTGCTATGGAATGACAAGTTAGACACCTCCGAAAATCTCATGTGTAACGATACAACTATCATTCAAAATAATCAAGAATTTGATCAATCAAATTTGAAAATGAATAGTTACAATTCAGGAGCTCACCATTTAGATGTGTTGAAGGCGTTATCAGAGGCGCTGAGGAGAGCCGAGGCATCATATTTGGAGATAACGGATATGATGGTGAACGAGAACCCCGAGTTAGCCTTAATGGGATCATGCGTTTTAGTGATGTTGATGAAAGGCAAAGATGTTTACTTGATGAATGTTGGAGATAGTAGAGCAGTTTTGGCTCAAAATCCTGAAACCGATCGTTCCATTGGTAATTTGGAACGGATAAATGAGGAGAACCAAAGTAGCATTGATGCACTCTATAGAGTTGATTCAGACAGAAAACACAATCTTAGTTCTTGTCAACTCACTATGGACCATAGTACATCTGTTAAAGAGGTACATTTACATGAGCCATTGTACAAAAATTTCAATATTTTAGTGTTTCGTATACTAATTCTCATGTTTGCCTGGTAAATTATTGCAGGAAGTTCTTAGGATTAGAAGTGAGCACCATAGTGATACTTATGCTATTAAAAATAATCGAGTGAAAGGTTCTTTGAACGTTACTCGAGCTTTTGGTGCAGGCTTTCTTAAACAGGTATTCTTAACGTTCACATTACACTTTTCGCGTCTATGATCATAAGTCATAATAATGCAAAGTAGAATGTTTTAGTCTATTATATTGTCACGACCCAAACCGGAGGGCCGCGACGGGCACCCAGATCCCACACGTCGGGTACCACCATTCATATATTTAACATCTAATCGTAATTAATTACAGACTAAGCCGAAAGAAAATTATGAAAATCTTAACCAGATATCCAATTTTCATACATACATACTCATACCAAGGTCGACAAGGCCATACATGACAACTAACCACAAGACACATGTCTACAAGCCTCTAAAGAATACATGACATCACAAGGACGTGACATGACCCCGCCATACCCATATGCAGATGCAAAAATACTATACCACGACCAACTGCAACTCTGAAACAACTAGAGTGCTCCAATATCAGCTGAACCAATAACCTACTAGCGTGAATCATCACCTTTTTTTAACTGAACCTGCGGGCATGAAACGCAGCGTCCCCCGACAAAAGGGACATCAGTACGACTGATGTACTGAGTATGTTAGGCATGAATAATAGCATAACAGGGATATACCAATAACTGAAACAGAAACAACTGACCAGCAGTAAATGCCTCTAAGGGTCCTAATACATATGCCTAAATGTTATGCACAATGCAGTTTTCATATACATCAGCCTCATCGGGCATCTTCCTTACCATAACATCCTTTATGGGCATCATTTCATGTCGGCCTCTGTGGGCATAATATCATGTAATGATTAATGAATGTATGCATAATACAAATGCGGTATACTAATGTCTATACAGGAATCCTCCCATAACCGCCTCTGTGGGCATCAGGTTATATCGCCACACAAGGGCATCACATCATATTGGCCTCTTCGGGCTCTTTTTGTGATAGTCTGTACCAGCTGCAGGTGGTGTGCTTATATAACGCCTCTCCCTTTTCCCATTCCCCGTATATATATATATATATATATATATATATATATATATATATATATATATATTATTTACCATATAGTAGTGTGCATAGCACAAGTGGTCCAGAGTAATATATGAATGCAATGCAAATGAAAATGCATGAATGGTAACACCATATTCCAACCTCAACGGATGACATAATACTTTTATACCTTCGGCTAAAAGTGGGAACATCAACATCTTTTTCGTATGCCTCAATAAGGACTTAGAAATATATTTAGACATACTTTTAGCATAGGAATCATTAATATGAATATTCTTAATTACTAGGAGTAGAATAAATTATGGAGCAATATCACGGTTATATTTCGTTACATGGAACATGCCAAAAGAAAGGAATAATTTGTCTTAACATACCTTTTGTTGGGTCACTCGTCGACACAACGTATACGCCGTACAGTACTTTGATCTTATATTCCAAGAATTACTACCTCCGCAAAATTGAACTTAAGCGTTTGGAACTGATTACTTTGGCCGTACATGGCCTTGGCCAAATGATTAATTCTTGATCCTAATTCACTTAAATAGTAATCATTTTAGCACACTTCATATCTTCATTATCATAGTCATATGATATAACACTAGTCCGTAGTCTCTTTTGCCATACACAAAAAAAAATCATTTCTAGTCCTCGTTGTCACACTTTTAAAATCTTAAATTATTTCGGGGTCTAATCTCTTTTATATACTAATCTCTTTATTTGCATACGTGATATCAAATAAAATCCCCGAGGTCCGAGTCTACTTATTACGCTTAGATGCTCAAATCATTGTCCAAAATTCCGGATGTTACAGATATTTTAAAAAATTTACAAGTTTTTGTCGTCGTGTTAATGTCATTTCTGCTTGTGTGATATATTACAGCCCAAATGGAACAATGCACTTCTACAGATTTTCCGAATAGACTACGTTGGAAGTTCGCCGTATATCAATTGTATACCATCCTTATACCACCACAGACTTAGCCCAAGAGACAGATTTCTGATCTTATCATCTGATGGACTTTACCAATACTTTACCAATGAAGAAGCAGTCTCTGAAGTTGAGACCTTCATGTCTATATTCTCCGAGGGAGATCCCGCGCAACATCTTGTTGAAGAAGTGTTATTTAGAGCTGCAAAGAAAGCTGGTAAATATGCACGACTCAATCTGTACTTGTGAGATTTCTAAGTACAACAATTTCTCAATGAAATCGAACTAAAAAAACTTTTGTTCTCCGATTTTGCAGGCATGAACTTCCACGAGTTGCTTGATATACCACAAGGGGATCGTAGGAAGTACCACGATGATGTCTCGATTATCGTCATATCATTCGAAGGAAGGATATGGAGATCATCTGTGTAAATCAAAGGCATAAAAGAAGACTTTTGTGGGGATAGTAAGTGACAAAGTGGCTTCGCTGCCATGATCCATTGGAATTTAGCCCTTTGTTCCTCCGATTCGTCCTAAAGGAAAAAGACTTTTGTAGCTCTTATCCACAGAAAAAAGTATACACTTAGAAAAGTTCAAACTAGTTTTGCTCATTAACTTTTGTTACACAACTGATGTTTGTTGCTCAGGGGGTTTGTAAAAGGTGCCAATAAAGTTGCTCCTTTTTCCCATCAAATGTATTACCTTAGGATATTTGTAACAGAATATTGTGCCTCTTTGTACATATATTCCTAGGTGTATCCATCACACAAATTGATACCTCAAAATAAACTCGACCGATTGGTCGAAAATTCATTTATTTTTCTCTATACTTTTGGTTTAGTTTCAGATTAAACAAATCTCGTACTTACTTTTTGAACATATTATAACCAATCCAAGAAGAATCTGCAGAAGGAATCAAGTTATTAGGATAATGTATGGCATAATGTTAAAAGCAATTGAAATGACAAAGAGGGAATGATTGGAATTAGAAGTGCTGGTGGAATTCTTTTGGCTCTCATATATCCATATGTTGGTGGGGGAGTATATAAATGTCAAAATATAACAATTAATTGTTGGTGGAAGCTTGAACTATACTACTGATTTTGTCCACCATATCAAACAGCTTCCTCGTCTACTTTTGTTCATTGTTTAATCACGAATGATCCTAGTAGACCAAGTTGTCTAACTAAACATACCCAATATTGGTCATCATCAATGATTATGAAGCCGGTGAAAATCATGAGAGATCAGCATCGACGGAATTACGATTTTCACGGAGGAAAGCTAAAATATAAAGAAGTGTGTATACGCAGTGTAAAGGAAATTCAACATATGTTATTATATATACATTTACTTATCTACCCAATGTAATTGAGTCCTCTGGGGTAAGTATAGCTCTGCTCCTGGAGATTAGGGTTCAAATATTAAGAGAGAGAAAAATGATGATTTGTCTAAGTTTTAGTGGGCGGAATTACCTAGTAGCTAGTAGTTATGCTCAGATACACGACGAAATAGTCGAGATGCGTGTAAATTAGGCGGACTGTTTTTTTTTTTTAAAAAAAGTGGGAAACTTTTTGTTGTGCTGATAAAAGTAGTACATACACGGCAAAATAGAGACGAGGAAATGAGATCTCTCAGCCTCTTACAATTTGAATATGTTAAGGTTGCTTCAAATTTTCTTACCGTTTGATTCTTCCCCGTTATGTCGACATACACCCGTTCGATCAAAGTGTTTCATGCTCCAGTTCTTTCTTTAAGACTTGACAAGCTCTTCTTGGCACTTGCACAATTTTAGGACAGTTGAGAAGATGTGACGGTTGTGCAACTTACCGACCAATTTTTATCCCGTAAGTGGAGCCTATTTTTCTGGGACATTTCTTTTATGCTTATATATTATCTCTACCGCTTAAAACAAAGAATAAGTATAACTGTACTGAAATTTTTCTTTTTGTCCTCATTCATGTATTTTAAGTTCTTGAGCATTTGATTGTACTTTACCTTCTACATAGTGAATTTTGCTCGTCGTTGCCCGTGATTCTTTTCCAGACTTGGGGTTTTCCACGTTAAATCTCTGTCATCTATTGCATTTCCAGATTTCTTTCTCGATTATTTACATCTGTCTTGTTTTTATATATGTGAGTGCCTAACAGAATATATAGAAGAATATATTTTTTTCAGATCTCACATGTGTAAAAAATGAAGATCTCTGGTATAAATGCCATAATAAAGTTTTAAAAAAAATCATTTCTCCCTGTTAGTTTGTGGGGAAGTTTCAATTGAAATTAAATACGAAAGACAATCTGACACCACAGTTCACTAATTTGTAATTATTTATTGAAAGGCCTCGAAAGATCACTTGAGTAAATGCTCTTGGATACAAATTTCAAAATCCACTGGAATACTCCAATTGAAGAAGACTTCCAGTACTACTTAATCCTCTATTACTCCTTAAATGGAAAGTAGTTGGCCGAAAATGGAGATAGTCAATTAAGCTCATGATTTTAATATTCATAACCAATTAAACTCTTGATTTTCAAAAAACTTACGCGTTTTCTTTGCTAATCCAACCCACTGAGAGATGGAGAGAAGAGTGAACAAAATTAAAGAACTATAAGTCATATTTATGACATATGAAATATTGAGAAAGTAGCTAAATATTGATCTAGTCAGAAAAACAGTAGCACCTTACATATAGTTCACATACAGAGATAAAAAAATAAGAAGAAGGGAAGAACAATTAAAAAAAAGGAAAAGGATTTTGTTTGGTTTTAGTTCCCATCAATACAAATACGAAAACGTTGAGATTATGAAATAAGATGCATGAACATGGAGGGGGAAACTTAGCTACGTGAAAACTAAAAAGATTTATTTATTGCAAAACTTACTTGTGGTTTTGGCAACTCTCATATCTCGTGATCTTATTCATGAATCATGACATGCACATAAAGTTTTGTAAATTAAATGAATACTCAAACGACTGAAAATAAATAAATGTTCAAAGTATAGAAGAGTTGGTTTTGATTTTTTTGACTATCACCATCACTCACTGGAAAATACCTTTGTAGCAGAGTGATTGTGATGGTTCTTTAATTTCACCTTAAAACAGTAAAAAAAAAAAAGAAATAAAAAAGAAATCTTAGAAGTTACAATTATAATAAAAAAATTTAAGTATTTCAAGTGTTTCTAACTGAGTAACTGATCCCAAATTTTAAACTTTTTTTTAACAATGAAACTACAAAAAGTTCTATTCTTTCTTTGAGATTCTTCAAAATAAAAATGATTTATCTTCTCCAACATGGTTTTTGGTTTGTACACAACATTAGTGAATCAAATCAAAGATAATTTCTTGGGAAAAGGGTCCCAATTGGATTATTTTGGATTTGTTCTAAGTGCAAATTGCAAAGTCAGACTATATTCGTGGATATACACAGCTATTTTATATTAAAAACTCCTAATTGGTTAATTAATGCAGCCTCGAATTAATTAAAAGATTAAAAGAACCAAATCTGATATCCACTTTCTAGAAGATCAAACCAACTCCTAAAATATTTGCATTTCCTGGCTTAGCATTTATACTGTATGTAATTTATATTCAAAGTAACATGACATTGACATAGCTTTGCCTAAACCTAAATCTTAGGATTTTCATTTCATTGTATAGAAGTTCCACAAAAGTCGCCTTTTATCCACCAAAGGACACAAAATAAAATTAAAAAATTAATTTTAGAGAAAAACTCCTTCCTAATTTGGGAGATTCAATCCTGACCACAAATGAAAATTATAACTACAGTTGAGATTATAGAGTACAGTTCCATTTACAACCGGTGAATATAACAATAATAATTAAGGGTGTATTCAGTACGAAGAAAAATGTTTTCCACGGAAAATACGTGGGTTTATTACTTATTTTCTTGTGTTCGATACGTTAACAAAAAATATTATCCTAAAAGCATTCGTATATAATATAGAAAAATATTATGGGGTGTAGGTGGTGGTGGGTGGATAGGTTGGGGTGGGGTGTTGTCAGATGTGAGTTTGAGGGTGGGGAGGAAACGATACATGTGGAATGTCACTTGTGAGACTTTTTCCTCATTTGTAAGGAATTTGATTTCCTAAAAAAAAATTGATCAATCAAACCTGAGAAAATTGAAAAACATTTCCGGAAAATGTTTACCTCCCTACCGAGCAATATCTAATAGTCACTTGTATATATTGAAATTTTTACTTTTTAAAAAATAATTTTGTCTGGTTTTATATAAAATAGTAAAAAGATCAAATAGAAAAACTTAAAGCTTTCCAGAGTAAAATGAGAGCGCAACATAAGGTATCAGTAAACCTGCAGCAACCGCCCTATCATACACGAGTAAATTCCATGCGATAGCAAGTAGGATTGCATCAATTTCTTTGTGTGTACATCTTTTTTCTTCATACTAGTATTATTCTGTTTGTTACTATTACTATTTTCCTCATAAGCAGCTATTTGCGGAAAGGAGCAAGCCAGCACGCTCAAAACTCAAAAATATAAAAAGGAATTAATAAATAGTGTTGGCTAAAGGGGAGCCTTCGAGTGACTGATAAAATTGTTGTCATGTGACCAGAAGGTCATGAGTTTGAGCCTGAAGGTTGCGTACAATAGACTCTTGTAGACCGGCCCTTCCCGAATCCCCCCGCATTGCGGAAGCTTAGTGCACCGGACTGCCCATTTTTAGTTTTTAATGAATAGCATTGGCTAAAGTTTATATATGGTGTATCTTGTACAAGAATGACCAAGCCAAATAAATGAAACCACTATATGTATTGTGCTCAACACTTATCAAGTTACAGTATCCTGGGGTGTTGTATACCTTTATAGGTAGAGTACAAATGAAAATGTCCCGTTCCCAAAAATGATGTGATGAACACTTGTATCTTCCACACAAAAATGATCTATTATCAAATTTTTTTGCTCAAACTCGCCTTTCTCAGGCTAAATGCAATAATCCTGGTTCAAAATTGACGAATTTTGTGTAATAAGCAACTCTTCCTGAAGCTATTGTTGAATCTTCAGAACTGGGAAAGCAATAACTTCGCGGATGCTAGCAGAGTCTGTCAAAAGCATAACTAGCCTGTCGATGCCAAGTCCCTGAAAATGAATGTCATCCTTTAGTGTAGTTGATACAAGATATAGACAAGTATATGAGATAAGTGTTCGCAATTTGAATCATAAAGTGTATAACCGGAATATAGTTCGAGTGAAATGTGACAAAACATGGTGCAATGGTCAGAATGTTTCAACTGTACTTATTGTGAATCATCAAAAACTACAAGTTCCATTATTTGGCAAAGCATGAACTTTAGAAAGAAAAACTAATCACCGTTGAATCAACATACCATTCCAGAAGCTGGAGGCATTCCATATTCCATAGCTGTGAGAAAATCTTCGTCGAGAGTTACTTCATACGAGTCATCATCGTCATCTTTGTTCTCTTGTTCCTTATTTAAACCTGATGCCTCTGTTTTCTCATTATGCTGCCTCACTTGCTCTTCCAAACGTCTCTTCTGCAGCAAGTTTAAACACGACAGTAAATTTTTGTTTTTGTTCTGCATATATAGCATGCAGTACATCAACAACAACATACCCAGTGTAATCTCACAAGTGGGGTCTGGGAGGGTAGGATGTACGCAGACCTTACCTCTACCTTTGTGGGGTAGAGAGGTTCTCATAGCATGCAGTACATCCAGACCAACAAACAATTCGCTAATTATGTCGTGCCTACTCCCTTTTCCTGCCACTGAGGTTCGACAAATTTGCAGAAATTTGAAGTCATATAACTATGTGAAATGTTAAGAGCTAAAAACTGACATACCCTCTGTTAAGAATGAGCAGAGATCCGACAAAATTCAAAGCAGAGCAACTAATGACTTCCGTAGTTGAACATAATAATAGTAGTAGTAGTAGTATACCCTCTGTTAAGAATGAGCAGAGATCCGACAAAATTCAAAGTAGTAGTAGTAGGCCGGCCATACGGGGACTTCCCCGTCGAATAGCGGGAGCTTAGTGCACCGGACTGCCCTTTTTTTTAATAATAATAATAATAATAAGAATAATAATAATAATAATATAGGAGTAGCATAGACCTAAAATTGTTGAAGTATTGAGAAAATGCACTCTAGTGCCTTAACTAATTGAGGAGAATCAAGGTGGTTGAAGAGGTAGTTAATTGGTATAGTTAGTTACAAAGTTGGTTATGGAGTTAATTAAGTTGTTAGGAGTAGTTAACAAAATTAGATAATTAGATGATTCTAGAATTGTAGAAGTGTATAAATACACATGCTTGTAGAGATATTATTTCTTAACAAAAATAGTAGAGGAGACATTCCCTCAAACACTTGTAATACATTGAAGTCTCCATTTCATCTCTTGCTCTATCTCTTCATCTCATCTTCGATAATGCAACAGTAGAAACAACCGCAATACCCCTCCAATTCACCAAATTAACATGGTATCAAAGCTTCTGGTTATGCGATTGAACAACAATCTGCAGAAAATTCTTACTGCTTTATCTACTGCTGCATCCCTGAAATTCCAGAATCAAAATTCTGCATACAGAACTTAATGATTCATGCATGCAATAGTTTCTAGAAGTATTATTGTTGATGATCATGGAGATGCAGATACATGCAGATTGAAATAGGAAGATAAATGCAGATCTGTGAAAACAGATCACTAACAATCAATCGCTGAGGTTCAATTTCTTTTTGCTGCTGTTGTTTGATATTATCACAACTTCACACAAGTTACATAGATAAAACTCTGTGGATTGTGAATCATAATTGACATATAGACTAGCAATAATGGAAAATAATGAAGGCAGAACAGCAGAAGGAGTTCCGGCAGTGATCAAAATAGATCACAATCATCCATTGTATCTCTTTCCTTCTGATGCACCTGGTTCCCTGTCTGTGGGCATTATCCTCACTGGAATGGACAATTATACATTGTGGAGTAGAGCTATGAAGTTGGCACTCCTAGGGAAGAATAAGGTAGGATTTATTGATGGAAGTGTAAAGAGAGAAACATTCTATGGAGATTTGGCTAATCTGTGGGACAGATGCAATGCAATTGTAGTGTCTTGGTTAATGGGGAATGTAAGTAAGAGCTTACTTACTGAAATGCTTTATAACTCTGATTCATGCAACATATGGAAAGAACTACAAGAAAAAATTGACAAGATAAATAGTTCCAGGGCCTTCCAATTACACAAAGAAATATTATCTATGAGGCAAGGGGCTCTATCTGTGTCAGCATATTACTCCAGGCTCAAAGATATGTGGGATGAATATGATTCCATCATACCAATCCCATCTTGTTGCCCCAAGTCAAGGGACTTTATGGATCATCTACAGTATCAAAGACTCTTACAATTTCTCATGGGGCTGAATGATAGTTACAGTCCAATAAGGAGTCAAATTCTTATGATACAACAAATACCTTCATTAAACCAAGTGTATGCTATAATAAATCAGGAAGAAAGTCAGAGAATGGTAGCAGGAACTGGCAGGGTCTCTGAGACTGTGGAATCATCTGCTATGTTCACATCTAGAAATGGGAATTTCAGAAGTGGAAATGGAGTTCAAAAACAGAAGAAACAATACAATTCCAATGCATATTATGACCACTGTCATCTTAAAGGACACACAAGATTGGAATGTATGAAGTGTGATTATTGTCACAAAACAGGACATGTACAAGAAGGTTGTTATAAGCTCATTGGATATCCAGAAAATTTTACCAATAAAGGGAAGAAAGCTTATGCAGTCACAGGGGGGAATATATTATCTGAGGACACTGGACAAGGAGCACACCATCATTCATCAAAGCTTCTGCAACATGCACATCCTTTCACAAGCCAAAAAGACAATGCTGAAGGAGTGATACCACACAGCCAGTTTACTCCTAGCCAACATCAACAACTCCTTGATCTATTGAACAGAAATACAAATAATGTCAATGCCAACATGGCACGTAAGCACATTACTGATTCAGGGAAGTTCGTTCACTGGATAGTAGATACAGGTGCAACTAATCATATGATTGCTGACCAGAAGTATTTACATAATAATATGATGACAGAAGGAACAGGAAAAGTGCAACTGCCAACAGGAGATTCAGCTAGAATCTCACATGTTGGGGAGTACCACTTAGGAGGAGGTGATGTTCTTAGAAGTGTCTTATGTGTACCAACCTTCAAGTTCAATTTGTTGTCTGTTTCAAAAATGGCTAGAGAACTGAACTGTAGTGTTACCTTCTTCCCAACATATTGTGTATTTCAGGATCTCTCATCTGGGAAGGTTAGGGGGATTGGTAAGGAGGAAGGAGGATTATACATACTATCACTGGATCCTCAGAACAAAGATGGAGAGTGGAGTAAATGCATGTCTGCAACTCAACATATTGATGTAGTTATTTGGCATCAGAGACTGTGTCATGTGCCAATGAATGTTCTGAAGAAAATTGCATGTTTCAAAAATAACATTGATTTTGTCTTGAATAAATGTGAAGTATGTCCTTTGGCTAGACAAACTAGACTGCCTTTTATTTCTAGCACTAGTAGAGCATCAAAGTCTTTTCAACTAATACATATGGATGTATGGGGACCTTACAAAACTGAAACATACAATGGAATGAGATATTTTCTAACTATTGTGGATGATCACACTAGGTGGACTTGAATTTTTTTGATGAGACTGAAATCTGATGTTTATACACTAATCAGAAATTTTCTTGTTGAGGTTAACACTCAATTTGGAGCTAAAATTCATAGAGTAAGATCAGATAATGGAACTGAGTTTTTTAATCAAAACTGCAGTGAGTTGTTTCTAAAAAATGGCATCATTCATGAAAGTTCTTGTCCATACACACCACAACAAAATGGTGTGGTGGAGAGAAAACATAGACATATCTAAGAAACTGCTAGAGCCATTAAGATTCAGGGAGGATTCCCAAACAAGTTCTGGGGATTGTGTGTAGAAAATGCAGTATATATTATCAACAGAATCCCCTCCACTGTTATACATAACCGATCTCCATTTGAAATGTTATATAACAAGGTACCAAAACTCGATCACTTGAGAGTATTATGTTGTCTATGTTTTGCTACTATAAATAACAGGGATGACAAATTTGGTCCAAGGGCTGTAAGATCCATATTTTTGGGATATGGATCTGCTCAGAAAGGATACAAGGTTTATGACTTGGAAAACAGGAAAATATTCATGAGCAGGGATGTGTTGTTCACGGAGACAAATTTTCCTTTCAAAAGAGGCATAACTGAAAACACTAACCATATTAAGACACATGAATTTCCTTCCTATGAAGACTTATTGTGTCTACAGGATCTTGACAATTCAGAAACACATATCAGACAACATGAAGATGAACTACACATACAAGACAACATACATAATGTACACATGCCTGATACAGTCCAGCATCATGGCATTGGTATTATAAATTCAGCATCACCAGGTATTGATAGAGCCACAGGATCAGATCATGAAGTCAGGAGATCCACAAGGAGCAACAAACCACCTATATGGCACAAAGACTACATTACTACACATGGTTCTTCCAGTTGCATGTACTCTATAGTTGACAATGTTGATTATGCTGGTCTTTCAATAGGGTATCAGGAGTTTGTAGCCAAGGTCTCTCTTGACACAGAACCACAGAACTACCCTACAACAGCAAAGGATCCCAGATGGATTGAGGCAATGAAGGCAGAAATCAAAGCATTAGAGGACAATGGAACCTGGAAGCTGGTCATTCCACCAGAGGGAAAGAAAGCCATAGGATGCAAATGGGTATACAAGATAAAGTACAAAGCAACAGGGGAAGTGGAGAGATTTAAAGCTAGATTGGTGGCAAAAGGATACAATCAAAAGGAGGGCCTTGATTATCAAGAGACCTTTTCACCTGTTGTCAAAATGACAACAGTAAGGACTGTGATTTCCATTGCAGCAACACAACACTGGACAATACACCAGATGGATGTATACAATGCATTCTTGCAAGGAGACTTGGATGAAGAAGTATACATGGAAGTTCCAGAAGGATTCACTGTCAAGAAAAGGAATGGACAGGTATGCAGATTGTTGAAATCTCTCTATGGGCTAAAACAGGCATCAAGACGATGAAATATCAAGTTGACTACAACACTTATCTCCTCTAGTTTTCAGCAGAGTCATAGAGACTATTCTCTTTTCACCAAGAAGGAAAACAGTAGTATTGTGATAGTGTTGATATATGTTGATGACTTATTGTTAACTGGAAATGATCCAGTGATGATTCAAAACACAAAAGAGACATTACAATCTGCCTTCAAGATAAATGATTTGGGGGAGCTCAGATACTTTCTTGGAATTGAGTTTGCCAGAAACTCACATGGCATTATCATGCACCAAAGGAAGTATGCTTTGGAGATGATATCAGACATGGGGCTTGCAGGGGAAAAACCTGCACCTTCTCCTATGGATATGAATCAGAAGCTTACAACATGTGACTTTGACAAACACATGGATGATGCATCATATTCAGGACCTATATCAGGAGTAAATCCTGATTCTGAGCTGTCAGATTCTAGTGTTTACAGAAGGCTGATTGGAAGACTACTATATTTGACAACTACTAGACCAGACATTACATTTGCTGTGCACTGTCTGAGTCAATTCATGCATGCACCCAAGAAGTCACACATGGAAGCTGGTCTTAGAATTGTTAGATATATCAAGCAGGCACCAGGACTGGGAATTCTAATGTCCAGTGCAAGTACTCCTCAACTCAAGGTATTTTGTGATGCAGATTGGGGGGCTTGTGTTAATACTAGAAGGTCTGTCGCTGGTTATTTGGTAATGCATGGCTTATCACCAATCTCATGGAAGTCAAAGAAGCAAGACACTGTTTCCAGGAGTTCTGCAGAGGCAGAATATAAAGTTATGGCAGCCTCAGTAGCAGAGGTGGTATGGATCATAGGCTTACTTCAGGATCTTGGTATGGAGATTCAAACTCCAATACCAGTGCACACAGAAAGCAAATCAGCCATTCAGATTGCAGCAAATCCAGTGTTCCATGAAAGAACAAAGCACATTGACATTGATTGTCATTTCATTAGAGAGAAGATACAAGCAGGATTGATCAACACTGTTTTTCTGCCATCTATGGCACAACCAGCTGATTTACTTACAAAGGCTCTTAGTGGACAACAACATAATGTTCTACTCTTCAAGCTAGGAATGAAGAACATCTTCATGTCTTCTAGCTTGAGGGAGGGTGTTGAAGTATTGAGAAAATGCACTCTAGTGCCTTAACTAATTGAGGAGAATCAAGGTGGTTGAAGAGGTAGTTAGTTGGTATAGTTAGTTACAAAGTTGGTTATGGAGTTAATTAAGTTGTTAGGAGTAGTTAACAAAATCAGATAATTAGATGATTCTAGAATTATAGAAGTGTATAAATACACATGCTTGTAGAGATATTATTTCTTAACAAAAATAGTAGAGGATACATTCCCTCAAACACTTGTAATACATTGAAGTCTCCATTTCATCTCTTGCTCTATCTCTTCATCTCATCTTCGATAATGCAGCAGTAGAAACAACCGCAATACCCCTCCAATTCACCAAATTAACAAAAATAAAGCTCAAAGTCAAGGCCAGCATGTGTTATAGCAGTGTGATACGATTTCATTTCAACAACTTCCAATAACTTTCAAATTCTTCAAACTTTCCAGCATTATCGAAAATCCCTCTTGTCATGGCTATATGAGAAGATGTTCATGGATTCAAATCATAGAAGCAAGAGTGTTCCCACCAAGAATTCATGCCGAGCACGAGTACCAGTATTGGTAAAAAAAATTGTAATCTGAAGGCATTACTAAAAGAGGTGAAACAAAGTGATGTATCTGACCAAGCAATTCTAATGAATCAACTAGCATAGATTCTTAGAACAGCTGGAGTAATCTCCAAGTAAGAAACATGATAGAATGTTACTCCCTCCGTCCCAATTTATATGGCACCATTTGACTAGGCACGGAGTTTAAGAAAGAAAGGAAGACTTTTCAAATTTGTGGTCCAAATAAGCCTTAGAGATATTTGTGTGGCTGTAAATCATCTCATAAACTTAAATTGTTTCTAAATATAGAAATGTGACATTCTTTTTGGGACAGACTAAAAAGGAAATGGTGTCACATAAATTGGGACAGAGGTAGTACAAGATAAGTTTCTTTTAGAACACCGTGGCCGGGGTAAAGTGGTTTCCCCGTCCTATCGGTGTATAATACCATAGGCTCTTTCATGATATTCTATTGACCCATCTTGAACTATCTTTAAAGAGATTGGAAAGCACTATGGCAAATTTTTAGCTTGAAGGACATAACCACTTCTTTCTATTTTTTTTATAACCGTGGTGTCCGGACCAGCTTGCGCGCACTTCGACTAATTCCACGAGATACATGCCACCTCCCACTAGCAACATGTACCAACCTACCAGGTAACTATGTCGACCAAGGCTAGGACAGAAGGGAAGGAATCACCCAATCCTTTTTGTCTCTCAGTCCTTATGGTTCTCAATTCACTTCATTGACCACTAGGCACATCCTTGGGTGCATTACCACTTCTTTCTATTCTTATATAAATTAACAATCCATCATTTTGATACTATGGAGGACAGATTCTTTCACATTTTTGTATTTCTTTTTTCCCTTGGATATGGTCTACATTATTATTTCACAAGCCATTAGGTCGCAGGAATGCGTACACATCCCCTTGCTAGATTAGGCAATATCAAAATTCCTCAAGGGCTACAGAACAGCAAATTAAAACATACGGATGGTACACAGTTTCCAGATTTCAACACCAGAATACCTGGTCCAGAGGATCAGTTAATTCTGAGAAGGCATTCGCCATCTTACGACCACAAATGAATAGCTCGAATCTCACAGTTAAGCTTGAATGCCTGCAAAAAACAAATATCACGTGACAAGATAGTTGATGTGTATAATAGAAGTGACAAACCACTAAAGCAGTCAACATACAACAATTCAACATACCCAGTGAAATCCCACAAAGCAGTCAACATCTGTCCTATAATTTTTTGATCAGGTAAAACAAACTCTACTTTTGTTCATTTGAAGGAAACTATTACAAGATCCAATATCAACATCAGTTAACTTACCTAGAAAAAGCTCCAAGGATATCAAGAATCAGCATACATAATAGCAGAATCCATATCTAAACAACCAAAGAATTGGAATAGCTGAAAGCATAGCAGAGCATCTTTTGAAAAAGGAAGATCACTTTGAGTTGAATTAAATGATATCCATAAGCCAAGTCTACTAGACATGACCATCAACAATTTTATTCTGCCTATTCTTGATGTATTGGAGATTGCAGCATCAAAACTCAAATATCTGGAAACATCTCAGAGAGCAAAGCTAGTAACTTTTACTTGTAATAGAAGTACAAGAGTGAATGATAGTTCAGAAGGTGATCATAGCATCAGAACTTTCATCTAATAAAAAAAGTGATTAAACACTGATATGCTGTTACAGTTGTGTCAACATTCAAGAGAGAACTAAACGAAAGTTTTCCAGTTTACTTGTTTGAGAATTCAGTTGAAGGTTCAGTACCTTCTATGTGGTTTGGCCAGTGGAGATATTTCAATAGGATAGTCCAAGACAAAAGTCGGTTGTAGAAGCTTTGGTTCTACTACCATCTCAAAGACCTGAAAAAGGTTATAACACAAAGCAAGTTCACATTAACGCATTGATATCTGGTTAAAAGCTGCTAGTTCTGTGTATCAGCAGATAAGAACATATTTTTTTTAATGAAGTAAATAAATTGCATTAAAAAGGCATCAAGAAGATGCAGAGTTACAAAGCATCTAACTGTTAGCTTCAGGACTTAACTACATAAAGCTGAACTAAGCAAAAACCTGTAGAAACAGTCAAAATGTGCCACCAAGAGCACTGCTAAGTCAGGGTTAACAAAATCCAAAAAGTTATCAACACTGTTTACAGAGGAGTGAAAATGCCAACTAAGCAAACCAAGTAGACATCTAGCCTTTAGAATACTTGTAGGAGTTGAAATTCCATCAAAACATTTGTTGGTTCCTTTCCTTCCATATACACCAAAAACTTAAAGAATGCTAAAGAACATAAAGAATGCTAAAGAACATTATTCAACCTCATTAAGCAAATGGCCAACAGAAGAGCATGCTTCAATTGAACTCTTATCCAGATCATCACCAAGAATATCAAATGCTTTACGAGTATGTTCTTTAGCAGCTTAAGATCGTCAGCAAAGTTTTTAAAATCAATCCCTGTAGCTTCTCTCACAAGATTATGCATGGTCTCCCTCCTCCAAGGTCTGTCCAAGTAGATCTCCACACCCTGCAAAAAAGCATAAAGTTTGATTCCTTAGATTAAAGTTAAAAAGGTGATAGGAAAAAAAATGAAACACCAAAAAGGGAGATCAAAAACCTATTAAGCATAAAACTCATAATTCACTGAAAAGTTAGTTCAACTCATTAAATGTGTATCCAAACCAGCGCTAAATCATTTTACACATTCTCCAAGAAAACATATGCAGCACATGAAAAGACATGATGTAGGGTCTCTGGAAAAGATAAAATATAGATGGTTTGCATCAACTCAAGGAAACAGGTCAGATATCCAAATGTTAACTAAAAAATGTTTAACTGGACATTTTTGGGCCAACATTATTCAGCCATTCAAAATTATTTTGTTATGATGAGAGAATATGTTTGTAGCCAGATCAAGAAAGAACTAGGTTGGCTTCTAAGGGAACTTAAACAAACAAGCAAATCCAGATGCAGCAAGTTTAATCAATTTCAGTATTATGTCTTCAATATAAGAATGGTTGCCACGCGCATTCCTGTAAATGACTAGTATCATGTTTGACAGAGAAGATACTTGAAAGTGCAAAGAATAATCACCAATTTCAAACACTAATGATGAAGATTATCCAGAGGAAAAGGTACTTACCTGATAATCAACTTTAAGTTTCCCATTAACTGCAAGGGCACATCGTGTCACAATCTCTTCTGCCATATTCATCATGCTTTCATAGTCAAGAGTATGCTTCATACATCTAAAAGCAATGATTGAAATGATTAATGATCATTTTGAAGGAAAATTATTTGATTAAACATTCTCCAAATGGATTTGTAAATTCGCTTTGAAGCCTGTTGAGTGTCCCACATCGGCTAGGGATGGGAGATTTGGTCTCCTTATATGGACTTAGACAATCCTCACCCTATGAGATAGCTTTTGGGATTGAGTTAGGCGCAAGATCCATTTCTTTACATGATATCAAAGTCAGGCCCATCCAATTCATGGTTCACCGATGTTGTGCCCCATAATAAATTGCTCACGCTCCAGATGTCCAGCCCTCGGCGTGAGGGGGGTGTTGAGTATCCCACATCGGCTAGGGATGGGAGATTTGGTCTCCTTATATGGACTTGGAAAATCTTCACCATGTGAGCTAGCTTTTGGGGTTGAGTTAGGCCCAAGATCTATTTCTTTACACAGCCCAATAAACTAAAAAATGACAAGTCCATTGACAAAGAGCTATTACCTCAACGGTGGTAAATTCAGGATTATGACGAGTTGAAATCCCTTCATTGCGGAATATACGCCCAATTTCATAAACTTTTTCGAATCCCCCAACCTATAGATACGCAAGAAATATGATGGACTGTTACAAAGAAGCAGAAGAAGCACAGCTCTTCTAGTAAGTGTGAGGGAAAGTACAAGAGAAAGTAGGGGTTCTTTCCTTCCCCTTTTTTGGTCCTATGTGCACAAATGCACAGGACTAATCATGGTCCCAGCAGCTATTCAATCTTTTACGCTTATCTCCATAAAGAACTAAATAGTTAAAAGTAGTCTCATGTAAACATTTTCTTGGAAAAGAAATATAATGTAAACTACAGGAAAAGCTCACCAGCATTCTCTTCAAACGAAGCTCTGTTGCAATCCTCAAATAAAGGTCCCTTCCAAGAGAATTATGAAACGTAATAAACAGCCTAGCTTCTGCACCACCAGCTGCTCCCTAGTAAAATGAAACTGATTAAAGACAATAGCAAAAATGTGCTTCTTAGACGCAACTAAAATCCAAATCCTCAAAAGGCGAGGGAAAAACAAATAGATAGGATAAAGTCACGATCACAGGTTTTTGTATGTATACATCAAGTCTTTCTTCTTTTAATTTTTCTATTTTTCCTTTATATACTCACCCTTAATAGGTCAGCAGGGACGGATGTATGGCAGAAGATACGGGTTCATTCGAATCCAATAGCTTTATCTCAAACATTGTATATATGTTAAAAGTCCACTAAATAAGTATAAATAATACTCCCTCTGTCCCAATTTATGTGAGGGTGTTTGACTTGGCACGGAATTTGAGATGAAAGGAAGACTTTTGAAACTTGTGATCCAAAATAAGCCATAGATAATTGTGTGGCTAGAAATCATTTCATTAGGGGTAAACTATGAAGTTTAAAGTTAAATTGTTACTAAATATAGAAAAGTGTCATTCTTTTTGGGACTGACCAAAAAGGAAAGAGTGTCACATAAATTGGGACGGAGGGCGTATATTTTACAGTTTACACCAATAAATCAAATGGACTTTGATAGAATTCAAAATCAAACCCATAAAGATCAAATCTTGGATTGACCTCTGGTTAGATTCTCTACCTTTTGATGCATGCCACATGTATATGAGAGTTCTTTCCAATAACTTAATTCAACAATTTACTTTATCGAAGATGGAAGAGATTAACGCAGGACTCATCTAGCTCCTTCCATTCAAGGATATTTGTGGGGATTGAAAACCTGTCAGTACCTCTTTCTTCTAACAACCAATACCAGTTAAAAACCTATATTCCCTGAACAAGAGGAGTAACTATTCTGCTGCATCCAGCACTTGGAGTTTACAAAAGCAAATATTTTGACTCTGAAAGCATATTATACTCTGTCATGGAAGAGTAGCTCACAAGCTTTATCGAAAAACACTAAACTGGAAAAAAAAATCACAATTTAATAGGGGATAACATTTGCCCATACAACCAAAAGGAAATTCACAAAACTGGAGAACATGTGTTTCAACTTCCAAAAAGCCAAAAGATTCCACTGCCTTACGTATTTCTGATACAATCTACTGAAGGAAGGATTAAATCAGCATGGAATATAGTGCACACTTTTCATAGGAAAAGAAGAAGAAATATTATGCTTTTACAACGTCCATTACTGCCTATTGCAGCAGAACTTCTAGAGAAAGTAGCAGAATTAGTTTACTACAAGTCTCCAGCTTAGGTAATTCCAGAAAGACAACAATATAACACTAAGCAGAAAAATTCTATTTCTGAGGTTAACTTCATTTGCGAGAGACTATTGCAAATTACTCTGGGAAGATTCAAAGAAACAAATGCCCAGAGCGGTACAAACAACTGAGAGCATTTTCCTTTATACTTGAAAATTCCAAGTAGAATCTTGTAGATTGTCTTTTTTATTAGTTAAATGTGGTTACAAGTGCATTATTTTATAGAGGACAACTTTGCTATGAAATATATATATAAATATCATGAAGCTACAATTATAAGCTGAAAAGTAGCTTTAAAACTTAGGGCCTGAATTGAGCTATTTTTAGCTCATGATCTCGGTGGATTAGATCAAACTAGAAATCTAATCAAGTAAATCAGACACATGGATCCTTAACAAAGGAGAGACTTTATAAAACCAAAAGAAGAGACAACGAAAAAGAACCTCATTCATCGATGAAGAAAAAGTACTTAAAGATATCATTCTTTTAATATGTGAGATATCAGCTATATGATTTGCTACATGCATTTATGAAATCATCTACCACCAACAGAGAGAACAAAATGCATGTTTGAAAACAATATTTCAAAGTCCAGCTTGCAATATTAACCTGTGATAACAAAAATACATTATGGTCTAGTAAGCAATTGTTAAGAAATAATGAGATGATATAGGAAGTGGAGGATGTTAACCAACAGATAGTTCGAGATCAAAGTAATAACAGAAAACTATACGCTCCCTAACTCTCAAAACTGATGAAGTCTCCAGTCATTTAGTTTAAAAGGAGAAAATAGAAGAAAATTTGTAGACCAACGATCACAAACTATTAACTCGGCAAATATCCATACTGCTTAGTAAAAGTAATTTACTGAGGGTTTACAATTCAAGAGGTAACCAAATGATGATAAGAGAAAGATGATACTGTACTTTTGACGTAACAGTCCGAAGACAAATAAATAGCTAACCTATCTTTGCCCTCTTGCGAAAGGTATCAGCCACCTCAGGATTTAAAATCATGTCCACATACCTATCATAAACAGCAAGGAGAGTGAACATACCCTGAATAACCTTTTCATGCAACAGTAAAGAAAATTAGTCATTTGACTGGTTTCCTCCTTGTATGCGTAAGATATCATGAGAAGAAAGTCAGAGAAACGTTTGTAATAGAAGATATCCTCTCCTGAAACCCACACTGAAAAATAGTTGTAGATATATGCCAAATGCCCAAATCTAAGGTAGATTGCATATTTTCTTTGCTTTAGCTACTTTAAATGATCAAGTTATGTGGAAGTAAAAAAGCAAAGCCCCCAGGGATTTGTTCTAGCGGTATTAGCCTTTGGATAGAGGGGTAGACCCATTATTCATCGAGTTTCGAATTATGTGCTACGAGCCTTCGGGGATTTCTCGGTTATTAAAAAAAGAAAGTGAAAAGCAAATACAAGCAGAACTGCATATAGCAAGAATACGAGGCAAGGGCACCAGCCACATATGCAGACAACCCCTGGAGAGAAACTTATAAGAGTTGCTTATGTATGTACCAGAATATCTAAAATTATTCTAGCCAAAAAAAATGTGATAGGCATATTATGTATCCAAACTGAGAAGATAAAAGTTAATTGTGAAATGACCCATTCTAGAGAATTTCTATGATAGTTGTGCAGTCACCCCTCCTATAATGAGTCAGTACCATGCAACTAGAAGCTTCAACCATAAACCTGCACAAGAAATAAAACTCACCGCTGTCGATAGCGCTTGTCTATATCTGTTAAGCCATGATATTTGTCCGGCAATGGAAGTAATGACTTTGTGAGAATTGAGAACGAGTTCGCGCATACAGATAGCTCCCCTAGAAAGAAACCGGCTAGAGGTACTTCAATGGAAAGGGCTTCAAGACTTCAAGACAACAGCTCAAACAATAACAGAAACAAAGTTCAAGAAAATATGATTCTCGTATTGCAAAAACCAATTACTCAAAATCATGCACGTCTTTTTTGAGGAGTTTGGAATCATAAACCAAATCAAACTTAAATTGATACGTTAATTTGTAAAATTTGTATCCAATGCAATTGATCCTAATGGGACAAAATCTGAAAAAAGAATCGATTGGATCCGCATTATTCTTTCAGACACAACTTTATCTTCTAGTTTATTCTTTTAGAACACAAAAAATCAAATATGATCCTATTTTAACTCCTCTTCATATTAATGTCAAGTCGAAAAGGATAAGCAAATTGGATAGAGTGTACCAAAATACGTATGTAATATCTGCAAAGAAGTCATGTTTATTCCTAGCCTAAATTTGGCATGTTCTTTGATGTAGGCAGCCCTTGATCTAATAGATCTTTCATATATGCTCACCTCTAGGGTTGTAAGCAGCCTACTAAGTGGTCTCCTATGTTCCAGGGTTTTTATTTTTCTTGTAGTTTTCTTTAGTCTAAAAGCCCATGTTTATTCAATTTAATTTGTGTTTTTTCTTCACCCCAGCAACGATATGATCAAAAGAAGAAAGAAGACAGGAAATAAAAGGAAATTCCTCTCTTGATTGCAACCTGAGGGACAGCAAAGAAGATAGTGCATAATTCACTTTTTTGCTACACATATACCATTGATGTGTCCTCCACATGTACATTGAATTATTAGTTAATCAAGGAGTTCGCTAATATTCCATATGTTCCATATTAGTTGTCATGTTTCCCTTTTGCACGTCCCTTAAAAAATCTAAACTAAGGAGTTTTTTTAAACTAATTTACCCCTATCTCTCTTCAATAAATATGCATTTTATTTAAGAACAAGACTAAGCTAATCTTATTGATATTTATTCAATGTACATGTCAAGGAGAAAGCAACATCTTTTTTACTGGGTTGCAAGCTCTAGTTAGGATTCTAAAACTTTCAGCAATAGACACAAACTGACAATAAGATGAAAAGGAAGAGGATTCAAATATTTGATAAAACTACCAAAGGCAAAAAATTCACATATGTCTTTATGAACTAATCTGTGATAGGTTTAAATTACTTCCAAGTTCAAGGATCTAAACTGTTGAATACAGGTGCAAGTGAACCTATTCATAAAAGAAATAACAATGGATGTCACAGTAGAACTAGGATGGATATAAACACATAATTACCTTTCTCTGTGCGCTTGATTGAACCATTTGCGCCCAATATATCACCAATATCAACAAGAGTCTTCAATTGCTCAAACTGATCACCGACAAGTCTTTCCTTCTCACAATAAGGCTAAAACCAACAATAACTTATTTTAATATAGTGTAACATTTGTCTATTCAAAGATTGCTAATTTAAAGGTAAAAGGTTGTTGTTTATCCAGAAATACAAGAAAATCTATTATAACAGGTTCTAGGGATATATATCAGAGAGGTTCCTAACTTGTAAATTGTCAACTGAACCTAAAAGTTCAAGAAATTGCAATCCCAGTTTCTTCTGCACATAATTGCTAAGAGCTAGGCAAGAAACACATGAAAGGAGCTGATGCGCAGTTTAAAAGGAATATGCAGTTGAAAACTTCGCATATCAAATAGAGGATAAGCACTATCTAGGACTGGATATATCCCTGAGAAATGTCCCTAATCCATATCAAGGACTCACTCAGATGATTTCGACAAATCTAGTAAAGAAACCAAATGCCAGAACCATCGATTATATTTAAGGGAATCCTATTATATGTGCAACTGGGAAAGAGCCAGAAAGCAATGGAACAGCACGCATGCCCCTCTACCAACTTCATTGTCTTATTTGTAAAAACATTTGAAGGTAAAGGAAATCTCTATTGCAGGTTGCTTCACACTTATTGGCTTGTACATACATATTTTAGCGGCCACTATGCTAATGAAACAAAGGTGACTAACTCCAACTTCTTCTTAGTGAGACGAGGATCCATATGAACATCTGAACTTGCAGAACTGATAAAATGTGATTTGCATTATCTGTTTCCGTTATTTGTACAATGCTACCCTTCTCCATCTCCTGTTTAATTGCATGTTGCACATTAAGCCGTCCTGCACAACTAATCTTTGTTGCTTTTTATTTCTCAAGCATGTCTTCCTTCCCCTTCTTCTGAGTGTAAACTAAGTAAGCTTCACTTGAAGCAGCATAGGCATTAACGTAAGTTTTGTGGTTAATCACTATCACTTGAATTTTAATTTATTGGGTATATTTTGAAGTAGTAAAAACTTTGGAACCTTATCATGGAAATGAGATTTTAAGACTTAAAAATTGAAGTTTGAAATTACCATCTTTGAAGCCTGATGAGATTTCAAGTTTCAGATTATGCCTTATAGATTTATTAGTGCATAGTGATATGACATGAATTTATACATTAGACTACTAGCATGTTTATCAGAAACAGTCTCTCTACCCCACAAAGGTAGGGGTCAGGTCTACGTACCCCCACCCTCCCCAAACCCCACTTGTGGAACTACACTGGGTATGTTGTTAATATCAATCATTTTTAACTAGACGTCTTAAGAATCTGTATTTTATAGTAAAGCAGCACTACAGCTACTGCAGCTAACAGATAGCAAGCAATGTGAACACCCAAAGCAAAAAACAGTAAGTAGATTATCGCAATATAAAAACCTGAATCATGCCAGAATCATCTCTTAAAGTTAAAAAAGCGAGCTTTCCAAAAGCTCTGCGAGCGACTATTCTTCCTGATATAGAAACATAATCACTTTCGCTGTTTGACTCTTCACCATTTCCCAGATTCTTATAAATCTCTTGCAATTGACTGGCAGTGTGAGTCCGATCCCACTTGTAAGCATAGGGTTCCAAGCCATTGCTTCTCAATTCTTCCACCTGATGGAACAATATTAAGCTACATTTTACAAGCATGCTCTCATAAGTCATAGTTGCATCTACACAAGCTTAGATATAGTATGCATCTTGATGTCCAAGGTCAGGAAGAAACTAGCATATGTACTCATAATAAAGCCGAGATCCATAAAAACTTTGATGTTTAGAGATCCACCAAGCATTGAGGTCGAATGTTTTTATCCTGAGAAACTAGAACACATGCTCATAGTAAAATCAAGATTCAGACCCAGAAATTCTAAATAGGTTCACAAGTACTCCTTTTACCCCAATAAAAGAATAGTTACAGATGCAAACTCCATAGCTAAGTACTAGCTCCACCCAATTTATGCAACACTTATTTCCTTTTAGGATGTCCAAATGTTTAAAACCATTCTGTTCCTTTACTTTACCTTATTAAAGAAAAAACATTCTGTTCCTATACGACTTACATAACTTTCAAAAATTCAATTTTACTTGACCATTACTATAATATATAAAACTTGAACTTCGTACTCAATCAAACACTTGTCAAATGGGATGAAGGGAGTAGTTAGTTGAAAGAGGGTGTTTTACTGGTCAATTCTAATCTTTAAGGCCCCAAGTACACCAAGAAAGCATTTCTTATGATTATTTATCTTGATAAGTCAAACAACTTTATAAACCTAAACTGCACCAAGTAGGTGCTGATATGTGAAGCAAACCTTAGCGCCTTTTGTAAATGCAGGTTGCTGAGGAAATACCATCAATGTCTAGTTCAAATGCATTTAACATTTCACACCAAATAAGCTATGGAACATGTCCCAGATTCTTAAGCCATGCATAGGAGTTAGGACCACACTGTAAATGTAGTTCCAGGAAACATAAAAGGAATCTGCCTTATAAGCATATATTTAAAGCAAAGGAAGAATTGTAGGTCAATACGAATAATTATAGTATGCATTTGTATTATGGATAACTACTGATCTGGATTCTTAAAGGTAATGGAAGGTCCCAGTGAACCCCAAGCTAACAAGAGTGGACAAGTTTCCACACCTGTACCTTGACTAAATTGAGCTATATGAGCAAACCACAATAATGATATGATCCTAAAGTGAAAGCAATGTCAAGTTAACTACAAACGGAGATCAATATTTGCTGATCCATATGACAGTGATCGGTTATGTCAAAAATTGGTGCAACTAAAATTTATTGACCCGTTACAAAACATTTTTTTATCGCCCGAATAGAGTAGAATGGTTACAGAGGATTATATAGCCTGCCGCAAGAATATTGGTAATGAAGCCTCCTGGTCAATTGATTGTATTGATTACCAAATATTCGATTGTAATCATGCCACTCACTTATCTCAACAAACACTCCCGTGAATAACTTCCGTAACTACTGAAAAGGCCATTGTCATAAAGATACAATTTTTACAGTCATTACTCCCATATTCAACTAAATATATTTACAATCATTAAAAAAAGAAAAAAAAGTGAACTTTACCAACTATTTGATTATAATCGGGCCACTAATTCCACAACTACTAGAAAGTCCATTGTCATAAAGATACAATTTTTACACTGACCATTGTCTTTTTTGATTTTTAATAAGGACACTGACCATTATCACAAAGATACAATTTTGACACTCAATACTCCCATATTCAACCAAACTTCAGCCGTTTCTGCTGCACCTTTTTTCTTCTAACAAAAACTTATGATCTGTAACTGGAAACCCCATATATTCACAATTATAAAAAAATGAACAAAAATGTGAATGTTAACACTGACCATTGTCATAAAGATACAATTTTGACACTCAATACTCCCATATGCAACTAAACTCCAGTCGTTTCAGCTGCGCCTTTTTAGTTCTAGCAAAGGGTTATGAGATGTGACTGGAAAACCCATATATTCACAATCACAAAAAAATAGCTTTAACACTGACCATTGTATAAAGATACAATTTTCACACTCAATACAGCCATATTCAACTAAATTCCAGTGGTTTCTGCTGCACCTTTTTTCTTCTAACAAAAGGTTATGATCTACAACAACAACAATAACATACCCAGTGTAATCCCACAATTGAGGTGTGGGAGGGTAGAGTGTACACATACCTTACTCCTACCTTGGCAGGTAGAGAGGTTGTTTCCGATGGCTCAAGTAACGTAGAAACAATATCAGAATAGCAAGAAAACTAAGAATAAGAAATATGCAAATACTAAAATAAAATACAAGAAAGTGACGGAGATAATACTGATCCAACAAAAAGGGAAAATACTACTAATCCTACTACTAGCCTTCTACCCTAATCCTCGACCTCCACAACTTCCTATCTAGGGTCATGTCCTCGGTAAGCTGAAGACTAGTCATATCCTGCCTGATCTCATCACCCCAATACTTTTTCGGCCTACCTCTACCTCTCTTTCAACCCTCCATCGCCAGCCTCTCACACCTCCTCACCGGAATATGTAATTGGAATACCCCTATATTCACAATTATAATTTTAAAAAAGGGCAAGTTTTAACACTTGAGCCGAGGGTCTATCGGAAACAGCCTCTCCACCTCCCAAGATAGGGGTTAAGGTCCCCACTTGTGTGATTACACTGGGTATGTTGTTGTTGAGGTTAGCTTTAACACTGACCATTGTGATAAAGATACAGTTTTTACACCCAATACTGCCATATTCAACTAAATTTCAATTGTTTTCGCTGCGCCTTTTTTTGTTCTAACAAAGGTTATGACATGTAACTGGAATACCCATGTATTCACAATAATAAAAAGAACAGTGAGATTTAACACTGACTACAATTGTGATAAAGATACAATCTTTACAGTCAATACTCTCTCACATTCAACTAAACTCCAAGTAATTGGAATGCCCACATATTCAAGAATCATAAAAAAGGTACTAATATTTACAAGAAACCGATAATAGTAAAGTAATAATAATGTAAAGGGTTACCTTGTTGATACGAATAGCTTCTTTATCGGAAGTGGAAGTGGAAGTGGAAGTAGAGTTGTTCGACCTGCGGTTGCGAGCTCTAGTGGAAGAATGAAGAAGAAAGGTGGTGTTTAGGAGGAGAAGAAGCAAAGTGGATAAGTTGCTTCAATGGCTGCTGCAACGCTTCCATTCTCTCTTTCCCCAATCCCCACTATCTACTCTGTTTGGATGGTCTTTACCATAGTTTCATAATCTACTGTATGTTGTATATGTATGGATTGTATTGTAATATATAAATAGACTGTATTGTTATTTGTGATTTAATAATATTTTTATTATTTGAATTTGATTATATATTAATAAAATAAACTTTAAAAAATAAGTAGACAATGATGGGGTGGCGGAGGAGTGGGTGATTAGGGAGGTAGTGGGTGTAGTGGTGGTGGAGTTTGTGTAGGGGTGGGGTGGCTGGTGAAAGGATGGAGTGGAATTATAATGGGTAATTGAAATAAAAATTATTAAATTCATTGTATAAAAATTACATTTTTTATAATTATATAATCATGAAACTCAATAAATTTATAATGTCATATAATATAATTTTAAAAATAATAAAAATAAACATGATATCAATAAAAATCACACAATAATGAACCACGGTAACAACCATCCAAACAGAGGGCTAGGGTATTGTTGGGCAATTTTTTGTCATTTCTTTTTAAGTAACTCCAGTATGTGGGGTTATTGATGAGCAGTTAATTTCAATTTTTTTGCAACTTTAAGTTATTCTAATGGCTTTCGAAATATTATAAGTTTTGACCTGAACTGTATAGGATACGGATAAATATGATATTAGAATCATCTCTTTTCAAAATACATGTTTTTTATTTTAACAAAAAATAATTGTTCCTAACAAATAGATATTATTTTCGAACTTGAATTAAAATAAATTCTGAATAAATTATATTTATATAATTTTCTAAAAGTAATTGTACAACAACAACATACCAAGTGAAATCCACAACGTGAGATTTGAGAATAGTAGAGTGTATCTACACCTTCTATTCTAAAAGTAGTTATAATTTTTGAAAAGTATTTTTTAAAACATTGTATATGTGTAATTTCCTCACGAAAGAAAGTAGTACAAGTAGTGAAGGCATACCTTTTAGGGCCATCTTTTCAATTGCAATTAAAAAGTACTTCCTTCATCCCAATTTGTGGGATCTTTCTCGATCTTTGCCATCTCAAATTTTAGGGGTGTTCACCGAAAATTGAAATATCTAATCAAATCAGAAAAAAAATTGATATTTTTTTGTTTGTTTTGGTTTGATTTTGATTTTTAATTTTAAAAATTGATAAAATTTGGTTTAAAATAAAAAATAACTTATAAAAATTGAACCAAACCGATTATATAAATACTTACATATTAAAATTTTATAATTGCACATACATACATGTATATTTTTTATGTAAGATATTAAATTTTATGGTATATAATAATTTTTTGCACTCTTGGTTAGTAATCTAGGCTATGCCTTTATGGTAATTCAATTTCTTTGGCTTTACTTTCTAGTTTGATTTGTAGGGTTTATTTTGATAATTTCAAGAATCTATTTCATATCCAAAATAACTTGTGTGTGAGCCATTTAATTATTCATCATTATTTAATTTAATTATCACCAAGATATCTTGGTAAATCACTACTCTTTAATTTTTGCACAAAATAATTAATTGTAATAAGTTTTATTAAGTTATTTAAAAATGGCTAAATTTTTGGACAATGCATGCTTTTTTTCGAGGAACCTACATATATAGTTTCTTTTTTAAAAAAATAATTTGATAGTGTTATGATGTAATATAGTTAATCTAATATGTGCTTGATGTTAGAATTTTTTTATTTTCGAGTTTGCCTCTTTAGACATAACACTTGAAAGACTATTGTCATATATTTTGTATAACATAACCGATAAAAAAATTGAATTAATCGAAAAAACTGACAAAAATTAAAGCGATGAAAAATCAATTTAATTTATTTAGTTTGACTTCACATTTGAAAAATCAATTTAATTTATTTAATTAATTTAATCTTTTTTTAGAAGAAACTCGATCCAAACCGACCCATAAACACCACACATAAAAGCTAGCTATTCTAACACTTCTCAGTTCCAACGAACTTAACTATAGAATCAAAAGCAAAAAAAGATAATTACTTTACCATTTAGATATACAAAAGTATATATGTAGTGTCCTACATGCGTACAACCTCAAAAAAGGCAGTAAATCATTATATATTATACAAAATAGTCAGGTTTATCAGTAGGATTAGTTAGGTCGCTGAGAATGAAATCTGAATTATTATTATTATTTTTAAGCGATTCTAATTCTTTGCAATCAAGCAATGGTCGACATCTCCTGCGACAAGCATCCTCACACTCCTTGGAGGTGGCGTCGTCCAAATTCATGCAGATGCGCATGCAATCTCTGACGCACATCACTGTGTGATCGTCTTGATCCGGCGATGCCATCAATGAATTGTTATTTTCCCCTGACGATATCATTGATGAATTATTATTTTCTGTTGATGATACTACTGATGAATTATTAGTTTGTGCTGACGATGTCATTGATATCATTATTTTCTATTGAAAACGTCATTGATGAATCATTATTTTCCGATCCCATTGACGACGATGTTAATGTATACACCCATGTATATTATTTGGATCCACAATACGTACCTTAAATAACCCATTCTTCATTTATTTCTTTATGAGTTTTCCCTTGGAAACTTGTCATGTAAACTTCGTCTGTTAGTTTCTTTCTAATTGTGTAAGAACATGTTGCTTTGGATATTGTTAAATGGGAGAAGTGGAGAGTAGGGATGTCAGCGGGGAGGGTAAATGCGGGTATCACTCCACACCCGCTCCAGTTGGGTCGGGTATGGGATGGTTTGGTGGGTGGTGGGGCGGATATGGGTATCAAAAATGCTATCCGCTATGGGTAGTGGGGCGGGGTGGATTTCATATAAGACCTGTACCGTACCCGCACCGCCCATACTTGTGGGAGCTATTTTTTTAGAAGAACATCATTCCTACTGTTGTGGCTGAGAATCAAGCAACTTTTGTAGCTGGAAGATCATTGGTTCATAATGTCTTGATATGTCATGATTTGTTTAGGTAGGGAGATCCCATGTCACCACTATTGTTTGTGTTGGTGATGGAATATCTTTCTAGAACTCTATAAGAAATGAGTGAACTATCTGATTTTCAATTCCATCCTATGTGTAAACTCTCAAAATTGACTCACCTTATCTTTGATGATGACTTGATGATTTTAGGCGGTGCGGGTATGGGCGGTGCGGGTACGGGAGGTACGGGTACGGTGCGGGTAGCGGGTGCGGTGCGGGTCTTATATGAAATCCACCTCCGCTCCCACTACCCATGGCGGGCAGTACTTTTGACACCCAAACCCACCCCACCACCCACCAAACCATACCCGACCCAACTGGAGCGGGTGCGGGGCAGTACCCGCATTTACCCGCCCCACTGACGTCTCTAGATATAGGTGGTGTAGAATATTGATTAGTTGAATATTTTAGGTGGGTAGGTGAGGTGGGTAGACGGATATGCGGGTACCCAACGGGTGGTGAGGCGGGTAATGGGTACCCGCGGGTAAGTTGGGCGGGGTAGGTATAATCCTATACCCGCCAGACAGGTACGGGTGGAGAAATTACTACCCGTGATGGGTGGTGGGGCGGGTATGGGGGTGGGTTTTAGGTGGTGGGTACGAGTATGGGGTACCCTTCTCCCGCCCCCGCCCCGCCCAGTTGACATCCCTAGTGGAGAGTGAAGTGAGAAGGTTTCGACAATTTCTATTACCATGACTTACCATCTAGGGCCATCACGTTGCTACTTTATTGGAATGAGTCCCAACTACTTTCTTTCTAAATCTCTTTATTAGCGAATATTATAAAATATTTCTGATATATTTTGTAATATTTAGTGTTGTATAATTATGTTAGATTTAGGATCCTTGTTGTATTATGATTTCACATTGTACACACTATATATATTTGTATTAATGAGAAAGACTTCTCAAGGGAGATTAATACAATTCTACATGGTATCAGAAGCCAACAATCCTTTATAACCTAAAACCTAATTTCTGCCGCCCACCTCTGTCATTTTTCGACGCTGAATCGACCGTATACCACCGGTATACCTCCAATATACGCCAATATACAGCTGCCCAACCCTTCAATTCTACTAAAAGCATTATATACCACTGGAATACTGCTGATATACATCCCATTTTCCTTCCCTATCTCTCCAACAGACTGTATACCCCTAGTATATAGCATATATATGCCGATATGCACTCTGTATATGGTTGATCCTCCCTGCCACTTTATACCACCTGTATACCGCCTTCCTAAGCCGTTATACACCTCGAACACGGTTGTTTCTTCCCTATATACACTGCGCATACGTCTCGAACCCCCCTCCTATTTTTTTTCTCACTCTCGGACAACCTTCATGGCCGGAAACAACAATGAAGTAGCAGTGACCGGAGGCGCAGGAATGGCAGATGGGATTGGCCTACGAACTGGGCCTCTAGCATGGGCCCAACAACATGTAGAATTGTATTAATCTCTCTTGGGGAGTCTTTCTCATTAATACAAATATATATAGTGTGTACAATGTGAAATTCTAATACAACGAGGATCTTAAATCTACTGTAATTATACAACACTAAATATTACAAAATATATGAGGAATATTTTATAATATTCGCTAATACACTACCTCAGTCGGAGCGGGAAGAGGCCGGACGTTAAGACTGAATCTGAAGTCGAGTAATAGCTGTCTAGGAACACCTTTTGTGAAGATGTCTACATACTGATACGAAGAAGGCACATGCAACACCTTAACATGACCGAGAGCAATCTTCTCACGAACAAAGTGTATATCCATCTCAATGTGTTTGGTTCGCTGATGCTGAATATGATTATGAGATAAATATAATATTCCCTAATACTCTTTTTTCTTATTCTAAAAATTCAATTTTACGTAATACTCTCTTCATTTTGGTTTTGAAAATAAATAAATCTTATGTTGATTATTTTGTTATCAAATGAACAAGAGTAACATAGAGATCTCTAAACAAATTGAAAAGTGAAGTATTTTCCCTAAACTACGTTAATGATGGAGGAAATTTATAATTGTAGCTTGTTTAAAAAGGATTAGAAGGAATCAAATATTTGTCTTTTTGCTTGCTCTAAAGAATATAATTCGTACTCTTTATTCACATTATTTTCCTCTTTGAAAATTATTTATAAATAAAAATATAATACAATAATATTTCTCGATTGCAATATGTATTCATATGTAATATTTTGTCATAATTATAGTATATTAAAGTATCAAATAAAATATTTGGTCAAAATCTCTACATTTATTATTGGTAATCATAGATATTCTATTTTTATAAAGATGGTTAATTATTATATTACCAAAAAAAGAAGATAACTGTTATACGGGGGGTAATTTTACAAAGAGCGTATTGTTATAAAGTTGGATATTCCTGTTATAGATAAAATATTATTATAGAGAAGTAAAATATAACATAAAAAATCTATTCCGAAAAAACTTAACCATTATAGAGAACTGCTGTTATATGCGGATGATGTTATAGAGAGGACTGTCTGTAAATGTTAATCATGTTTAAGGATTTGATTCACTTCAGTAATTCTTCCTTACAGTTTGTTCTAATACTTGCTTCATTGCACAAAAGCGTTACAAAAATAGCGTTTGGTTAAAAGGTAAAACAAGTCATCCACTTTTACATGAACACTTGAATACATGCATTGCATATATATTCTAGGTTAGTTATTACAAAAATTGTGTACGATAGTCTACCCACATTTTACTCATTTCACGAGAGTATTAAACTTGTATCCTCGTTCTATTAACACCTTAGTGATACATAGGCATCCAAAGTCGATAATTAGTAATCGTCCTTATAATTTTTTAGCTCGGTCGTTATCTTATTCTACTTAAGATTTCTTTCTAAAACACTTTTATTTACACGCGATCAATGCATTGCATATATATTCCAGGTTAGTTATTACAAAAATTGTGTATGACAGTCTACCCACATTTTACTCATTTCACAAGAGTATTAAACTTGTATCCTCGTTCTATTAACACCTTAGTGATACATAAGCATCCAAAGTCGATAATTAGTAACCGTCCTTATAATTTTTTAGCTCGGTCGTTATCTTATTCTACAAAAGATTTCTTTCTAAAACACTTTTATTTACACGCGATCAATTAAATAAATAAGTTATTTTCCTATATCTAATCCTTATTTGCACAAAAACTTGATCAGAGTTTAGATTGTATGTCTATATTCTCTTTGTAATTTTCCTTCATCTAGGTGCAAAGTTGCCTCAATAAAATTTCTATACACAGTTAGCAACTCTCAATATGGGTAATGGGAATTTCTTCAGATATATACATCATTCAAATTTCGAAGGATTCTATGAGAGGACTTCTCTCATATAATGTGATGTGAATGAAAAGATAAAATCGAAAAGATCGAAAAGATAAAAGTAATAAAAAAAGACATTTGTATTAGGACCAGGGACGGATCTAGGGTTCTGATTGTGGGTTGTCAGTAATTCAGTAATTCAGTAACTTCCTATATTTATATTGAAAATCTATTAATTTTTTAAGAAATTGCAAGCTGAGAATCCATTACTAAAAGGAGTTGTTGGCTCATTGGCAAAGAAACCTTGTTTCAACTCTCTTATGCAGGAGCTCTTGGGGTGTTTTTGGTCCGGTTATTATTTTCATATTAGTTCATTTTATTAGAAACCCACAAGCTTAAAATACTAAATCCTGGATCCGCCTCTAATTAGGATAAAGGATGCACAAACACAGGGGTTTGAGAAAAAAGAAGACAATGCAGGTACCACCTTTTAACCTACATGTGAAATTCAGATATAAAGTTAGTTCATTAATTTCTCATTAGACATGGCTGCACAGCAGCCTGAACCACTGTTAAAAGGTAACTACTCTTATATACGTGATAATGGCATTTTGCAGAAAATATTGTTATATCTCATGTTTGGGAAGTATAGTTAGAGACTCCTTATAATGTCTGATCCTACCAATATGTGAATTAAAGATGCTAAAAGTGAAGTATTTGCATAAAACTAGCATAACATGTTCCTAGAATAGCTGTAGTAACCATGAATGATTTTCTTTTTTTGAGAAGGTAACATAATCTTGAATGATGACTGATGTTCTTATACTAAGTCTAGCAAATTATCCACATCAGTTTGGTAAAAAAATAAAATAGTTAATACAACCACCTGTAAAACCTTTCTAACAGACAAAAGATAGAAAAGGAAATAAAATTTAGGAGAAAAAAAACTCTAAAAATACAAAAGAAAGTCAGTTGCCCAGAAAAAAAGGATAATTTTCCTCCTAGTTCTCTCTAAAGCAAATACGAGAAAGGGAACCCCTTTGCTTTCAAATTATTCTTCATTTTTTCCTTCCTTTCTGCACTACCACCAAAGTGTTACCTGATAACATAGAACCACCAATACCGCTGTGCCAGTGTTTAAATTTCCAATATAATTTCCATTTCTCACTTCAGAATACAAGCACTTTCTCTGATATCTTTAAAAGAACATTGGCGCCTACCTCACCAGGAAGGTGGAAGGAAAGTAGGTGTATATACATAAAAGCCTGTCAAATTTCTGCATAGAGAATATACAACCCTATCAAAGCTTTAATGATATGAAAGATCACCTGGAAATTTTGTAGGCTCAATAAAGAATTTAACCTAAAAATATGATTAGATGTACAGCCTATGGTCCATCTTCACCATATTTTATGAAATTACATATATCAGAGCATTCCACCAAACTGCAAGAAACATGTAGAAAGAAAAAATACAAGTCAGTCAATTTTCACTAACAAATAACAGTCGTTCAGAATACTTTATATGGCTGGCAATCATGTTGCTCACCGCATGTATGCACTCAAAGTTTCATTAAGTGATCTCCATTAGATATTGCAAGGAGAACATCCCAGCTTGCAGTGATTGATGCATCTTTCATCACGTTACATGATGCAGATTTTGCTTAGGATGAGCATTTCGACTCTCCAAACCTTCTTCATATATTTTGCTCCTAAGTATTGAAATTGTTAAGAGTCCCACATTGAAAATGGAATGGGAATATGGACTCCTTATATGGACTTGGATAATCTTCACCCTACAAGCTAACTTTTGGGGTTGAGTTAGGCCCAAGATTCATTCTTTACATGATATCAGAGCCACTAAGAAGGGATAAGGTTGACTTTGAGAAAGAAAAGGGGCCGACTACTTTAGTAGAGCAAGACCAGACTCATTCTAATTCTTTGTTCGTCGATGTTGGGCCCCCAAATTATATTGTCCACGCTCCAGTTAACGAGGTCTGGACGTGCGGGGGAGTGCTAAGAGTCCCACATCGGAAATGGAATGGGAACATGAACTCCTTATATGGACTTTGTAACATCCCGTACTTTCGGATCACGGTTTAAAGTGCTAGGCGTAATTGCTAAGCGTGTGTAAATAGACCCGAGCGTTGGAAAAAAATTCACGTTTACGTATGCTAATAAAGAGACTAGAATATAAAACAATTAGACCCCGAAATAATTTTGGACACAACAAGTGTGACGACGGGGATCAGGAATAGATTTGGTACGTACACAAAGAGTGGTATGGACTAGTGGCATATTAGGAAATTATGACATTGAGAATATGAAGATTTTATAAGTTATTAAGATTTAAGTGAATTGAGATCATAGAATTAATTATGTGTGTATTTGATAAATTATTCGGAACATGTCACTTAATTAAATTAAGTGACCGTGCATGTTAAAGTTAGGTGGCATGATTAAGGGCCTCCCACTGCCAAAGAATTGGCTGAGTGGGAGACCAAATTATTAAGGCCTTTGAATGCTCAACTTAAGGCATTTCTTTTTAAGGCAACAGTTGCAATTCGTGAATTCTTTTTAAAGTGCCTCCAAACTTCCTTTTTTTGTACGAATTAGAAGCATGAGCAACAACCCCTTTAACATTTCATTTGTAAAGTTTTACCATTCTTTTGCTAAGCAAAGGATAGTAGGCAGTGACGTTTGGACATTGTTATTAGGAATAAGGTGCGACAACAATGTTTTTTCTTCCAGTTTAGCGAAACGAAGGTATGTTAAGATAAAATATTTTTTCTTTTGGCATGTTCCATGTAACGAAATATAACTGTGATATTGCTCCATAATTTATTCTACTCTTAGTAGTTAAGAATATTCGTGTTATTGATTCCTATGTTGAAAGCATGTCTAAATATGTTCACAAGTCCTTATTAAGGCATACGGAAAAAATGTTAATATTTACAGCGTTAACTGAAGGTACAAGGAAATTATGTCATTCAGGATATTTTATTGTAATTCATGCATTTTCATTTGCATTGCATTCATGTTTTACCAAAGACCGTATATTGGGGACGGGAAACGGGAAACGCAGACCACCTGATTAGTTGGGATATGATAACGATAAAGCCTATGTGGCTTAATGAAGGAAGATGTCTGATTAAGGGCCAATGTATATATATATATGATTGGGAGGAAGATGCCCTTGTGTGGCCAGTATATATGTATTTACCGCATTGTGCATGACATTTAGACATACTATGCCCACAGAGCCCGACACGAAATGATGCCCACAAAGCTCGACACGAAATGATGCCCACAGAGCCCGACACGAAATGATGCCCACAGAGGCTGTTATGGTAAGGAAGATGCCCAATGGGGCCGATGTATATGTATACCGCATTGTGCATGATGTTTAGGCATATGTATTAGGACTCTCAGAGATATTTACTGCTGGTCAGTTGTTTCTATTTCAGTTATTGATAAATCCCTGTTATGCTAGTATTCATGCCTGACATACTCAGTACATCAGTCATACTGTAAATTATGTAGATTGCTCAAATCCTCAAATTTTGTAAAGTCATATAAACTTCATAGAGATGTTCATGAAGAAAAGCATTGTAAACAATCCCAATAATCAATCTTTGAGTTAAACCTAACTGTGAAAGGCTGTAAATTGTGTAGATTACTCAAATGCTCAATTTATTCTCCCCCTGGCTATCCCCTAACTATCCATTTTTGTATTGTGAATTTGTGTTGCAGATTGGGCATTATGGTGTAGTTACATAAAGTTAAGTGACGGGATATTGCGTAAAACTCAATGATTCAATAATATCACAAAAGTCCAAGAAGGAAGAAACTGCATCTAAAACTAAATGTAGAAGTATAGAAATAACAATTGCAGAATTCATTTTGATTAGTGAATTGTTAATTGAGTTACGAGTGAAAGTAGAATTACCAATTGAACTCTATTGTGATAACAAGGCTGCACTACAAGGAGCAAACAGAAGATATTTTATATGGAAAAAGATTCAACAAGTTTTAATACTTTAATCAAAGCAAGTTATGTTGCTAGGAAGGAGCAAAATGGCAGATTATTTGACTAGAGCCCTCGGAAAGCAGTTGCATGATTACATATTATCCAAGTTTGTGATGGTTTTTTTTAATGACCGAGAAATCTGTCTGGAGCCAACCCTTTGGGCTAGCAGCAGCTTCAAGACTCGGAGATGATGGGTCCACTCCTCTACCCTTCTCCACTTAAATAATGGACTTAGTTCGCTTGACGGTAGTCTCAAGCTTGTAACCTAAGACACAACTCCTTCAAAATATGCCAATTAGCTAACCCCTGGGGCACGATGGTTAATATCTTTCATCATGCAACTTGAGGGGGATTGTAGAAAAATCATGTTAGGCCTGTTGATTGAGTTATACCTATGCTGATTCAAGTTGAACATAGTTAGACTAACATTTGGTTAAAAAAACTCTATTTTCTCGAGTTTCTTTCGGTCCGGAGTTGCGGCGCTACTTTCCATTCTCGTTCTTGACTTTTAGCTCCATTCGAGTGAAGAAGAAGACTCCAAACCCTTATCATCCCTCGCTCTTATGGCTTTCTTGGTCAAGCCAAAAAGATTGCCGACTGAATGCTCCTACCTAGGGATGGCAACAGACCGGATCTGGATCGGATCCTACTAGATCCAGATCCAGATCCGTTTTTCATACCTGGATCCAGATCCGTCGGGTCCATAAAAATCAGATTCAAATTCGGATCCATCGGATCCACCGGGTCCACGGATCGGATCTAGATCCACATGTAATAAAATTTGCCTTGTTAAGATTTTTTTTAAACTGGCAAACGATTTTTACTTAGCTAACAGTTTACTGTGTTTCAATTTTGAAATGTTCATATGAGATATTTTGTTTGTTGTCTCGTTTTGATTGTGAGCCATTAATTGAAAATGTTGGACAATGACAATAGTTGTGGAAAATGGTGACTAGTATTTCCACAATGCAGAACTTAAATGTGCTTGGAATCTTCACAAATGAAGTGAATATAATTTTAACTACTTGTCTATGGAGATGTTAGTCATTCACTAATATAACATTGATTTTATTATCGAAGTTACCTCTTTATTTTTGGGTTTTTGAGTTAACGCGAGGATAAATTAAACTAGTTTTGAGAATTAAACTTGCAATGATGTGCTTAGCAATTTTAAGAAAATACTTATAAAATTACATTCTATGTTATGAATATATTTAATAAAAATGGATTCACGGGTCGGATCTGGACCGGATACGGATCTCAAATACAAGATCCAGATCTAGATCCGATCCGTTAGAAATGGATCCGGGTCCGATCCGGATCCGTCGCGTCCAAATTTTGAAGATCTATATCCTATAAAATGGATTTGGATCCACCGGATCCAGGATCCATTGTCATCTCTACTCCTACCCCCCATGCCTGGCCCTTTATCTTATCTTAAGAAGAAAAATGAGGTATGAAGCGTGGGGACAGAATGCAAGAAGTGTATGATACAACAGATAACCTTAAGGAGTGGCGACTACCCTCTTGATTGATCAACACGAGTGAACTGTGCTTAGATGCTTCGTAAAACCGCACCGATCTACGAGAGAAGCTGATAGATGAGTAGGCTTTTCCCTTTCGATTCACGGAATAGGACACAAAAAGTTCCTTCTCTCTTTTGAATCCCAAGGATTGCCTCAGGGAAGAGGCCAGTCCCTGAAAAAGCCTAGTTGTTTGAATTAATTAAATCGGTGATTAGGTTTTCCTATACAAGGGGCATTGCACAAGTGTATATTAGCAATCAAGATATTTCTCAATTTCCCAAAATTTGGACAAAACTCTGATCCTCTTTATCTCACTCTATTTCTATCTTAGCTAGTCTTTTCAGCTGAATTAAGTTCATCTTCTAACAAATACAAAGGGCAAAGCCTATCTCCTATGGAGTTAAACAGATATACAAAGTGCTATTGGTGGATTAACTATAATCCACAAGCACATCAAAACGAAAAGTGCACATCATGAAGTCTAATGAACGATTTTGTAGTCAATTAGTGGAATTAATTACTCCCCCGTTTTAATTTATATGTCTGATTTTGACTTGACACGGAGTTTAAGAAATAAAAAAATGTCTTATACTAAAGATATATTGAATGTACTAAAATGCCCTTTAATCTTGTGGTCTTAACTCTTAAACATGTCAGGCGTAAAATTGAAATTAAAGAGTTGTCAAAAAAAAGAAAGAGTCGTTCATTTTGAAATGGACTAAAAAGGTTGTGGTAATGGTCAAAAACATATCTCAACTACCACTTTTTTCGCGAGTTTCACATCCTAACTATACATTAAAGCACAACTAATTGAGTAGATGGTGATAGTTCAGCTACGAAAAGGGAACAACTTATATATAGTTATAGTTGAGGTGTTAAACTCGTGAAAAGTGATAGTTCATGTATATTTTTGACTATTAACTCAAATAGTTACATGCAATTTAGGTACCTTCTAACGTTAAGAGGACTTTCACCCGTGTCACCACGAATACAAGTATTGACATATTTAACCGTACAAGTCTCTGCTTGCTTTGACTTAGGTCTTTGAATCCCAGTCTTCTTACATTGGTGAACAAAGAATTGAAATTGGCCTGACTCTGATACCATGTAAAGAATGGATATTGGGCCTAACTCAACTCCAAAATCTAGCTTGTAGGGTGAGGATTGTCCAAGTCCATATAAGGAGTCCATGTTCCCATTCCATTTTCGATGTTGGACTCTTAACATTCCCCCGCACGCCCAGACCTTGTTAACTGGAGCATGAATAATATAATTTGGGGGCCCAACATCGGTGGACAACGAATTGAAATAGGTCTGACTCTGATACCATGTAAAAATGGATCTTGGGCCTAACTCAACCCCCAAGATCCATTTTTATATGGTATCAGAGCCAGACCCATTTCAATTCATTGTCCACCGATGTTAGGCCCCCAAATTATATTATTCACGGTCCAGTTAACAAAGTCTGGGCGTGCGGGAGAATATTAAGAGTCACACGTCGGAAATGGAATAGGAACATGAACTCCTTATATGGACTTGGACATGTTGGAAATTAGCCTTTGGCGGGAGTTGCGACCGACCAACTTTAACGGCTTAAACACTAGTGTTACGTATGTTGGAGAATCCGGTTCTTCACACATGTATGATGTACTAAGTACGTAGATAACCGTAGGGCCAAGAATCGTCAAATTTCATTGAGAAATGAAAGAGATATTGGTTCACGAAGTGAGGTGTTTGAAGCATGGAAAGTGTGGTGTTGTGTTCAATTCTCCCTCATCGGTAGAGGAAGAAAGAATTGTTGTGTATATAAGACTCGAAATGTGTTTGGGGTTTGGGACCCCAAGGGGTATCCCATGTGTTTAAAGGAGGGAGGACCTAGATGTGCTTCGGTTCGAGGAAAGACCACACCCGCGTCGCCGCCGCCGCCGCCCCGCCGTCCGGTCCGATTCCTGGGTTCTCGTCACGGTGTGTGGTCATGGGCCTTCGATATTATCTTTTGGGCCGTAAAACTTTGCGAAATGCAGTTTGATCCCAGAAGTTTGAATACGCTTTGGACCAACTCTTTCAGATGTGCAGTTTGATCCATGAAGTTTCAAGATGTACAGTTTGGCCCCTGAAGTTTCAAGAAGTACAGTTTGGTCCCTGAAGTTTTTAGAAAGTCTGAATTTCGACGGTCCGAGCGTAAGCGTTTCAAAGACTCAATTCACCATTTATTTTGGTGAATTACACCTCCAATAATGGCCAATCCGTTGGCAATTTTCTCCATTTATTTGGTGGCTTTACTACCTCCATAATGGTCATTATTTGACCAATAATGGTCATTATGGAGGCGACCAAACAAATTCCTCTTCCTCCTATATAAACACCACTTACACCATTGTTGAGGACACTTGACACACACGAAAAATACACAAAGCGTAAAGCAAAGCAAAGCGCTTTCTTCCTAATCTTCCAAGCATCATTTCGTTATTCAATATTCTTCACGGTAGCTTTTGAGTTTCCTTTGCTCAATAGTTCCATTCTTTGTTTATCTTGGGAGACGAATTGTCCAGGACGTATAAAGGATACATACGGGGCAATATTGTCTTAAGGACAGAGTGCCACACTCGACTCAGCAAAAACAACTTTCCAGTTTTCTTCATCAACAAAATAAGTAATTTCAGTTTGTTGTTATATTGTAATTTTCAGTTTTAGAGTTGAATTGTAATTTCAATTTGTACTTTAGCAGTTACTTGTAATTTCCGTTTCTTGCAAATCCTTTGTAATATCCGACAGGACAATATAATTTGGGGGCCAACATCAGTGAACAAAGAATTAGAATGAGCCTGACTCGGATACCATGTAAAGAATGGATCTTGAGCCTAATTCAAACCGAAAAGCTAGCTTGTACGGTGAGGATTGTCCAAGTCTATATAAGGAGTCCATGTTTCAATTCTATTTTCGATGTGGAACTCTTAACACCTTCTGTCCATCAACACCGCATTCGGTTGACATCATTTGCGGTGTTGTGTTTCACTCTTCGCCGCTGCCGCTGCTTCCGCTCCATTCACCGCCGCACATGCCGCTAGTATCCCCGCAGTTATTATTAGCTTCCGCCACTGCATAGCAATAGGAGGGCATTTCCATCTTTTTTGACAAATGATAGTAGTTGTGGCAGTTGCTTGTAGTCTTTTGGGACCATTCTGTAAGCAGCCATTACTGACCATCCAGTCTGGATATCTACAGAGTTGAACAAAAGCAACAACTTCCCATTTTGACAAATTTTGATTTTTTTTTTTTTTTTTGCATTTGTGGAAGACCTCTACTTAGAATTTGGAAAGTTTACCCACCTTAATTTCAATTTCATACACTTTGGTCAGCTCTTCCTATTGCGTGATACTACAGTCGGGTTAATTTCACATGTGATCATTAAACTTTACCCTTTGTATCTACTTTTCATTTCAATGAAAATGGTTCAAATATAATTGAGTATAAGTCTATTTTAGTCCTTTAAATATAACTTTGAACATCTTTAGATTTTTGTCTCTTAAATTTATTAAAGTAGAGCATCTTTGGTCCAACTTACAAAATGAACTAGTTGTGACTCCTAAAAGATACTACTACTAAAATCGGATGATCAAAATAACGACCGACTCGATCAGTTTGATCCCAGTTTATTTCTTAATAAAATTGACCGAGCTCCGTCAATTTTATTTGTAAAGAAATGGGATCATACCGACTAAGTTGATATATCTTTCAGCTAGTTCGAAAGTCCGACGATTTTTTCATATTTTTTTATAGTCACTGTAGTTTTTAAGTCTATTCTGTAGTTGGATCAAAGGTGATTCACTTTAGCAAATTTAATAGACGAAAGATGCTCAGGGTTATCGTTAAAGGACCAAAATAGATCTACTCCCGGGAACAATTTTGGCTAAAAACTCCAAGTATACCTCTAAAGTTTGTAATTTATTTTATATATGTCATCCGTTTATCTATTAGCTCAACAAACCTTGGGTTATGCTTATCTCTTTTCCTTATATACTAATTTTCCGATTATATTGTTTTCGTTCGCTATTTCTCTTCATTAATTTAATCTTCAATAGCCCTTTAAATCTTATGTTAAACTACTGTACATGCACACAATCGTGATAACTTAATTAAATTCATTTAACCTTTGGTTCTACACTAAAATCCTACTACTTTAATCTTATTGGAACATAATTTTTCTTACATGATATACTAACATTATTCCTATCGGCCTATACTTTTTGATATTATTTTAACGCCTTAGGAGAAATCATACACATTTAATAGGATATTAAATGATTTGTAGCTCCTATGAGCCGATAGGTTAGCGGTCACGGATGTCATATATAAGAAATCACAAACATTGGAAGTAATTTAGAAGACATGTAATAAGAACAACTTAATATGTAATATTGATTTTTCCAAGCAAAGAAGGCTAGGAAATAATAGGCCTCAGTCCCCCCGGCAAAGATTAGAAACCATGAAATACAATAAAACTTCCTTGAACAATACATAATGAAAAAGAATACTTGAAGTGAGTTGAACAACTTATTACATCCATCCTCTTTACATGTTACTGGACTAGAAATAAAGACAAAAATATAAGAGGACATGGAGATGACAACATTATCATTGAGAATCAAATAAAACTAGAGACATGAAAATAGTTCAACAACCAATAACTATCCAAAAGTTGTTAATCAAGAAACGAAACGAAACAAAACAAAAAGAACACAGGCATAGCTATCACAGAGACAGATCATCTTTGTTCTGATTAGAAGCACTTCCTATGCACAATCGAGGGGCCAGACTCATCGAACTCTGCCTTAGCAATCCACATCTACATTTCAAAAGAAGATAATTATTTTAAGCATCGATCATCGCAAAAATAATGACTAACGAGTAAACTAATGCTTACCTGCTGGAAGGTACTGAGGGATGCCAAGATGGAACCTCCAATCCACACACTATACTTCCTTTCAGGGGGAGCGACGACCTTAATTTTCATGCTGCTAGGCGCTAAGGCAGTAATCTCCTTGCTCATTCTGTCAGCAATACCAGGAAACATAGTGGATCCACCACTAAGTACGATGTTCCCGTAGAGATCCTTCCTGATATCAACATCGCACTTCATTATGGAATTGTATGTTGTCTCATGGATACCAGCAGCTTCCATTCCGATAGTGGAAGGCTGGAACAGCACTTCTGGGCAACGGAAACGCTCGGCTCCAATGGTAATCACTTGTCCATCTGGAAGCTCAAAGTTCTTCTCAACAGAACTGCTTGACTTAACCATGTCCAGCTCCTGCTCAAAATCGAGAGCGATGTACGCCAGCTTCTCCTTCATGTCTCTCACGATTTCCTTCTCAGCACTGGTGGTGAATGAGTATCCACGCTCGGTGAGAATTTTTGCCAAATTCTCCGTGAGGTCACGGCCAGCAAGGTCAAGACGTAGGATCGCGTGAGGAAGTGCATAACCTTCATAGATAGGAACTGTGTGGCTAACACCATCTCCAGAATCTAAAACAATACCTACAAGAAACCACAGAGATTTCAGGCAAAAGGAATCATATGCCATCAGACCTCTCTATAATAGTTATCCTCTATAACAACATTTCACTATAGTAACTATATTTTCTGTGGAACCGATCTTTCATATTATGTTATATTATATGTTCTTTGCAACAACATTTCGCTATAGCAGAGACAAATGACGTTGTTATAGAGAGGTTTGACTGTATGCCCCTCAATACACTTCATCTTAACAGTATGCACAATTTTGAATAAATGAACCACCCCAAGTCACTTCTTCTTACTATCTGCTGAGATTTGATTTATATTTCATTCATTCACCATAATTTTTAATTCAATAACTTAGATCAATTAACTCTTCACTTGTTACCAAGTTAGTAAAAATCATTCCATAAATTTCCTCATCTTTTCCAACACTTCTATCCATATTCACAATTATCAGTAATATATAATGATATCTACAATCATCTGACATCTCCAACGAAAATCAACAAAGGGAAAGGGGTCACTATAAGTCATATAACCTCTACTGGTTGACTCCCAAATATGTGACAATACCAATATCCTTGAGACCAGTTCCTAGTCAGAATGGATCTTTAATTATAGAAAAATTGAGCATGATCAACATCAAAAAAGAAAGTGCGAATGTGGATGTCTTACCAGTAGTACGACCACTAGCATATAAAGACAGAACAGCTTGAATGGCAACATACATTGCAGGGCAATTGAAGGTTTCGAACATTATTTGAGTCATTTTCTCACGATTGGCCTTTGGATTGAGAGGTGCTTCAGTGAGCAGAACCGGATGCTCTTCAGGAGCAACTCGAAGTTCATTGTAGAAAGTGTGATGCCAAATCTTCTCCATGTCATCCCAGTTATTCACTATACCATGTTCAATAGGATACTTCAATGTCAGAATACCACGTTTTGACTGGGCCTCGTCCCCAACATAGGCATCCTTCTGCCCCATCCCGACCATCACTCCAGTGTGACGAGGACGCCCAATGATACTTGGAAAAACAGCCCTCGGGGCATCATCTCCAGCAAAACCAGCCTATATATGAAACACAAACTACAGCTGAACAGAATTTTTGGATTTCTTCGACCGTTTATTGCTTGTATTTCAAAGATAAGATAAACAAGTAACAACTAGGATAAATAAGGACAATGATTGTAAAATGGTAACAACTGACAGTCAATTCATTACCTTGACCATACCGGTGCCATTGTCACAAACAAGAGGTTGAATGTCATCAACATCTGCCATTTTTTACAACTGATAAATAACAAATAAGTTAGCACTAAATAATACCTCAGGAGCAAAAATATCATTGACCATACAAAATCAGATTTTTAAGAAACATGTTTGATACATACAGACAAATAAAAAGCACTAGGCAGCTCCAATCTAGTTGCACATGCAGTATCTTAATATTTTACAGAGGCTGAATGAATTTCACTACAAAGTTCCCTCATCAGGATCTCCAAGTTCTTTGTAGTTTTCCATACATAAATAAGAGGGAGGCAAATACAACAACAACATACGCAGTGTAATCCCATGAGTGGGGTCTTGGGAGAGCAGAGTGTACGCAGACCTTACTTCTACTAGAGAGGTTGTTTACAATAGATCCTCGGCTCAAGTAAAGCAGAAACAAGTGGGAGAGGCAAATGAGTAACATTTCTTAATTAACTCTTGTCCTTTCTCGCGTTTCCCATACTTGCTTTCCTTCGACATTCCAGGAAATGATCCCAACTCAACTACAAAGATTTGGAATGGCTCACTCAAATATTGATGATTTACACAAATGTTCCTTTTCTAGGCCACCATTTAGATTTTGTCCATGTTTTAAAAAGTTGGGCAAATATAACCTTGGGACTAAACAATACATTAGACTATGGTCTAACATCTTCAAAATTTTAGACCGTGCTCATAATATTTTCAATTTGTTCAAAAAAGATCTCTAAACAATAGTCTAAAAACGTCCATAAATTATAGGACAAATAGAAAGAGGATTTACTAAATGACTATCCCAAAAAGGAACAACCGGTGAAAATATATCAATGGGAAACTTAGAAAAAGAATAATCACAAGTTCACAACCCAAAAGAAAAACGGTTTTCGATCAATGCATATATATGCCATCGAACTATCGGAAATGAATAAAAATTGATTTTTCGTTAACACCGATTTTACAATAGCATTTTTCATTAACACCGGCGTTATGTTAGTGAAAAATGACATGAATGAGCCATTTTGGTGACGACAATCGCATAAATAAGCCAAACTATTGACAAGTAACATAAATAAGTTATTTCCGATAGTTCGATGACATATTTAAGCTTTTTCTCTATTAAATATGAAAAAAAATCAATCACGTTAACCAATCAATTGAAAATCAAGAGGAGGTAAACATTAAAAATAAGGAGGCAAATGGACAAACTGAAACAAATACATTATCCAATGCAGATAAGGAGGCAAATGGACAAACTGAAACAAATACATTGTGCAATGGTATAATAGATAAATCACCTTCACTAATAAACTACCTAATGGAAAAACGAATGCATAACAAAGGACCAATAATAAATGGTTCACATTTCAGAAAGAGAATAAGTTGCGGACATGCACTAGCAGTATATCACCTTCAGAACAATAATAGAATGAAAATTTTACGTAAATGAATAGAACAAGACGTAAAAAATAATTTGAAAAGATCATTACTAATTCTCACCTTTAATTTGCTCTTAGAATTTGCAAATGGATAATGGTTGTGAGAAGGAGGAAATGAAGAAAAAGAAGAAGGGTAACGGCAAGTTAGGATCTGAGGATCAAGCGTTGCCCTATACGTGTATACAAGTGCACATAAAAAGGGTTGAGAAAAATTAGAAACATACGTGTGTGTTCATTAATCCATTCATTTTCCGTTTAATTCTACACTTGTTTAATTATTAGGCTGTGCAACTCTAATAAATATTAAATTACTTATATTATGTCCATTAAATGTATTTATTGAAGTTTTTGCACGGATTTCCTTCAAACGCTTAATTTACATTTTTTTGGGCGGATTTACTTCAAAGGTACTGGTCTTTAATTTTTGCCCTTAGCTTAAAAAGTGGCTAAAAATATCCCGAGGTTCTGAATTCAACCCTTCAATCAGTCAAAATTTAAAAAGAATTCGCAAAACAGAATTTGGATTTCACAAAGCATAGGTTGCCTTCGGGCATAAGGCAAACTCTGATTTAAGATAGAGTTTGCTTTATGCGTGAAGGTAGAGGTGTTAAATTGGCCGGTTGGGCTAAAAATCGCCCAAGCAAAATAGGCTGAGTTAATAAATGGATAGGGCTAAAATTGGCCCAAAAATTATTTGGACTGAAATGAGCTAAAAATGGGCTGGGTCATGGACCCACCCAATTTGACCAAATTTTTTTTGAAGGGTTCACCTTCCATGAAAAATATTTTTGAGTTTTCCGAGAAAAATATTTTGGAATATATTTTCGAGGAAAACATTTTTTGTGAGATTCGAAAAAAAATTATGTTTTCGAGGAAAGTATTTTCCGTGAAAAATATTTTCTAGGAAAACATTTTCCTTCGTATCAAACACAAATAAAATAAATCTCAAGCAATAAACTCAAATTAAAGTAAATCTTAAAAATGGGCTAGAATTGGGCTAGTTTGGGCTAAATTGGAGATCACTTTTAAAAATGGGTCATGTTGGGTTGGGTTAAAATCAGCCGAATGTCAAATTATCTTGAGCCCAACCCATAAAATTTTGGGCGGGCCATCAACCTTTGGGTCATATTTGACACCCCTACTTGATCCAAACTCTACTTTATGATTTTTTTTTAAATTTTTGATTGAGTTGGGGTTCGAACCTATGACCCAGAAGTTTTTAGGCGAAGGACAAAAATTTAAGATTTTCAATTTGAAGGGAAAAATTTTAAGATTTTCAATTTGAGGGGCATTTGTGCGAATTGGCCCTAATTTTTTACCCCTATATATGTGGTCTTTAGTTTTTGTTCCTGCTGCTTTTTAATGAAAATATTCAAGTATGCTTCGGGCATAAATTTTATAATATTTTTATCTTCGAAAACTAAACTTTTGCCTTACTCGGCACGAGTTCTGTAGGAATTAAGTTATGCGGCACAAGTTGTGTAGTATTTTTCATAATAAGTTGAGTGTTGAAAGTTTTGCCTTTTATGGTATAACTTGTGTGGATGTGATGATACATATGCCGAAGCTAAAGCAACTTTGGTGAGCGAAATCTAAACTTATGTCGTTTTTCATATTATGTTAAGTGTTAAAAGTTTTGTCTTATCCGATATGCTTGTGGAATGCTATGATACATATGCTGAAGCTAAACACTAACTTTGCGGTGAGAAATCTATACTCTTCTATTGAAGGTGTTTTTTAACTTCCATTTCCTCTAAGGAAGTCTCCACCGTAATTAATCTTGAGTGATAGTTTGTTGGATTAGTCATTAGTCTCTTAGATGGAAAGTACTATTTTCCTAGATTTAGTTTCTCTACTTTTCCATTCTTTTTAACTGCAGAATTTTACAATTGATTAAGGTTGATATGTTATCAGGTAACAGAATAGATTGGCTTACCTTGGACCTGGCATTAACCAATTGACATTTCATTTTGATAGAGATATTTTTTAGAGTTAAGCTTGGACCTACATGGATGAACATGCATAGATCTCTCTCGAGGGAGAGTCATTTGTGTGTTTGTGTATGTTATATTCACAAGAAAAAATGTAACTCTGTTTTAATTTTTTGATGTTGCTTTTTTTTTATTAGTCTGCTTTAAAAAAAGGTCTCTTTTTTAATTTAACAATTTTTTTAGTTTCAACATCTTACGTACCATGTTTTAGACCACAAGATTAAATGATATTTTGATGCATTATACATAACTTTAGTTTAAGACCACAAGATTTAAAAGTCTTTTTTACTTTCTTAATTTCGTGCCAAGTTAAATTAAGACAAATAGATTGAAATGGAGGGAGTATAATTTATATCTCTATTCATTTATCCCAAACTAGTGAATTTATCCGCGCTTCGCGCGATCCTAAAGAATATCAATAATTTACTAAATATAATATAAATAGAAGAGGTATTATATATGTATATCTCTCTCTCTCTATATATATATATGATTAGATTATAAACATAAAGCACTTCCAATAATATGGTGGTCATTTTCATATTTCAAGCAATTTGTAAAGTTTATATGTATTTCTCAATCAATTATCTACTTAATTTCTTAAAATACTTATCGAGAGATATCACATCACCTTGTTTGTCCCTAGCTTTAATATATATATATATATATATATAGGGAAAGCTTCTCCTATATATCGAGAGCTTGGCCATAAAAAAGAAAATACACTCACTTGGCCATTTCTATATAAATATAGACGTACAATTGATTTCATAGAGAAAAATATTTGGTTATTAGTAGTATACTTCCTACAAAGTCATAAGTTACTATTTTGAACCAAAAGAAATTAGAGACAGAAAATAATATAATACACATCATTCTTACGACCTTAATCATATAAAAATAGAAGAAAAAATACGAAATCAATACATAATTTCCCGATCTCTTGTTGATATTATCCACTCCTACAAGCCGATCACTATTCAAGAGTCTCCTCTTTTTTTTTTTCAAGCCAAACTAAAGCATGAATATAACACTATAGTAAATATAACAACAATACTACGTACTTCAAATATGGAATGAAAGAATAACCTTAGGTAGGATCTCACTAAACAAAACATATGAATTTACAATAGTCGATGCTTTAGTAGGGTGACATTCTTGACTAATGTGATCATTTCTTTTCGCAACAAAGTCTTATAATGTCTCTATTTATAGGACTACAATATGGAATATCAAATAATGCTATGAACATGACTATTAATTATTTAGAGGTTATGGTAATAAAAAGTTGTGGGAGTGATAGAAATAAAGACCACTAAATTTATACATTAAATAATATGAATGAATAGAGGAGTAATTGATATACTTATTCTTGTAAAATAGAAATTATCAAAAAAATGAAAAAATAGAATCCTTAGCCAAAGAGAGGTATCGCATTACTCTTCTATTTCTTAGCTTTATATTATACTAAGTCGCGAACATGAATGACCTCATTAAACTTATTATGGAAATTTTGACATAAATTAGAAGATTTGATATTGTCATCCAATTGTAACATCTACTTCTTAATATAATTGGCTTCCCACCGATCACCGGACTTTGCATCAACTTGAATCTCTTCCTCCATTACTCCCTCTACCATGTCATCTCCATCTCTGCTAGTTTTGAGGGCAGGAGAGGAAAAAACATAAAATGAGGCAAATGTAAAAAGATTCAGTAGTATATAAAAATAACAGTGAATATAAACATACTAAAGTTGATTTTGCACTTTCAAATGTACTTATATAACTATAAAGGGGATTCCGATGCACAAAGCATCCCGCGTTAGCAAGGTCCAGGGAAGAGCTGCACTCCAAGGTGTGTGATGTAGCCAACCTGCGCTAATGTATTTGTATAACTATATGAGATAAAATTATTAAACTCGAATAAAGACAACAATTGTTTTTTCTTTCAAGATCATGGCAAACACACCAATGTTGGGTGTTATAAATACAACAAATTCAAACAGGCAAACAATCAATAATGTACAACAAACAAAATACCCAGTGAAATCTCACAATGTGGGGTCTGAGAAGGGTAGAGTGTACGCATACCTTACCCCTACGTACCAAGGTAGGGAGATTGTTTCCGAAAGGCTCTCGGAAACAACCAATAATGTATGAAGAATAAAGTGCATCATTAGAAAATAAGATAGGTAAAGAATGGATCTTGGGCCTAACTCTTAACACTCCCCGCACGCCCAGACCTCATTAACTGGAGTGTGGACAATATAATTTGGGGGCCCAACATCGACGAACAAAGAATTGAAATGAGTCTGGCTCTTATACCATGTAAATAATGGATCTTGAGCCTAACTCAACCCCAAAAGCTAGCTTGTAAGGTGAGGATTGTCCAAGTCCATATTTCCATTTCATACCCGATGTGAGACTCTTAACAAGATACATATATATGTGTGAGAGAAAATAACGAATTACGTATAATTGCATAATGACATGATTGGCCGATTTCAATATTGACAGTCGGCCATTCACCTAATGCAAGTTCAAAGGCGAGCTGGCTGCAGAGTGAATGCCTCTGCTAGAGAGGATATTCTTAGATGTAGAGTAAAAGCAGAAAATCTTGTTGATAAAGAGAACAATATCCAAACAGATATAGATGCCTAGTAGTTGCTGGTGTAACTTTTGAATGGACATAAGTTTCCACATAACCTATAATATTAGCAAAAGGACCATGCTTAAGACATAGCATGAGAAAATACGATATTCTTCATGACACTGCGTGCATCAAAATATTTTTATCAAAACATCAGCAACAAGTCAGATTTTTCTGCCTATTACACACTATGCCTCTCCAGCAGTCTATACATTTAGAGAATCAGGAAGCTCAAGCAGAATGTAGAATTTCCATCCACATCTACTGTTCACAGGGTAATAAGTAAGGGGATCATTGAGTGAGGACGTCTAGCCATACCATCATATATGACTGTAGACTTTGCAAGCCAGATTAATACATCACAATTTACGTACATCCAATCAAACTTGCCACTCAGTGACCCATGGACAACTAGATTTGTTGGTTACTATTGTAGTAAAGCAGTACGGGAAGTAAATAAATATTACAAGTGTTCGAAAGGATAAACAAATAGCCAATCTTCAAAACTGCCACAAAGTTGTTGAGTCTTGAATCTTGATGACCTGAAATCAAGAAACACTAAATCTGGATGGTTACAACTGTGTGCTGAGTCGAGTGATTGCACTCTGTCCTTAAGACAAGATTGTCCCGTATATATGCTTTTACGTTAGCGGGCAATAGTCTCCCAAGATAAAACAACACTTTAATCTCAACACTACAAAGCAAATAGGTTAAGTCTGACTAAGAAAACAAATACGAATCGACTTGCTGAAGAAATGGAAAAGGAAGGAAGAGTTTCTGTTTTCGTCCAACGTTTTTGGACCGACTTTCTCTTCTGTTTTGTCTCTGTGTATATAGTGTGTCTCTGTTGTGTATATCTTATGTATTTGTGTGTCTCTCCTCACTGTTTTTCGTCACTGTATGTTCCACACAATTGAGCCAAAATGCATCAATATATAGCATGGACGAGGGACTCCTCAACTGCCACAAACAAGGCTGTTAATAGCCATTAGTGAGGGCTGCTAATGGCCATTAGAGAGGGCTGTTAATGGCCATTAGAGAGGCTAATTATGGTCATTGGGCTGTTTATGAAGGAGTTAACAACCAAGTAATGGCTGGCTAATGCTCCAAAAATAGCCCAAACGGTAGGCAGAAAGTTTCTGTCTTCCGTCATTCCCAAAATCAACTTTTCAGAAACTCTAGGGACCAAACTGTACATATTAAGTAATATGGGGTCCAAAAAGATAATATCAGAAAGTCCCCACAGCCCACGACCCGAGCCCGAACCGGAGGGGCGGCGGCGGCGCGCGTGTGGGTTTAGCCTGAACCCAAGCACATTTAGGTCCTCCCTCCTTTAAACACATGGGATATCCCTTGGGGTCCCAAACCCTTAACCACTTTAGAGACTTATAAAGAGAGCAATTCTTCCTTTTTCCACCGATGTGGTAGATTTGTCCCACACCATATTTCCATGCCTCAAACACCTTACTTCGTGGACCAATATCTCTTTCATTTCTCAACGAAATTTGACGATTCTTGGCCCTACGGTCATCTACTCACTTAGTAGATTATGCATGTGTGAAGAGACAAAGCCTCCAACATGCGGAACACTAGTGTTTAATTCATTAAACATGGGTGAACGCACCTCCCCGCCAAAAGCAAATTTCCAACAAGATTAACATATACTAAAAAAACAATTGGACTTTAAAAGTTCACCAAAACAATGTGCATCAGTTTATCAAGTTCAAGTAAAACAGAGAGCGTTACCTTAACACTCGACGGCAGCAAATTCTACTTTATGAATGTAACCTCCATTAGCTAAATATTTGTAACGTAGCATGTATTAACATTGCTTTGGAGGGTAATGATGAAGAAAACAGAGACATCAGTTTATATGCATTAGTTATTACGTTTAATTAGTGAATTGAAACATCTTTTAGTCTTCTCAAATTTCACCACTTTTAGTCTACTCAAATTTCACAAAAGAAAGGGGAAAAGAAAGAAAATTCTTGGCTAAAAAGATATGCCACATGATCCAAATTAGAGTGAATTTTGATGAAAAAACAAAAAGAGAGAGCAATCAAAAGAGAGAGATCCTTGACCAAAGAACCAATCCCCTGTCGCCTATTGATAGAATATATACAGTATATTCTTTTGATATTATTAATGATCATGTACATCTATAATTATGATAGTAATAATTTGTATTAGGTAAGTGTATATATTAGATTTCCGTAATTATAGCCTATGATGACTATTGTATATCATGTATATAAACCATTTACATTAATGAAATCAACAAGGGATTATTCTCTTTCATGGTATCAGCAGTCTAGGGCAAAAAAAAAAATTCCTTCTCTACTAACTTCCGCCGCCCTCACCCGTCAAACATCCCTTCAACTTTTTTTTCCGAAATCCTAATTCTTCTCTTGTTCCTCCTCATGTCTAACACAAATAATATCTTTCATCTTGCACTTGCAGCCTCCAACATCAAGAACAACATCCCTATCGTTCTTGAAATGGAGAACATTCAATACGCGACGTGGGCGAAACTTTTTAAAATTCACGCAAGGTCTCATAGAGTCCTCCATCACATCGTCAAACCGGAAAAAGGCAAGGAGAAGGTGTCTTCCACCGATGATGAAATAGAGTTGTGGGCAACTCTTGATGCTACGGTCCTCCAATGGATTTATTCCACCATCTCTTCGGACCTCTTACACACAATTATCGCACCCGATGCCACGACAATGGAAGTTTAGAATAGGTTGTGTGATATTTTCCAAGATAATAAAAATTCTAGTGTCGTGACCCTTGAGCAAGAATTCTCTCACATAAATATGGAGGATTTTTTGAATGCCTCAGCCTATTGTAAAAGGCTGAAGGAATTGTCGGATCAACTCAAGAACGTCGGCGCGCCTGTCACGAATGATCTTCTCGTTCTTCAGATGGTTGCAGGCCTCTCCAAGGCATATAATAGGGTTGGAACTCTTCTTCGCCAAAGCAATCCTCTCCCACCGTTCTACCAAACACGTTCCATGCTTACCTTGGAAAAAGCAGGGTTGGCTAAAAAGGCTGTAACCGGAGCCAATTTTGCCATGATGGTAGCCACGTCCAGCGAAATCGATGACTCTAAATTATTCTCTGAAAATTATGGTCAAAACTATAAAAATGGGGGTGATAAAAATGATCAAAACTATGGAAAAAACTGCGGTGGCGAAAGTGGCGGTGGCAAGGGTGGTGGCCGCGGCGGCAACAGTGACGACAATGGTAGATGTGGAGGCGGCAGTGGCGGTCAGCAGAGGGCCAGGCCACAACACCTCTGGCAGCAAGCCTGGGCCAGTGGGTAGTGGCCCATGCCGCCCTGCCCTTACCCATCTCAAAATTAGGCCTGACCTAGTGGACGACAACATCAGCAACAAGCCCAGAATGGGACTGGGCCTCGCAATCACTCGGCCTAGCAGCAACTTGGCCTGCTTGGGCCTCAGCCACAACAGTCTTTCACTGCTGCAGGCCTATTCGTATCTCTGACCCACACGGATATCGAGGCGGAAATACATACACTTGGGTTAAATCCTCCGGATGTAAATTGGTACATGGACACCGATGCTACTTCTCATATGACATCCGCTCCATGTAATCTCTCGTCTTATTTCAATTTGAGCAAAAATCGTGGCATAATTATTTGTAATGGTAATTCAATTCTAGTTCTTGGTTATGATCACACAAATTTGTCTTCCCCGAACCCATCTTTAGCCTTGAAAATGTCCTTCATGCTCCTCAATTAATTAAAAATATGGTGTCTGTTTGAAAATTTACAACTAATAACTCGTTTCTTTTGAATTTGACCCTTTTGGATTTTCTGTGAAGGATTTCTGGATGGGGATACATCTAATGAGATGTGACAGTCGGGGCAAGATCTATCCCATCACTACCACCATCACCACTAAACAAGCCACACCGTCAACGTTTGCCGCTTTAGCACCTTCCTTATGGCATGCGCGTTTGGGTCATCCGGGAGCGTCTGTTTTTTCATCCCTTAAAAATAATAAATTTATTGAGTGTAATAGTGTTAGTAGTAATGTTTTTCCTTCTTGTCCGCTTGGAAAACATGTTAAATTCGCACCATTAATAATATTGTTCGTACATTACTCGCCATGCATCATTACCACCTTCATTTTGTCTTGATGCATTACAAATGACAATTTACCTTCTTAACATACTCCCTAGCAAAGGATTATCATACCAATCCCCACTCAATTTTTTTTATCAAAAAGACCATTCGTATTCTCATCTTAGGGTATTTGGGTGTTTATGTTATCCTGTATTCTCCTCCACCATCATTAACAAACTTCAAGCCCGCTCAATCGCTTGTGTGTTTCTGGGTTACCCATCTAATCATCGTGGTTACAATTGTTTTATTTATCCCCTAATAAAATCATCATTAGTCGTCATGTCATTTTTTATGAAACCCAATTTCGTTTGCTAAGTTGCATAATTCCGCGTCCAAGTCTTATGAATTTTTGGATGATAGACTATCACTGTATGTGGTCCACTATTTGATCCAACCCACTCTTCGGGACCTAGACCAGCAGGCACGATCCAGCCCAATTCCTACTGGCCCAACACTTCCTTGTCTGAATATTCTACCAACAAGCCCACTGTATGCTGGCCCAATTGGTCATGTTTAGCAGCCTCTGCCAGCAGACCCACTGCCTGCTGGCCCAAACCATCCCGCCCCACTCGGTCTAAATTTTCTGCCAGCAGTCCTACTGCCTGCTGGCCCAACAAATTTCAGGCTTCAATCGGCCCAGTTCCTCTCAACCCAGATCGATACCTACATCACTACACCGACCTAGGTCCATCCCACTTCTATCTAAGTCAAGGGCCCATTACCCGTAGCCAACAGGGTATTTTTAGATTAAAATAACAATTTAATATCAACTCTACTGGCACTAAATCACCCCTAACCTTGTATCTCTCCTTCGTGACCCGAATTAGAAAATGGCCATGGATGATGAATATAATTCTCTTATTGAAAATAAGACGTGGGAGTTGGTGCCCCATCCGCCCGGTGTCAATGCGATTCGTTCTATATGGATTTTTACACATAAGGAAAAATCTGATGGTCCTTTTGAGAGACATAAAGCCCGTCTTGTAGGTCATGACAAAACTCAATAAGTTGGCGTGGATTGTGGAGAGACATTTAGTCCGGTGGTCAAACGGGTAACTATTCGTACTGTTCTCTATCTAGCTCTTTCAAATGCATGGCACATTCATCAGTTGGACATGAAAAATGCATTCTTACACGACGAACTCAAGGAAATTATATACATGCATCAACCCTTGGGTTTCAGGGACCCCGATCATCCTAACCATGTGTGCTTGCTGAAGAAGTTCTTGTATGGGCTAAAACAGGCTCCGCGGGCCTAGTAGAAAAGGTTTGCAGATTATGTGCCTACTTTTGAGTTTTCTCACAGCAGGTCTGATCATTCTCTGTTCATCTACTGTCACGGTAATTCTATGGCATACATTCTGTTATATGTGGATGATATTATATTAATTGCTTCCTATGACAAACTGCGCAAGTCTATCATATCCCTTATACAAATGCTATGAAAGACTTGGGGCCTTTGAGAAATTTTTAGGTATCGCTGTCACTCGTCATGTAGGTGGTTTATTTCTCTTTTAGAAGAAGTATGCAGCAGAGATTATTGAACGGGCTGACATGTCATCCTGTAAGTCATCTTCTACTCCGGTTGACACTAAATCGAAGTTGAGTGCTACTTCTAGCACACCATATGAGGAATCCTTTCCACTATCGTTGTCTTGCGGGGCTCTTCAATATATCACATTTACGAGGCACGATATTACTTATACAGTGCAGCAGGTGTGTTTATTCATGCATGATCCGAGGGAAGAACACATGCACGCTCTCAAACGCATTGTGCGTTACATTCAGGGCACTCTTGATTATGGTTTACACTTATATCCATCATCGGTATCTGCTCTAATGTCTTATACAGATGTTGATTGGGGTGGATGTCCAGTTACTAGGCGTTTGATGTCTGGTTATTGTATGTTTCATGGTTATAACTTGGTCGGCTAAACGTCATGCTACTTTGTCGCGCTCCAGCGCTGAGACCGAATATCGGGGGGTTGCAAATGTGGTGTCTGAATCATGTTGGTTGCCTAACCTCCTCTTAGAGCTTCATTTTTCTATTCGGAAAGCTACATTGGTCTACTGCGATAATGTTAGTACGATATATCTCTCGGGGATTCCTGTTCAACTTCAGCGCACTAAACATATCGAGATGGATATTCACTTTGTTCGCTAAAAGGTAGCTCGTGGACAAGTACGTGTCTTGCATGTCCCCTCACGTTATCAAATTGCTGACATATTTACTAAGGGTCTTCCCTTAGTTCTGTTTGAAGATTTTAGGGACAGTCTCAGCGTAGGACAACCGCCCGCTATGACTGCGGGGGTGTGATAAAATATACAGAGTATATTCTTTTGATATTATTAATGATCATGTACATCTGTAATTATAGTAGTAATCTTTTGTATTAGGTAAGTGTATATTTGATTTCCGTAATTATAGCCTAGGATGACTATTGTATATCATGTATATAAACCATTTACATTAATGAAATCAGCAAGAGATTATTCTCTTTCACATATCATATGAGGGAATATAATTGTAACATGAAAAAAAAATGAAGGAGCATGCAAGCTGAAAGATATTATTATTTTGAAATTAAATTATTTGTATACACAAAGATCACACACACATAACTGTAGAATAGTGTAAATCTCCTTGATTGGAGTTCTCTTATTAATGCAATATATAGAGAGTGTACAATAGTAGTCCTAATGGAATAATGATCTCTACTTTATATAATTACACTAAAATATTAATTACAGAATATACGGTGAATATATGGAATATATCCACTATCACACATCCTCAGTCGGAGCGGGAGGAGGCCGGACGCTGAGACTGGATCTGAAGTCAACGAACAACTGCCGAGGAAGTCTCTTAGTGAATATATCTGCGTACTGATAGGAAGAGGGAACATGCAACACCCTAACATGTTCCATGATAACATTCTCACGAACAAAGTGAATATCCATCTCAATATGCTTGGTTTGTTGATGTTGAACCAGGTTATGAGACAAGTAGACGGCAGATATATTGTCACAGTAGACCAAAGATGCCTTACGTAAGGGACACTGAATCTCAAGAGGGAGGTTTCAGAGCCAACACAGCTCGGCAACGACGTTCGCAATGCCTCTAGGGTTTCACTAACCCTAATTGAGTTTGAACGAAAATGAGACTTTTGCCTCTTGTTTCGTTGAGTTAAAGGAATCGTGGGCTGGTCCTGGTCCATTATTTGGAATGGGCTCAGCCGATTTAAAAGAAAAAGGGCCCAAACGACATTTTAAAGAAGGGTTGGGATATGGAGAAAAATTGTGCAAAAGTGACCACTAGGTAAATTTAAAATATGACCACTTATATTTCAATTATGGTCATAATTGACTAATTAAAACCAATTGAGGTTAAAATTAAAATAAAAACCAAATAAGGCATACAATACTTCATAATTAAAATCCGATTTATGAATAAAAGTGAGATATTATTTGACACCGTATTTAATTAATCAAATTTCCTCAATTTCACGGAATAAAACATTACCAATTTTAACATAATTAATCCAGATAATTAATTAAATAATTGTCCTCTTAAAATTATAGAAATTCATAGATATTTCTTAAAAATATGTAAAAATATGCTAATGATATACAATAATATATTCGACAATATTTTGCCAAATAAAATGGAAAAATGTTACCGGAATAATTTCATAAAATTATTTTCGCTCTATAAAATACATATTTTACTTTGTTCATAACTCAGGAACTCTGAATAGTTAAATAAAATATTGGAGGGTAAAATTATGTGTCAACAGTACTAATGTCGATAACTAAAGGGCTCTTCACCGTCCATTAAACATAAATACGTTAAAACAGTAGCTTCAACCTTGTAATGAACCTACAGTTTTCGTTTCAACCTTGGTCTTTTCAATGCTTATCTTCTGTAAAGGTAATTCAGTTGTGATCAATGGAGATTTTGTTGACGATCTTTTCAGTTGAACTGCTTCAGCATTTTCAATTGATTTTTTTTCCACTTACATATACTTCATATGTACATTTATCTTTGGGGGGGGGGGGGGGGAATGGTTTTAAGACTTTATTGCAAACAATTTTAAATGTATCACTTAACTGTTGCTTCTACGTGGGTTGAAATAGAGAGTTAATTGGGATTCATTGCAAAAGTTACTACGTGGGCTGACTCTTGGAAAGGACTATTACTTTCTGAGATTTGTATAGTCCAATTAATTTTGTAATGCAAATAAATGGGAAACCAAAAACAAATAAAGGATACAAAATGATAAGTGCAAATGGTATTTAATTACGTGGGTTGTTTTGAGAAAACCCGTATTTACTTAATTTTCCCTTTATTGGCTTCGGGCTTTATTAGGGCAAATGTTCATTCCATTATGCTTTTACGGTTTTCTATTTAATGCTTGGAATCCAGAGAGGTATGAAACTGAAAAATTAAAGTAAGGTACTCATAAAAAAAAAAGTGTTCACTTAGTTAGTTGCGCACTCATTAAGAAAATACTAACTCTCATACAAAAATAGGTGATTTGACTAAAATGCTTATAATTAAACAGATATTGAAATTTGATCATCTAATACTTAATAAGGACAAATCTAAAGTGAGGTTAATTCTTTCTTGATTTGGTAAGTGAACATTTTTTTTGAACCAAAAAATAACGGAGGGAGTAATATAATACTAAATGAAGCATTCCTTGAACTAATTGGCTCAGAATAAAAAAAAACGTAGATAACTGAAAGATGCAAATTAACATAGCACATTCAACATAAATGAATAGAGTTTAATGATCAACTTTGAGAATTTTCAACATAGAACATAAATAAGAAAAATTGACAAAAAATAAATAAATATGAATGGTGATCATAGAAAGATGTCACATCACCTTGTTTATGTCTAATTTTATATTATATATTGGTGGATTGATTTACATTTGTTTATCAATCGGTTCATGAAAGCCCCATTATTATTTTCCGTCTCAAATATGTCGTCTCTCCAACTAATGATTGCCTAGTTTGATTCAGACATTTATCATGGTGGAGCTGCATAGATAAATTAAATAAAAGATCCAAATTTACCCCTAAATATTAAATTTTGTTTTGTACTCCCTTTTCAATAATTTTAAACATGTCTATGAATAATTGAAAATATTCAAATACATCTCAAAACTATTGAAAAATGTCCAAATATACCAATATATATCGTATTAGCCAAATCAAATCAATATTTTCACATTGAAAAATCACTACCAAAAATAATGATGGAGGCTTTCATGGATTGATAGGTAAAAGGAGGATAAATGTAAAACAAACTGCAAACTTAAGGATAAATCTGAACATTTTCCATATTCACAATAAGATACCTCAAGTAATTTGTGCGCGAAATATATAGACTTTTCCGGTAACTTGGCAACACTTGTCAATTAGCTACTTCAACTTAGACTTGTATTTGTTTGATACTCCAACTTCATTCAATGTGTACCTATGAAAAATAGAATAACATTGTCTTTTATTTGAATTTGGTCCATATATGCCCCTATTTGTTTTTTTAATATCGGAGATGAAAAAGAAGATCCGAAATTCCCACGATCACTGGTGGGGAGTTAGGCAGACCCCTATCTCATATATTAATATTCAAAAGCAAAGTACATGAGCGAGAGGTATATGAAGCCTAACCTCTTCAGATTTAAACAAAGCGGACTGACCCACTTTTTTTACAAAAAATATCCTGATGTATTCTGCTTCTCTTTCAGGATACGATATCATGGCGTATTCGCGTTTGCCATTATCATTTTCTTACTGTTTACTGCTTTAATTTTTTGACCAGATCTGACTGTTTTTGGCATTACTTGTCCTGAGCCGAGGGTCTCTCGGAAACAGCCGCTCTATCTATCAAGGTAGAAGTAAAGTCTGAGTACATTTTACTCTTTCCAGACCCACGTTATGGGATTTCACTCGGTATGTTTTTATTGTTGTTGTACCCTCTATCCTAATAGTACAGATAGAAAAGCAAGAGGTCACATGATTAAAGAGAGGACTGCTCTCAGTTATAGTTTTAAATACAAAAGTTAACCAAGTCAACGTCATATGCATCTTATACAACATCAGCAAACACGATCTCCTTGGGTTTCTTTATCCTAGTCGGGAAACTAGGGATGCTCCAATTGTCCATGTTGATCAGACCTTTAATTTGTGGAGGCATACTTCCAGCAGTATATATTTCTTCTCCACACGTAAGTTGTGGCTCATGGTAGCTAACTTGTCAGCCACCTGATTTGCCTCTCAGTGATGAATGGATCAATTACATCCATTCAAGATACTTTTCATCTCCTTGATAATAGGAACAAGACGACAACAATAATATACCCAGTGAAATTTCACAATGTGGGGTCTGGGGAGGGTAGAGTGTACACATACCTTACCTCTACCTTAGTAGGTAGAGCGACTGTTTCAGATAGACGCTCGGCTCAAGAAATACAAGCAAGAAGAACCATTAAATAAGTTTCAAGCACCAGATTTGTAATCACACCACCTCCTCCACATATGCCATTTGTAAAACTTCCATCAGTGGATTGGATCAGATTTCGTTTAAGAGAACAAATTTGCTTTCCATTTATATATGGCCCCAAATATGGCATTGTTGTAGAAGAACTTGCTCAAGTTTATTTACCCAATAAAATTAAAGGATCTTCAATATCTTATTTACCATTTAAAACATTTTTTTTTTTAGCGAAATGGAGTTCCACCTTAAAAGATAGTAATCCAAAACCTATAATTTTCTTGTTAGAAATTATACAGATCAAAATAGCTAAAAGTTGGGTTAGAACTAATTTCTCATCATTTTTCTATCTTTTCCTCATAAAATATATTTACTCTCTTGAAATTTAACAACAATTAAATAGAACACAAAATTTCAAAAAATCAAATAATATTTATGGGAAAATAAATTGTCTTCAAGAACCCACTACCACATTGAATTCTTAAATATGTGAGAAATAATTAAAACTAAATGAAAAATTGTTGTCATGCCAAAAGGAAAAAATTAATAAAATACCAATTTTTATTTTTGTTGAATTAAATTTATTCATAAGATCACATGAATCGTAAACAAAGAAAAGTATTGATCTTCAAGAAATTAAAAGAAAAATACTTATTAGTCATTCGTTGAGCAAAAAGGAATAGAAAAATATTTTCTATCCTTTCAATGTGTATTTATTAAGAAAATCTTTTTCTACATATTCTTTTTCCGTTTCCTTTATTGTTTTGTTCTTCCTCTAGTCGCTATAGAAAATTTTAAAAAAACCTTTGACCCTAGAAAAAATAGTTTATTGAAAAAAGTAGTTTTGAGAGGTAAATTTGAGCAAGTTTTTTCATGATCAGGGCATATCAGAGACCAAATTCAAACGAAAAGCAAGTTTGTACTATTTCCTGTGGTTGACGGACAAACTTTAGTAAAACAGAAAACTTTAAAGAACAATGTAGCGAAAATTTAAAAAATACAAAGGTTTAATATTTACATAGGTTATATATATTATATAATCTATGACGGTCAGTGACCGAAAGTATTGCATATATATATATATATATATATATATATATATATATATATATATATATATATATATTATATGCAAAAATTACAAATTGCTTTCTTTACAGATTTACAAGATAAAATGGAAAGGAATTAAAAGTTGAAATCGCATATGACTTTTGCCTGAAAAATCTAACAAGTAGACATAGACAACCTCTCATTACAATCGCTCCATACAAAACTAATCTAGAATCTAAACAACAATTGTAATGTTGGACAGAATGTTGTCGACACACTCATGCAACACTTGTGATCCAGATTTCTAAGATGAAATCCCGAGAGCTCTCTTGGTATTTTTGTAATATGATTCTGGATATCGATTCACTCTTGTAGCCTCTCTATTTATAATAGAGAGTCATCCTTGTAAAGCTCATCGATTGGTTGATTAGGTTGAGGGAAATGTTGGTAGCTTATTTGTTTGTTGGAGAAGATCATAAAGTCGAAATCTCAACAACTTTGACTCGTTCTTCACTCGACTTCTTTCCCAAGCTTTGACTCTTTCTCCCACGTTTTACATAGCTCCTAATTCACATGCCTAAGTCATTTTTACCACTCAGTAAAACTGTTACTGCTTGATGTGAAGTAAGACAAAACTGTTATGAAAAATATTGGTCTGAATGTTGTGACATTTGTCCCAATATTTTTGGCAATCAACAACAGTACTTCAGGGGATATGTTAGGTCAAATGTTACAACACCAAGCCCAATATTAACAATCTCCCCCTTTTTGCCTTTCTTCACAAAACCCATTATATCCTGTGCAAATGACTTAAGGCAACGTCATAGCTGTTGTCCAACAACTATGAATATAGTTATGCTCCCCTTAACCTGTAATGGTATACAATCAAAACATGTGTATACCACTCTATAAGAGTACAATGGCATACTAGCAGACATGCATACACCACTCTTATATGATTAGAAGAAATAATATCAACATATATGTCATCCAAAAAAACATTGTCAGAATAGAACATTGTCAAGATAACCATCCACATCACCAAATAGCCAAACAAAAACAATAGAAATTCATCAACATCAGCAACTTATTCCTTGCTCATTATGCAACAGTAGCAGTTTCCAGTAGCTTTCTACTTCTGCATAACAACTTCAGCTTGCTTCTCCCTCTGCCTAGCAGCTTCAACTTCAGCTTCGACATTCAACCTCAGCCTCTTCAGCAAGACTCTCCTTCCAACAACTTCTTCTCTCTACATAGCAGCATCCATAGCTTCTTCAGAAGCAACAACTTCTCCACTCGTACATTCACCCTCTTCTCTTTGCTCCCCATGTATAAAATTATCTTCCCCATTTTGTGAAGAAAGCAGAAGCAAGAAATGGTCTCTGGCTTGAATTAGGGCATCTATGGCAGTATCAACCTCAGTAATTTATAGGTTATTTTTTGCAATTTGCTGCACTAGCCAATTTGTGGACAATATAGACTGCCTTGGACCAATGTTGCCCTGAATATTGGTGCAACATTCTTCTTTTTTGCTTTATTTTTCCAAGGTAGGTCAATGACTCTCTTTTTGCTCTTCAGAATTGCTTTGTTGACAGTGTAAATTTCAGGAGATTTCCCCAAAGTATCTCCTCTTATATGCTCAAGGCTTTGGGTAGTTAATACTTTGTAGATCAAAGAGGGAAAATGAAGGATGAAGTTGACTCTTTTTCTGCTAAGTTTGCAATTTGATAGAAGATCATTTGTCCTAAATCAACTTTGAATCCTTTTCCAATTTTAAACAGTAGGGAGACTTGTTCAATTGTCATGATTGACTCATTTAAAGAGGGAAGCCAATTGTGAATTGCAATTTTTTGGAGGGTGGAAAATAAGGCAGTGAGTTTTGATACTGGGCATCTAGGGATTCATTTCTTCAATATACCTCTAGTGAGATATTCAATCATTATATCCCTATTTGCTGTTACTCTTTCTGTTTCTCTCACTTGCTCTTCAGCATTAAGACCCATACATTGATTGATGATTGAAGGTGTAAATTGATAAATTTTGTTATAGAGATATACCTTCCCAAATTTCATTGAGGAGGTATCCTCTATAGCAGAAGTTAAGTTGGCATAGAACAACCTTACAATCTCATCAAAATATGGTTCTTTTTCGGTAACAGAGCCAAGAAGTTGTCTGTCTTCCAGAAATTCCACCAGACCATATTTAGAACAGGAGAAAATATCTAACTCTCTTTCAGACCTAATTATTCTATTTCCATAATAGTCCAATTTATCATGTTTAGCTTTAGAGTAAACTTTATTGGAGAAAGCAGATACCTCATTGTCTGAACCAGACAAGTCTAGGCTGATGAATTCAGTACTGTTGGAGGAAGTAGGTGAGTGTGCCTCTTCGGATGTTGGCTGGAATGTTGCCTGAGATGTTGTGACATTTGTGGCAACATTTGGGGCAACACTTGATTTTGTAGCTTTGGAACCTCCCTTCGGAATGAATTGTTTCAAGGGAGTTTCATCTGGGATTTTCCTCTCTAGAGACACATTTTGTGGTACAGAAACAACTTGTTCTTCTTCACTTTCTTCAGTTGATAGCTCAAAGTCCATGTCATAAGTGTCACTACTTGTGCAAACATGTATAGGTGTGTCAAACCTGGACTTCTTAGTGCTCGACTCCTGTTGGACTATCATTTCAAACACTCTACTCGATCTACGGGTAGGGAAAATGAATGAACTTGATCGTTTACCTAGGGTAGAATAATAAGATGTTGAATCAACATCTATGTGATTATTGTTATCCCAGGGTAGCTGATATCGAGAGGTTCCTCATCACCTCTAAGGACTATAGTCGTACACCTATTTTCAGGCAGATGTGAAGAAGAAGATATGCCCGGTTAGTGAGGTGTATACAATGGAGGGCTAGTGCTCATTGGAGTGTTGGATGAGATGTTGGCTGACATGAGTGTTGACATAGGAGAAATTCCATTGGTGAGAATTGAGGAGAGGGTTTTGAGAAGTTAGGATTTGTGATTGAGGATGGAGTTTGGAATGGTGAATCACTCATCGGGTAGGTAGGGTTATACCCGAGGAGTGATTTGATTCCCCACCCCCCACCCCCTTTTTTAAAAAAAAAAATTTCTAGGAAAAATTCGGAGATAGAAAAAATAGCAAAAGAGGAATATTTATATACATGTCAAATCTTTCTAAACAACAAAAAATCCTTAGTTTTTAGGAGTTTGAGATTTACAAAAAATCACGGTAGGAATTTAATCTTATCATTTTAAAGTTTGAAATTCCTATAAAAACAAGACATAAACATAGAGAGAAAAATCTAATTTTTCTGGAATAAGTTAAGAACAACATCCCAACAAATATCATAATCTGAAAATGTCAACAGTAATGTTGGCAACATTTTGGACAACATATGTATTATGATCCCGTAAGAACTTTTCATTTTGGCAATAAATCAAGACACGTTTTATATGTATTTTTATGAATTTAACCATTGGACCAATGTAACATTTTCCTATCGTGTCCTTGATCTAATAATAAAATACATACAAAATTAATTTTTTCGTGTAAAAAATAAGAATACTTATTTGGTATTCTCAAATTTCCTTTTGAAGCACTCGATACTCCTATAGAATAGGAACAATATCTTTTTAAGGGCTTTGCCCATTTTGCACAGTTGTCAATCATTTGTTAAGGCTTTGCCTTATTTTGATACTCTCTTTTTATGATATATTTATATCATCACAGAGAACGATATCATATTGATAACTTATTCTTATTGAAAGATCATGCTTGTGTGAGCAAAAGTAATGCACTATACAGCAACAATAATTAGTTTATGATATTACATAGGTAAATGTCACATGAAATGTTAGACAGTGTTTCAGCTGACATTCACCAAAAATTCCTTTTTAGAGATTACAAAGACCAAGAGATTTCTTCAAACTAGAAAATCTCTCATGGTCCAAAGCTTTTGTAAAAATGTCAGCTAGTTGATGAAGAGTGTCAACATGTTCAATTTGAACTAACTGTTTTTCGACTAAATTTCTTAAAAAGTGATGTCTAATATCAATATGTTTTGTACGTGAGTGATGAACTGGATTTTTGGAAATATTTATAGCACTCAAGTTATCACAGTACAAAATCAAAATGTTGCTAGAAAATCCATAGCCGTCTAACATGTGTCTTAGCCATATTAATTGAGAGCAACAACTTTCAGCTGCTACATATTCAGATTCAGTAGTTGAAAGTGAGACATAATTTTATTTACGACTATACCATGAAACAAGATTATTGCCAAGATAAAAATATCCTCGACTTGTACTCTTTCTATCATCCACATCTCCAGCCCAATCTGAGTCACTATACCCTATTAAATTAGGATTATTGTCTTTGGAATATCAAATTTCCAACTCACTTGTGCCTGCAGCATATCTAATGATACGTTTTACGACATTTAAGTGGGAAAGTTTGGGACAGGCTTGAAAACGTGCACAAACACAAACACTAAACATAATATATGGGTATCTAGCAGTAAGATAAAGAAGGCTACCTATCATAGATCGATACAATGTTGGGTCGACATTTTCACCAACATTATCCTTACATACCTTCTGCGATGAACTCATTGACATTTTTATCTATTTAGCATTCTCCAATCCAAATCTCTTAACTAGATTCTTAGCATATTTGCTTTGTGAGATAAAAATTCTATCTTCACTTTGCTTAATCTGCAAACATAAGAAAAAAGTTAGTTCCCCAATCATGTTCATTTCAAATGTTGATGACATAGATTCAACAAATGACTTTAGATAAGACTGTGAGGTCGAGCCAAAGACTATGTCATCTACGTAGATTTGAGCAATAATAATATCTATACCGTGACGTTTAATGAATAAAGTACGATCAGCTTCACCACGGTTAAAACCAAATTAAAGAAGAAATTTAGTTAAGCGACCATACCATGAACGAGGAGCTTGTTTCAATCCATACAAAAGTCTTTTTGAGCTTGTACACAATGTGTGGATGGTGAATATCTTCAAATCCTTTTGGTTGTTCAACATAGACTTTCTTATCTAGATAGCCATTTAAGAATGCACCTTTCACATCTATTTGGTGCAAAGTAATTTTCAGACAACAAGCAATAGCAAGTAACATTCTAATTCACTCAATTCTAGCCACATGTGCGAATGTTTCGTCATAATCGATTCCTTCAACCTGAGTATTGCCTTGTGCAACTAGACGAGCTTTGTTTCTCACAACTATTCCCGATTCATCTGATTTATTTTTAAAACTTCACATTGTTTCAATTATATTTGTATTATTTGGACGAAGAACTAAGTCCCAGACTTCATTTCGAGAAAATTATTCAAGTTTTTCTTGCATTGCTTGAATTCAAAAATTATCTTTAGGTGCTTCTAAAATATTTTTTGGTTCTAAAGTAGATATAAAACAAGAAAGACTAACCTCTTGGTATATGGTAGACATACACACATACCTTACCATATCTCTGTAATTGATTGGTTATTTCCCTCTTGTTGTAATTCCTTCAAAAACTCCCCCTATCACCTGTCCCGTGGGATGATTCTTCCTAATCCTTGATGAGGGATCCCTTCGAACTTGATCAGACAATTCAGCATGTGACTCCTCATCCATGGCCTCTGTGATCTCTGTTCCAGGTTCAGATGTTGCTTCGGGTGTGGTAATATTTGGGGCAACATCTGATTCTTCAGCAGTCTGTATTTCCTGAAACTATAGTGTTATTTTCAGTTGTATTTCCTGTAGGATCAGAAAAGTCATCAAAAATAGCCAACAAAAATTCATTTATCACTTTTTGAGTTAAACTTTTCCAAATGATCTCTATCATTTGAAATGTAACAGATACACCCAAAAACATGAAAGTAACGCAAGTTAGGTTTCTTTCCATTTATTAGCTCATAGGGAGTCATTTTTGTTCCAGGCCTTAAGTAAACTCTATTAGAGATGTGACAAGCAGTATTTAAGGCTTCAGCCCAAAAATGTTTTGACATTTTTTTAGAACTAAACATAACTCTAGCCATTACTTGCAGTGTTCTATTCTTTCTTTCAGCTACCCCATTCTGTTGAGGATTTTTGGGCGCGGAAAACTCATGGAAAATATCCTTCTTCTCACAAAATTTTGTGAATGAACTATTTTCAAATTCTTTTCCATGGTCGGATCTAATCCGAAAAATAGGAGAATATAACAAGTTCCTAATTCTATAGTGTAAAATTTTAAACATGTCAAAAGTTTTTGATTTTTTCTTTCAAAAAATATATCCATGAATATTTAGAAAAATCATGTACTATCACATAGGAATACCTCATGCCTCATAGGCTGTCTACTTCAATTGGACCTATTAGATCCATATGCAATAGTTGAAAACAATGAGACTTACCTGAATGATGTCCGTCATGTTGGACAATATTATGAGAGACACGAGTTTGCTTACCTTTCAGACGATCTTCACAGACAGTTTTACCTTTATGGCTAAGATTGGGTAAGCCTCTAACCGCTTCATATGAGACCAATTTTTCTAAATTACGGTAGTTGACATGTCTTAACTTTTGATGCCATATTGTTGTGTCATCGATCTTGACATTATTGCATGTTTCTTGTCTTGCAGCAAGATAACAATTATCACTTATTCTAATACCTGTCATGACACATTCATTAGCTTCATTTGTAACTTTACATACATTCTTATTAAATTTTATCTTAAGATTGTCATCACACAGTTGACTAATACTAATCAAATTAACCATTAAACCCTCAACGTATAAGACATTTCATAAGGCTGAAAATCCAAGAACATCCAAGATCCCTTTTTCAATTATTTTGCTTTTGCTACCTCCTCCATAAGTCATGTTTCCTCTGTTGAATGACTCATAGTTCTTTAGAAAGCCTTTTGTACCTATCATGTGATGAGAACATCCACTATCAAAGTACCAAGAACCTGAAATATTAGTTCTTAACGCAGTTATCACAACATTACAAGTTACATCATTTTTAGAAACCCAAACTCTCTTAAAACATTTTTTACCTTTCGGCTCAGAAATGTTGCTTCGAATATTATCCGAAATGTTGGACAACCTTTTAGGAAATATTTTGCTCACAGAATCTTGAAATTTGAAACAGTATGATTTGAAGTATACATGGGAGTTACAGTGATGACATACAAACTTCATATTCTTTGACATATATGAGAACCTACTATTTATTCCTTTTTATTTTATAAAGCATATTTTCTCATTTTTGTCAAACAAACTAGAGCATATGGTTTTAAGAGAGTTTTCGTATCCAATACCTGCATATGAAGGTTTACTAAAACTTAGTATCTCATTCAACTTCGAAGTTGAGCTTGTGGAAGGTTGCTTCGGCTAAATCCAATTTTGCACGAATCTTACCAAATTCAGTATCTTTTTTGGTAAGAGCAACCTCAAGTCGGGTTATCGTTCCAGTTAATTCCAGATTCTCATGAGTTAAAATTTTTACCTTTTTGTCAAGTTATTTGGACTCTATGATTAAGGCTTTGCAAATACTTTATAATTCATTAATCATGTCATATTTGCCTTCAACTCCATCCATACAATCAGTCTCACTACTAGAAATAAAACTACTAAAGCAATTAACATTAGGATAGTTAAAGAATTCATACCTCTCGGATGTTGCTGGGGATGCAGATGTCATTGCTGATGTTATCTAAAATGTCGTGACATCTGAGATAACATTACATACGACATCTTCATTATCAAATAGAGACTGTTCGTAAACAGTGGCCAACATTGCTTGTGATTCGACTTCTTGATCTCCTCCATCTTCTCCTTCATCGTCACTAAGAGAGACCCATAGATTTTTGCCAAATTTTCTAAGAGTGTTTGCACATTCGTTAGCATAATTACCCCAACCCGAGCATGCATGACATTGTATAGACTCGAGTTGTTTGGGATCAAATTTGGTACGATCTGAGTTGGTTCTTCTTAGTGGACTTCCTTTCTGAGCAATTGGAAGGAATATAGTGGGCTTTTGATTGAAGCCTTGGTTTTGATGTTGTTTGGATTTAGATTGATTTATCTCATTGTTGAACTTTCTCACCATCGAATTATATTTTCGAGTGAGTAAGGCAACATTAGCACCTTCACTAATTTCTTCATTATTCTCATCCTCTTCTTCGATTTGATTCTTCGAGGATTGAACTTGAAGTGCCACATTCTTACTTTTATATAGTTTCCTTTGATTCTCAATGTTTATCTCATAGGTTTTGAGAATGCTCGTCAAGGTATGAAGATCCATTGTGGCAAGATTGTGAGCTTCTTCAATGGTACAAATCTTTAAATTAAACTTTTCATGAAGAGAACAGAGAGCCTTTTCAACGAGTTGAGTGTTGGTTAAAGGTTCACCAAGCACTTGACATTCATTTGAGATGTCAATCAAGTTTTCAAAACAAGATTTAATATTATCTGATTCTTCCATCCTTAAACATTCATATTTTCTCATGAGCATGTGTAGCTTTGTTTGTCGAACACTTGAGTTACCTTCACAATGAATTTGTAAAGTATCTCATGCGTCCTTAGCCGTGGGGCAGTTTTGAATGAGTTTGAACATGTACAGATTAACTCATCCAAAAATTGCATTGAAGGCCTTTTCGTTAAATTAGCATTATTAGTTTCTTCCTCTGTCCATTCGGATTCAGGTTTAACAAGAATATCACCTTCCTCATCCGGCGGCAACATTAGAACAACATACCCATTGGTTATAGATCTCCATGCCCTAACATCAATTGATTTGATATGAGAACGTAGGCGAATCTTCCAATAGGCATAGTTTGAACCATCTAATATGGGAAGTCTACCAATAGTCGAATTTGCCAGATCCATAGCTTGAGACAACATGACCAATTACATACTGTGTTAAGTGTCGGCTCTGATACCACTTGAAAGGGTGTCAAATGCTATGGGAAATAAAAACAAAATGAAATAAATCGAATGCTAATTATGTTTTCAAATGTCGGCGATAATGTCGTCCGACACCAGTGACAACACTTTAGTAAAAAAAAACTTTAAAGAGCAATGCAGCAAAAATTTAAAGAATACAAATGTTTAATATTTACATAGGTTATATATATTATGTAACCTATGACGGTCAGTGACCGAAAGTATTGTATATATATATATTATATACAAAAATTACAAATTTCTTTCTTTACAGATTTACAAGATAAAATGGAAAGGAATTAAAAGTTGAAGTCGCAGATGACTTTTGCCTGAAAAATCTAACTAAGTAGACATAGACAACCTCTCATTACAATCGCTCCATACAAAACTAATCTAGAATCTAAAAAACAATTGTAATGTTGGACAGAATGTTGTCGACACACTCAGGCAACACTTGTGATCCAGATTTCTAAGATGAAATCCAGAGAGCTCTCTTGGTATTTTATAATCTGATTCTGGATATCGATTCACTATTGTAGCCTCTCTATTTATAGTAGAGAGTCTTCTTTGAAAAGCTTATCGATTGGTTGAGTAGGTTGAGGGAAATGTGGGCAGCTTGTGTGTTTGTTAGAGAAGATCATGGAGTCGAAATCTCAACAACATTGACTTGTTCTTCACTCGACTTCTTCCCCAAGCTTTGACTCTTTCTCCCATGTTTTACACAGCTCCTAATTCACATGCCTAAGTGTTTTTACCACTCAGTAAAACTGTTACTGTTTGACGTGAAGTGAGGCAAAACTGTTATGAAAAATGTTGGTCTGAATGTTGTGACATTTGTCCCAACGTTTTTGGCAATCAACAACAGTACTTCAGGGGATATGTTGGGTCAAATGTTACAACACCAAACCCAACATTAACAAAAGTTAGTCTATTTTTCATAATTGAGGGTATTTTTTTATTCTTTTCCCTCCATTATACGATCAATCTTCTTACGTACGCTTTAGATTAACTTACTACGTACGCTTTTGAGTACTAGTATTGTTTTTCACAGTAAATGACAACTTAGGACTCAATCGTATCACGTACGCTTTTGATAACTTACACGACCATGTCAAAAGAATCATTCAAGCCAGAATGTTTTCTCATTTGCTCCGGCTACTTTAGTTTATTGACACAGCTTTATACTGATTTTTTTGGGTGTTACCGTTAATTTCCCGTTCAATGTAGCTGGCATGGAAAAAACATTACCAATTATCGATGATAAAATTTCTTCACCTTTAATCACAAATTTCGAATTTGAGCTCTAGAATGAAAAAAATCCTTGTAAGAAGTGTTTTACTACTTACACGATGTGAATCCGAATTAGTCGGATAAGAAAATCACCTCATACCGATCGAGCGAGAAACCAAAAAAAATAAACATTACCATGAATGCTGGCCCTCATGCTAAAAACAGTATACTAGGGCTACAAATTACAGCTTTATGATCACTACCATCATTTCTTGACAGTATCCTCGATCATATCTCTCCATATCATTTTCATGATAAATTTAAAATTGAAGAAAATATTATTATAATAAAATTGGGAAATTTGTTGTCTACCTAAAGACCAAAAAACGACCACATTACCAAAGAGTGTTGTGAATTGAATGTATTTAGGAATATTATATATTATACCGCCAAAATATAATATTGTTAAAAGCACCATATATGACCTAGAAAGCTTCCCAAGCACTGCATCTAGAGGAAAAAGTACTAGGGTTTTTTCTTTCTTTCATTACTAGGGTTGAATTTTCCAAATATCTTGTTGGAAAATGTTGTTGGGTCGGTCCATTTATAAAGGATGTTATTAGCCATTTTTTATTGCACGGATTGCCTTCAAACGCGCTGTTCTTTAATTTTTGCCCTTCATATGTGTGATTTTAAATTTTTGTTATTGCTACTTATTTAATAAAAATATTCAGACTTGCTTCGCAAGATATAGTTTATATAACATTTTTATCTTCAGAAACTGAACTTTTGACTCACTCGACATAAATTCTGTAGGAATTAAGTTATGCGACATAGTTTTGTATTAGCTTTTCAGTATGCTGAGTGTTGAAAATTATATCTTGTCCGACATAATTTGTGTGAATGTTATGATACATATGCAGAAGTTCAACGTCAACTAAGTCGAGCAAAATCACAAATTATGTCATTTTTCAAATTATGTTGAGTGTTGAAAGTTTGCCTTGTCCGGCATAATTTGTGTGGATGTTATGATACATACACCGAAGTTACACGTAAATTATGTATGCCTTGCGAAATCTAAATTATGTCACACCAAAAAATGATGGACAAAAATTAATGATTACAAGTTTGAGGGGCAAAAATTAAAGATCACCCCGAAATAAGAATATTTGTGCAAATGACACGTTACTAGCCCATTAACTTATTCTTCGGTAAGAAAAGATATACTCCTCCGTCTCAATTTAAGTATATTAGTTTGACTAGACACATAATTTAAAAAATAAAGAGAGGTTTTTAATTCTAGTGGTCCTAAATTAAAGATGTGTATTATGTACTAAATGTCCTTTCAATCTTGTGGTTATAAACTTGGCATGTATGATGTTTGAATTGTCAACTCACTAAATATAGAAAGAGACATTCTTTTTGACACAAATCAATAAAGAAAGTAAGATACTTAAATTGGGAGGGAGGAATATTTTTTTCATCATAGTATTTTCCAAGTAGGGTTTGCAAATAGAAAATTCTCTACACCATAGTCAGAGACAAATCTAGGATTTTAGCTCTATATATGTGTTCAATCGTTAAGGTTCTTAGCATATTGAACCTATTACTCTCTCCGTTTAATAATAAATGATGTTTTTAGCTTATGCATACCTTTTAAGAAATTGATTACTCCTAGAAAATTATGGGTGTTTTTACTAACTTACTCCTAATTAATGCTTAGAAAAAAAACTACTTAATAATTTTTTATTATGTAAATAAGAGTAATTTTGAAAGAATAAAGTCAATTTGTTCTTAAAATCCTAAACACCACTTATTTTGAAACAAAATAAAAAATCTAAAACATCATTTATTTAGGAACGGAGGAAGTATATATATTTTAAAGTTATGAATTTAAATATACTATTTATTACAATTTTAATTAGTAACTATTACACAAAAGATTATACTCCTCACGAATAGTATTTGGATGAACCCGCTACCCGAAGCTGCATCCGCCCTGATCATAGTAGAAAGGTATTGTGAATACAAGAAAGTTCACCCTCTTACAAGGATTTTCAACGATTGGTACTCAAGTAGTAGTTGCTGCAAATCCGCTTTGGTAGAGAAACCCATAAATTTCTTAAACTAGTGTTTACAGTGAAATAATACATATATATTTTCAGTTACTTGAGAAGATCATCGATGATCATGAACGATGCTTGTCCTTAGAAAACACAAGTTTTTTAAATAAACATACATCATAGAGAATCTTCAAAAGTGGAAAGTCCAGAAATTAAAAGATACGGAGTACTCCTCATCGACAAAGGAGATGATAATGTAAATTCTCTATACGATCAGGTCACTTATAGAGTAATTACATGTAAATATTAATTGGTAATTTATTGAAAATGGAAAATTAATATATGCTATTACAGGTTAAATTATTACACTGATAGTATAGAAAATCTTTACACTATCATTTTATGTAAGATAAATCCATACAATATAAAGATCAAAAGTGTAATTGACTAGTGATTGATTGTATGGTATGAATTTAAGTTCTCACCTTTCGTAGCTATAGGAAATGCAGTTGATCATTCTTGATGATCAAATTTTCTTACTTTCTTAATTCTCAAATCTTCCTCTTCGTCAATAATGGAATTAAAGTCAACGTGGAGGGTTGGTTGTATGCTTGGTGAAGCTGAAAATTTTCTTTTACTACTTTTTTTGGGTGCAGGTGGGCACGTTATCATTACCGGGATTTTGTGATCCGAAGAAGTTGGTGTTTTAAATCCATCATTATAGTCACCATCGTCATTGATACTATTTCTCGATTTGTGCGTGTCATCCTCTCCTGAGGGTTGTGCTGATCTTCTCTGTATCATTCCAATTTTTTCAGATTGTTCTGGACACAGCCTTCCTTTATCTGGATCTTCTGAACAATCTTCGTGAAATATTTCTTTGTTCCTGATAGCATCATCAGCGTTATTTTCATCTTGTTTTCGGTCAACGGTATCATGTTGACCTGGTGCAATATTATCTGTACAGCTATCTAGATTTTTGGACGTGGGCAGTTGTATGTCATCACTGGATTTAATCTTTTTCTCATCTTCTTTTTCCACTTGGAAAAGGTCTGAATTTGACATACCCAAAACTAAAGGTTGATGATGGGAAAAAGGTATGCAAGAATCTGAAATCGTAGTTGTTGATCAACATCAACACTTGAGCTAAGAAAGAGGATAAAGGTTAAGGAAGAGAGGAGGAAAGAAGAGAGAAATATAACTGCTTTAACAAATAAAGAGAATGAGATCACTATTGGTTGAGGAATAAAAATGGGATCTTAATTTAATATTTTTAGCCAGTCGGAAGAAAATATTTTACCCGTCTAGCCGTAATAGTTTATACTTTATAGTTGTCTTCTGTATATATTTAGGGTCGTTTGGTTTGCAGATTAAATTATTCCGGAATCTCCTGGAATTAATTTATCCTATATGGGAGGTGGGATAAAATAATCTAAATTAGTTTGATGGAATAAGGTGGGATATTTAGGATTAAGTTTGGAATAAAATTTATATTGTGTTGATGGTTTAGATTTATACCAATACAATATAAATTTTATCCCAAGCTTACTCATGAGATATCCCACCTTATCCGGCGAGCCAAACGGTCCTTCATTGTATAATCAATTTATAGGATATACGTATTGGTTATACACAAATTATACATACCGTAATTATACATTAGAAGAAGGAAAAGGTAAGTAGAGCGCGCCTTGAAATCATCAAAGGTTGTAACAGGTGATAAATATTTTTTCATTCTTAACAAATCTCGAATTCAAATCCTGGATTGAAATCGCCTTTAATAAGGAGTGATTTCCCCTCAAAATGAAATTTTCCGGCCAGCACAAACGACTTAGCTAGTTGGTCTCAAAACAAATATATATATCAAACATTGATCAGATGGAAATCCAATAAAAAAAAAGGTAGAGCCTTGGCGAAGGATCCAATGCACACAAATTCTGATATACTGAATTTCTTTTTTCTGTCTTTATCAGTGTTAGCATAGAAATGGAATATAGTGAGTAAAAATCCTAATATTCTCAATATTGTTCGTTAGGTTAGAACTTGGTAATTGTAGGAGTCTATCTTATGATGCAACCAGGCACGTGGTCATCTTAGTTTTCAACTTCTCATGACTTTTTAACAACAACTACTTCTAATTCCCCGTATAAATCAATGATCTGTTGCACATGATCATAAATTCCTAATCTTTAACTTCTTCTTTTTTAAATTATTCATATTTTATATTATTAATATTACTACTCTTTATAAATGGCAAAGGGTACGTAGGATGAGACTAAAAGCTAACATAAATATATGAGTTTACTAAATTATAACATTACTATAATAATTACTACAATATTATAAAAATATAATAGAGTACGTAACATACAATCAATTACAAGCCCAAACATTAAAAAGAAAATTATTATCTTATAATTACAAAATGTTTTTAATTAGACTACATATCATACCTTCAAATAAACGAATACTCAAATCAAACACATTCTAGTACTATAGTTAAAAAGTTTCTCCAAGTTATGACTACTCTTTTGTTAGTAAGTTATTCATCCAGTGTTGGTACCAGCTTTAGAGTCTGTCTAATTCATATTCACATTTAGAAGTCTCACTTTGGGTGGTAGATACATTTCCTGCCAAAGGCGATTCTATACACAAAATTTAAACCCAAAACTTTTAATTAAAAATGAATGAATACTTATCACTACAACCTAGCTTTAGTAATAAGACTACGTTCTCTTTCAATATCAAAAGATATTCAACCAAGTTCACTTAATTAAATAAAGAAATAGATTTTAGTCCTATAAAAAACAAAATATAATTTCATAGTACAACTCCTATTAATATTGTGTGTTTTTCAAGTTTCAACAAGTCAATTAATCAAATGAATGTGTTCTCTTTCTAGCAAACAAAGATATACTTTGGTTTTCAACAAGTGAATTAGCTAGTCGAACTCTGAAGTGAAACGAATTACTCTCTTTGTTTCAAAATGTTTGGCTTGATTCGGAGTACGAGAGTCAAATTAATTGATGTTTGGTGTGAATTCGAGCATAAATTTTTTATTTTTTTTAAAATAAAATTTATATAGTATTATAAGTCATAATAGTTACTAATCCATAACACACAGAATTTGAGAAAAGTATGATTAAAAATAAATTTTAATTGTCTAAACAATGATTAAAACAAACATTTTGAAATCGATGGAGTATAACATAAAAAAATGCTTCCCGTACAAAAGATGACCTTTTTTAAAAATAAGTCACCTTCAGGGGGAGCCGGGGTTAGCCATGACCCTTACCTCGTATATTAATAACCAATAACAATATACATGCACAAGAGCTATGAAATGCCTATTCTCTTCAAAAGCTTCATGATTGGACATGCCCTTTTTTTTTTCCTTTGTAAAATTTCCCTCACCTATGGCCACGCCAAATGATATTAAATTACTATGATTAAGCAATTTAATGAAGTAAAATATATATATTAATTAATTATAATTAAAAGATAAAAGTGTAACATTCCGTATTTTTAGGTTACGATTTAAATTGCTAGGTGTGTGCAAGAAGACCCGAACTTCGGAATTTATGTTATTTATGTATGCTAATAATGAGATTAGTATATAAAAGAATTAGACCCCAAAATAATTTTGAACGCAACAAGTGTGACGATGGAGAAAAGAAATAAATTTGGTGCGTGTGCAAATAGGTTATGGACTAGTGGCATAGTAGGAAATTATGACATTGAATATATGAAGGTTTTATAAGTCATTAAAATTTAAATGAATTGATATCAATGAATTAATTATGTGTATAGGTGGATAAATGAGAATTGTAGTAAAAGACAATAACTAAATAGGATTATTAGATAAGTGGGAGATTAATAAATTGATGGATAGTGAATAACTATTAGTGTGGATTAGTTCACGTGTGTCATGAATAAATGGACAACAAGTTATTGGAGTACATGCACACATAAAGGTTAGTGGCATTTGTTTAGTGATGTGTCATAAGTTAAGCCAAATAAAGTTTACACGTGTAAAAGAACAAAAAGGGGTTTATTAAGGCTATTAGTTCACTTAGGATATGACATAATGATATTTTATGCTACAACAAGATACCCTTCTTAATATGCAGCAACATAATATCATTTTTACTACCAGCAATGTGATGTTATCTTTCCAAGGAAGAAACGTGTAATTTTTTTTTCTCAAGAGCCTCCTACGGATTTGGTTCACTCTCGTTGTTCTGTTTATCATTGAGTTGTAATTCGGGATTTCTTCGAAGGGAAGTAAGGTCGAAAAAGAGGATTTCTGGAAAGATAAGATTTGGGTGCATTATGAGTTGCTTTAGTTGTATTGTGGACACAAAATGACTAAGGTATGTTGAGGCAAATTATTTTCTTTTTTTGACATGTTCCACGTAACGAAATATAATTGTGATATTGCTCCATAATTTATTCTGCTCCTAGTAGTTAAGAATATTCAGGTTATTGATTCCTATGCTAAAAGCATGTCTAAATATGTGTCTAAGTCCTTATTAAAGCATACAGAAAAGATATTAATATTTATGGCGTTAACCGAAGGTACAAGGATAATATGTCATCCGATAAATTCAAGAAAATATTTTATTGTCATTTATGCATTTTCATTTGCATTATATTCATATATTATCCTGGACCACTTGTGCTATGGTAAATATTTTATATATGTAGGGGATGTGGGGAAAGGGAAAGCCGTTATATACGTACACCACCTGCAGTTGGTACAGACTATCACGAAAGAGCCCGAAGAGGCCAATATGATGTGATACCCTTGTGTGGCGATATAACCTAATGCCCACATAGGCGGTTATGGGAGGATTCCTGTTTGGACATTAGTATACCGCATTTGCATTATGCATACATTCATTAATCATTACATGGTATGATGCCCACATAGGCTGTTATGGTAAGAAAGATGCCCGATAAGGCCGATGTATAAGTATATTGCATACTGCATACTGCATTGTGCATAACATTTAGGCATGTGTGTTAGGGCTAGGGGTGGGCAAAAAATCCGGGGAACCGAAAAAACCGAACCGAACCGAATTTCGGTTCGGTTTTTTCTCGGTTTTTTTAAAAAAAAACCGATTTTTCAAAAAACCGAACCGAATCAGGATTTAGTGATTCGGTTCGGTTTTTTTATTTTGGATACAAACCGAACCGAAAAACCGAAATTTTAATATTTATTTTTATTTTTTTTATTTTTATTTTATTTTAGGCTACTACTATCTCTTGAATCATAGTTATTGAAGCTAATCTATGTTATGAAAGTCGCATGCGGTATGAACTTGATTAACATATCACGGAAACATTGACATAAAATGTATGAAGAAAAAATAGTTGTAAATTGATAAAACTTTAAATGGTCATAACTATGTGCTTGAATGTCCGTTTTACCCGATTTTTTTTTGATTTTGCGTATTTTTTCGAGACGGGGCCGGTCAAATCGCCTTATGGCGGTTTGGCACAGCCAATTTTTAGAAATACGTATGTTTTTCCAATCAATTTGTGTTTTCCCCCTAATCGATTTCTAATTTTCTTTTTTCTTTAGTAAAAATCTCACGATACACAATAGATTTCAACGTAGAAATTTCATGATAGTGTAGGTGTGAATGTAAATTTCAGTTTTGGAAATTCTATTTTAAAAAAAAAAAAAAAATGACCCGGCCCGGCCCACTAGAAAAAACCGATACAAACCGATACATCCGGCAATATAAACCGATATATCGGTTTTTTTTTAAAAAAAAGTTGTATTCGGTTTTTTTTTAAAAAAACCGATTTTTATTCGGTTCATATTTTTCGGATGCAAAACCGATATAAACCGATATACGCCCACCCCTAGTTAGGGCCCTCAAAGGCATTTACTGTTGGCAAGTTATTTCTGTTTCAGTTGTTGTAATATCCCTGTTATACTACTGTTCATGCCTGACATACTCAGTACATCAGTCGTACTGACGTCCCTTTTGTCGGGGGACGATGCGTTTCATGCCCGCAAGTTCAGTTAAGGAAGGTGATGGTTCACGTTAGTTGATTCTGGGTTCAGCGGATTTTTGGAGCACTCCCCTTGTTCGGAGTGTTGATCTAATTTTGGAACGGTATTTTTGCTTGTATATATGTGTGTATGACGGGGTCCTGTCCCGTCCTTGTGATGTCATGTATTCTTTAGAGGCTTGTAGACAGGTGTCCTGTGGTTAGTTGTCATGTGTGGCCTTGTCGGCCTTGGTATGGGTATGTATATATGAAAATTGGATTTATGGTTAAGATTTTTTATAATGTTTTTCGGCTTAGTCCATATTTAATTGTGATTAGGAGTTGGATGTAAGAATGGCGGTACCCGACGGGTGGGGTCCGGGTGCCCGTCGCGGCACTCCGGTTTGGGTCGTGACAAAAAGTGTATGTGCAAATACGTTTTCACGAACACAATTAAGGTAGATTTTTTGTAATACAATTTCAAAATTGCAACTTTGTGGTGTTGTTCAAAAGTCGCAGATCACATAGTAAAATTGTAATTAAAAAAATTACATAGATAACCATACTTTTTATAATTTCCTCACAATGTCTTGAGAATCTTCGGTTGGAATTGGAAGTTGTTGGTCAAATTGTTCGACCGCTTCATGTTCCCTCAGACAAGATTTCGTTGTAGTTGTCGTCGTCTTCTTCGTTGATCTCTGGTTGACTACACCTTCTACGCTCCGCTCGAATCCAATCTTTGAATAGAACTGCAATCTTTAAGCTGTCTCCCGCCAATGAGTGTCTTTGCTCTCCTATTTGAAATCTTTCAGCAGAAAAATCGCTTTCAGACGCTGTTGATGACGCTTGAATGTTCAATACATATCGAACCATCTTTGCTACTGTCAGAAATGTCTTCTCATTTTTCCTCCAGTATTTCAGCAAGTCTTCACGTCCTTCTTCATTGACAATTGATTTGTATGGTATAACACCCTGCAAAATAAAAACATCAAACTCGCTAACTTGTGAAGAAGTGGAACCACTAAACATTCTATTTTTAAGGCTTTGAATACTAGCAGCAGAAACAACATGTCTTTTATAACGTTCCATAGAAGTAGAAGAAGATGGTACAGAAGCCGGTTGGTTATTTGTACTTTGTTGTTGGTAATGCATATATATACTTTTTTGCATTCATCGTGTATGCTAGACGTAACTTCATCACAAGTTGGTTCGCGAGTTGGTTCTGCATTTGGGTTTCTTGGAGTTGGAGGTGGAAGTACTGCTATACATTCATAAATCGTTTCAATAAGTGTTTTACAACCGTCTATTTTAATAGTCAGATTTAATACAACACCAATAATATAAATAGTGGGAATAGGAAAAATGTATTTTTTTAATTTCATAAACAATTTTTAATAGGTGCCTTATAAGATGGGTTTTCCATATAATCTTTAAGTAACAAAAATATTAGAGCTATATAAAATAACATAGTTGAAATAGTATGATAATATATACCAGAAAATTCTTTAGTTGCTTGAAAAAAATTCTCTAAAAATCCAATAAGTTCTTAAATTTTCCCCCAATCATTATCTACAAGCATATCCCTTGGATTTTTATTATGGGCATTAAAAATAAAGTTATAGGTCTTCTATAATCGTAAGCAACAAGTAGTTGTTCATATAGAAATTCCACCTAGTCGCTACTTCTTTAGAAATTTTTCTAAAAGGTAATCTACAATCGTGACAAGTTTTTTTATATTCTTTGCGTCTTTGTATTTTATTACCTCTAAAAATAAAGTTTATAGCAAATTGTACTTTATTAAAAATGTCTTCAAAAAGTGATAGACGATCTTTTACAACTAAGTTATAAATATGGCACGCACATATTATATGAAAATGATCAAGAAAATATGGAGTTAATAGATCTTTTAAAAGTCTTAAAGTATAATCATTAGAAGAATCATTATTCAACGTAACAGTCATAATTTTATCAGTTATTCCATAATAATCGCATATTTCATGAATATTTTTGGCAATAAGTGTTCCAGTGTGCCTATTATCAATATATCTATATGCTAAAATACATTTTCGCATAGACCAATTTTGATCTATCCAATGATATGTTACAGTTAAATAATCATTACCGTTAGCACTATGGCCTATATATCAGAAGTGAGAGTCACTTTGCCATTAAAATGATATAATGCATAACGTAAATACCGCTGATATTCATGTGCAAATTAAAAAATGTCTCTTCTAACAGTTGATCTAGGAAAACAACTGTTAAAAGCAGGATTATACGTTTCTCTAATGTAATGAATAAAATCGAGAGAGGAAGGAAATGCAAAAGGCAAACCCTCCACCGCAACTAATTTTTCCATATTTTCTCTATCTTTGTGTTTATCTTATTTAGAATCAAAAATTCCCTCCGTTATCAGGTTAATTTGACCCTGTACTTGGTCGGGGACACTATATGAACCTTGTCTCGACTTAGAGGGCGTTGACACACCTAATTTTTTAGCCTGATATTGATTCCACCTAGTTGTGTGCTCGCTTTGTACATGTCTCAATAAACCTCCCGTCCCACCTTAACCTTTTCCGATTTTAAATTTATAAATATTTTTACAAATTTTACATCTAACTACTTGATTCCCTTTGTCCCTATCAAAAAATTCTCATGCAGGTGATTTTAATTTTCATTGTGTGGGGCCTTGACTTATACTACGGGGTAATAGGAGGTATTCCAATTGCAGTTTCAGGCTGAGACTCAGTCTGAGCCTGAGGTTGAGGTGCACTAGTGGGTGTGTCATCTAGATTATCATTTAAATTAAAGTCTGGTTCAGATGCAGAATATACCTCATCATCTAATGGTATATCATTAAAAAAATCAGTTTCATCTATGTGAGTGAAATCAATCAAATCAACGGGACTAGAAATAAGATTACTAGAAGAAGTACCCTTTGCCGTTGTTACAACGACTACTTTTGCAAAGGGGAGGGGGCGGGCGGGACGGGGTCGGGGCCGGGCAAAGTCATGTCTTGGGAGGGTCAAAAAGGGTCCGGGACGAGCGAGAGAAGCCCAGGTCCCGTCCCAAGTTCGAACCCTGACACTATTTTTTTAAGGGGGATCGGGGCGGGTATCCGGACGGGTCGGGTCTGGATCGGGCCGACCCGACCCACTGGACAGCCTTAGTTAAAGGACATTGTAGCTATAATAAAAACTCTTTTTCTTTGCTTCTTTTAATCTGATCAACTTCCATGGTTATAGAAGGTGCACGCTGAACTCCCAGGCTCTTATCTCATCTCATGATATCTTGGTCTACTATACATATTAAGATATATGCTTCATTTCAAATTCAAGAAATTTTAGTCAATTCAGGATACTTTTATCTTTCAATTTTTCACCTGAGTACTAGATGAAGTGATGAGAAAATTCTTTGTACAATAGATTTAGCTCCATAGCATGGCGATCAGTTATGTTCATATAGAAGCACTCTGTTAGTATGGTCTTTCTAATCATGGGATTGTTTACTATTGTATTTACATCCATGTTTTTCTTGAAAGAAACAAATTGTTGCCCCTTAAGATGCAGCTGAAGACGGTAAATCGTCCGGAGAAATTTCACTAATAGGAAATCGAAAGATACGCCATGCAGCCTCCGGAAGTGATGCCCATCTAGCAGATCGATATTCTTTTATTTTATGTATTTCTACATTTGTATCATTCTGTACAGAAAATGCAATCCTATCATGTCATTTACAAATATATTTATAAAGGTACTTCACGACTTTGATGTCTGAACAAACTTCAACATTCATATGACAATTGAAGTTACCAAGTAAATATGCATTATATGGAACAACCCAAGAGATCTAAACAATGCTTTCTTACTTTCACAACTTCACCAGTGTTGCTTCTCTGATAAATCGGATATGAATCATTTCCTTTTGATGTTTGATCGGCAAACTTTTTTGGATATTTGAACTCGCAATAATCTTTTTTTCTCGTACAAGTATTTGTTGGATTTAAACTACCACAAGGACCGTGCATCATATGCGTCAGAACAAAGCTTACGCAATCCTGGTTCTGTATTACAATCTGGCAGTTCCGCTCTAATTATTTCATCGTACGCCTCTGGTGTCAACAATTTATGCTAATTACCTAATATAATAAGAAAATGAGTGTGAGGTAAACTCTGCTTCTGAAACTCCATGATGTACATAAAAGCAACAACTTTTTCGAAGATATTTCGTTTCAGTATATCTGTCTTCAGCTCTTCTATTTTGGCTCTAAATACTCGACTAATTAAGTCAGGTCTATTTTGCGCTTCATCACTTGGTGCCAAATGTTCCTCTATTTCTGGCCAAGATGGATTACATGTCATCGTTATAAGTAAGTCAGGTTTTCCAAAATATTGTACTAAAGCAATAACATCCATATAACGTTGACGCATATCTCTAGGTCCTCCTATAAAAGAATCAGGCAAAAATGTCTGTTTGCCGATGTTAGAAGCGTCGTGTTCACCATGTCTCAAAATATCAATGAGTCCCTGCAATACATCCATTTTGAACAAATCTTGATTGATGAAAACAAAATCTAGTCTTTGAGTCTTCATTTTTATATATTTATCAACAGAATACTGTTAAAATATTCTCCATGTCTCTAGAAGTTCATCCTCATCATAGTTTCTCCCCTAAAATTTGTAACAATAATATTCTCGAACTGAAACTGTAACCCTCTTTCATTTTCCTTTTTGTAAAACTTAATATTCCACATCGGAAATGGACAAGTCCATCAAAAATGCTTAAGTGGACACTTTTTTTGATCCTCAACACCCGAATTATGTGTGTTTGCTCAAGAAATCTCTCTATGGACTTAAACAAGCCCCTCGTGCTTAGTACCAGCGTTTTGCTGATTATGTAGCTACATTGGGTTTCTTTCACAACATTTCATATCATTATTTATTCATTTACCATCGGGGCTCAGATATGGCACATATTCTACTTTATGTGGATGATATCATCCTAGCTACACCCTCAGATACTCTTCGACAATCTATTATGTCTAAGCTTGGTTCTGAATTTGCTATGAAAGATTTGGGGCCCCTAAGCTATTTTTTGGGTATCTCTGTCATTCGACATTCAGGAGGTTTATTTTTTCCCAAAAGAAGTATGCCGAGGAAATTATTGAGCGGGCCGACATGTCTTCCTGCAAACCTTCTTCTACACCGGTGGACATGAAAGCAAAACTCATAACCTCTTCAGGTAATCCTTATCCTGATCCAACAGAGTATCGTAGCCTCGCCGACGCATTTCAATAACTGACATTTACAAGACCTGATATTTCCTATGCGGTTCAACAAGTATGCCTCGTTACGCACGGCCCGAGAACCCAACACATGTCTGCATTGAAGCGTATTATTCGCTATATTCAAGGTACACTCGAACTCGGCCTTCACATTTACCCCTCCTCGATTAGTAAACTCATATCATACACTGACGCAGACTGGGGTGGATATCTGGATACTAGATGATCAACATCTGGTTACTGTGTTTACCTTGGAGATAACTTGATATCTTAGTCTGTAAAATGGCAACCTACCTTGTCTTGGTCTAGCACTGAGGCCGAATACCGCGGAGTCGCCAATGTCGTCTCTGAATCCTGTTGGATTCGGAACTTCCTCCTGGAGCTTCACTGTCCGGTTACAAAAGCCACTTGGGTCTACTGTAACAATGTTAGTGCGGTTTATCTTTCAGGAAACCCATTTCAACATCAACACACTAAACACATTGAAATGGATATACACTTCGTACGTGAGAAAGTCGTTCGAGGTCAAGTACTCATTCTACATGTCACATCACGCTATCAAATTGCCTATATTTTCACTAAAGGACTACCGCTGCAACTTTTGATGACTTTCGAGATAGTCTCAACGTCCACAAATAAGATTAAGTAGGATCTTTATTATTCTTGCAATTAGATTTAGCTTAATTACAGTGATTACAGTAGCATGATTTCAGAGATAAGATTAGCTTAATTTTAGAGATTATGTTTAGCATGAAATCAGCCATAATAGCTTAATTTCAGAGATTATGTTTTGCATGAAATCATCTATATCTTGGCTTGTAATATTGTATATAATGTGACTTATAGCAATGAAATAAGACAGGTAAAACAATTACTTTCATGGTATCAGAAGCAAAGGTTAATTTGCTTACCTTTGTCAACGATTCCATCCTCTTCAAGGTTTTCACTATTTCTCGACCAACATACTTCACTTTTCTCTCTGTTTCACCCGCTGCAACCATGTCTGATAACCAACTAATTGACCCAAAAACTTTTTCAACTTCTCTTCTAACCCAACATCCTGCTCTAGCAGTTTCTAACATCAACAGCTTCATCAAAGTCACTCTTGACATTGTAAAAGGTCAATACATCACATGGTCAGAACTTTTCAAAATTCATGCTAGGCTTATAAAGTCCTCGATCATATCACTCCCAAATCAAAAGAAACAGAGATATCAAGTTCATCCACATCTCTTAAGGACACGGATCCTGAATTGTGGTCTCGAATTGATGTCATTGCTTTACAGTGGATTTATAGTACCATTTCTAAAGATCTTCTAAACAAAATTCTGGAACGGGATTCCACAACCGAAATTGTATGGAATCGGCTCAAAGACATATTCTCCGACAAAAAAAATTCACGGACCCTCTACCTCGAACAAGAATTCTCTGCAGTTCAGATGGAGAATTTTTCTGACGCCTCTTTGTACTGCCAACATCTCAAATCACTGGCGGACCAACGAAAGGTTGGTACTATAACTTGTTTCTGGTCTAACTGATGCTTATTCTACTGTTGGATCTCAGATTCGACATGACGATTCTCTTCCACCATTTTACAAAGCTCGATCGATGCTCGTTTTAGAATAAACGGGAAGGGCAAAAAAGCTTGCCAACTCGACCGACACCTTTGCTTTGCATGTATTCACGATGACAATTTGGGTGGAAACACGAGCGGAAATCGGGGTGGAAATGGAAATCGACAGAACAAGAATAATAATCGCAACACCGGCAACAATTGCGGCGGCAGATGCGGTGGACGAAATAATCGGGGAGGAAAAGGAAAGGGCAGAGGAGGCAATCGATACCAACATCCACAAACTGCAGGGCAACATCCCTTTCTTAATCCGACTTCGGCCTCTAAATGGAATGGGTCATGGCAAAATTGGGCCACCCCTCCATGCCCTTATCCAATTAATCATGCCCACTGGCAGAAACAAGCCCAACGTCCATCAATATTAGGGCCCAGGCCTCAAGCCCACGTAGCAACATCCCAATCAGTAGCCCAGTCCACTTATGCACCAACTGATATTCAACAAGTCATGAATACTATGTCAATTACTCCTCCGAATGATCAATGGTACATGGATACCGGAGCCACATCTCACATGACTACAAATGGGGGTAATCTTACGTCTTATTTAAATAAGAGTAACAATCATAATATTACCAATGATAGTGGCCATACAATTCCAATTATTGGTTGTGGAAATGCATTGTTACCCAAACCCCATCCACCTTTAACATTACAAAATGTTTTACATGCCCCACAATTAATCAAAAATCTTATTTCCGTGCAGAAATTTACCGTTGATAATTATGTTTCTGTTGAATTTGATCCTTTCGGATTTTTTGTGAAGGATTTTCAGATGGGGATGCATTTACTGAGATGTGACATCGTGGGTGGCCTATATCCAATAACCACCAGACCTTATTTTGGAATATCAACACCTTCTACCTTTGCAGCTTTATCTACCGAATTATGGCATAATCGTTTAGGACATCCGGGAGCTCTTGTTTTAAACTATCTTCACTGGAATAATTTTATTGATTGTAATAAATTTCGAAATAATATCTTTTGTCATTCTTGTCACCTTGGGAAACAAGTGAAGCTACCATTTTATGACTCGTTATCATTAACTCTTTGCCATTTGATATTGTGCATAGTGACCTTTGGTCGTCACCTACTCTTAGTTCGGGTGGTCATCGTTATTATGTGTTATTTCTTGATGATTTTTCAAATTTTCTATGGACTTTTCCAATTTCCAATAAATCTCAAGTTTATTCCATGTTCATCACCTTTCATAATTATATCAAAACCCAATTTGAAAGGGAGATAAAATGTTTTCAATGTGACAATGGGAGAGAATACAACAATGCATCCTTTCACAAGTTTTGTGAATCACATGGAATGCGATTTCGATTCTCTTGTCCTCATACATCCTCCCAAAATGGAAAAGCCGAAAGAAAAATTCGAACAATAAACAACATAACCCGAACTCTTCTTACTCATGCATCTCTACCTCCTTCATTTTGGCATCATGCATTACAAATGGCTACGTATTTGCTTAACATAATTCCCAACAAAAAAGTTGCATATCAAACACCCACAAAAATTCTCTATAAAAAAGATCCATCATATTCTCGTCTTTGGGTGTCTATGCTATCCCTTACTTCCTTCCACTTCTTGAAATAAATTGCAAGTTAGATCAACACTTTGTGTTTTTTTGGAATACCCATCAAATCATAGAGATTACAAATGTTATGATTTATTGAGTTGAAGAATAATTATTTCAAGGCATGTAACTTTTGATGAAAATAGCTTTCCTTTTTCCAAACTACATGTTTCTAATCCCTCATCTTATGAGTTTCTGGATGCAGGTCTTTCACTTAACCCTTATTTTATACAACCTGCATACTCCCCTCAAAGTGCAACACCTAATTCAAGGGACATCACAAGCCCAACAAATATCCTTCACAAGTATAGCAAATACAGACCCATTCTTCTAATGACTCGGCTCAACAATAGGAAAATCCAATTCCTACTTCTCCTACTCAAGCCGAGTATAACCAACCCACACCGGCCTAATCGCCAGCAGGTGGTGGAGGCAATAATTCTGCACTACTTCAGCCTACTCAAAATCAGTCCACAACCCAAAGTCCAATAGCGGCCCAACAACCTACCCAAGTTAGTCCACAAATAAATCCTCCCCAATCTCCGCAAATGAAAACAAGATCCCAACATGGAATTTTTAAACCCAAAAGAATTCTTAATATTCATACTACTATTAAAAATTCCATTTCTCCTTTGCCCACAAATCTCATCCATGCATTAAACGATCATAATTGGAAAAAATGGCTATGAAAGATGAATACGATGCTCTTATTCAAAATAAGATGTGGGACTTGGTGCCACGTCCGTCTAATGCTAATATTATTTGAAGTTTGTGGATTTTCAGGCATAAGAAGAAATCTGACGGATCATTTGAGCGGCATAAAGCCCAACTTGTATGTGATGGTGCAGGACAACAAACTGGCATCGATTTTCAGTAAAACATTCAGTCCGGTGGTCAAACCGGCAACTATTCGGACAGTACTCAGCATTGCATTATCCAAATCCTGGTGTCTTACTCAACTTGATGTAAAAATTGCCTTTTACATGGACATCTCAATGAAACTATCTATATGTACCAACCTCCGGGATTTCGTGATCCTAAACACCCGAATTATGTGTGTTTGCTCAAGAAATCCATGTATGGGCTTAAACAAGCCCCTTGTGTTTGGTACTAGTGTTTTGCTGATTATGTAGCTACATTTGGTTTCATTCACAGCATTTCGGATCATTATTTATTCATTTACCATCGGGGTTCAGATATGGCATATATTCTACTTTATGTGGATGATATCATCCTAGCTACACCCTCAGATACTCTTCGACGATCTATTATGTCTAAGCTTGGTTCTGAATTTGCTATGAAAGATTTGGAGCCCCTGAGCTATTTTTTGGGTATCTCTGTCATTCGACATTCAGGAGGTTTATTTTTTCCCAAAAGAAGTATGCCGAGGAAATTATTGAGCGGGCCGACATGTCTTCCTGCAAACCTTCTTCTACACCGGTGGACACGAAAGCAAAACGCATAACCTCTTCAGGTAATCCTTATCCTGATCCAACAGAGTATCGTAGCCTCGCCGACGCATTTCAATATCTGACATTTACAAGACCTGATATTTCCTATGCGGTTCAACAAGTATGCCTCTTTATGCACGACCCGAGAACCCAACACATGTCTGCATTGAAGCGTATTATTCGTTATATTCAGGGTACACTCAAATTCGGCCTTCACATTTACCCCTACTCGATTAGTAAACTCATATCATACACTGACGCAGACTCGGGTGGATGTCCGGATACTAGACGATCAACCTCTGGTTACCATGTTTACCTTGGAGATAACTTGATATCTAGGTCTGCAAAACGGCAACCTATCTTGTCTCAGTCTAGCGATGAGGCCGAATACCGCGGAGTCGCCAATGTCGTCTCTGAATTCTGTTGGATTCGGAACTTACTCCTGGAGTTTCACTATCCGGTTACAAAAGCCACTTGGGTCTACTGTGACAATGTTAGTGCGGTTTATCTTTCAGACAACCCAGTTCAACATCAACGCACTAAACACATTGAAATGGATATACACTTCGTACGTGAGAAAGTCGCTCGAGGTCAAGTACTCATGCTACATGTCACATCACGCTATCAAAATGCTGATATTTTCACTAAAGGACTACCGCTGCAACTTTTTGATAACCTTCGAGATAGTCTCAACGTCCGCAAACCTCTCGTTTCGCCTAAAGGGGTATAGTAGAATATGTAAATAAGATTAAGTAGGATCTTTATATTCTTGCAATTAGATTTAGCTTAATTACAGTGATTGCAATAGCATGATTTCAGAGATAAGATTAGCTTAATTTTAGAGATTATATTTAGCATGAAATCAGCCATAATAGCTTAATTTCAGAAATTATGTTTAGTATGAAATCAGCCATATCTTGACTTGTAATCTTGTATATAATGTGACTTATAGCAATGAAACAAGACAGGGAAAAGATTACTTTCACCTACATAAATTATGCATACGCAGTAGTGTAGTATTATAATATTTAATTGGTTAATCGCATAAAAAAGTTGTTTTAGCATAATTAATGAAACGTCTGGTTGGCTGCTCAAGAGAAATTAATATTCTAATATTCACATAACTAACGTGATGTTTGATTGAATGTATATTTAAACTTATTATATATCAGCATTCTGTATGAAAGAATTTGTATAATTTTATGCCAGATTGAATGTGAATAAGAAAAAGTGAACCTACAATATGTGAATAAGAGTATATTTAAAGACAAATATGCTCTTAAAGGCCATCCCCTACATAGCATTCTATTATTACTATCATTTTTTGCACAACAATCATAACGTTATTATTCATCGCATTACGTAATTGTTCACTACATATATTTTTGTATACTATGATAATTCTTGTATAACGAGTACGTGAACCAAACGACTCTTAATAATTAGCTAGGTAAGAGGGGTGCAAGTAAACAAGTTACGTTTAATAAGAAGCTTAAAGACTAAGTAAGCAAAGATCCTGTTGAACTCTTAAGAAGCATATAATAATAAAACAAAAATAGACAATGAGAATAAACCAGGACCTAATTGTATGTATATAAATGCAACAGCATGCTATAAAGCCCTTTAGCCACTTTATTCTACCTCCTTTTATATATATATATATATATATATATATATATATATATATATATATATATATATATATATATATATATATATATTCTCATTCTCTTTAGCTTTATTCTCTCTTCCTCCATTTGATGTGAGATGCTCCACTAACAATATCCCATTCCAAAAAACCCCAAACTTTTACAAAAGAGAATTTTAGATCATTCATGAAACTATGGGTTTTTCTTCTATTTCAGCTTATCTTGATCCAGCCAACTGGCAACAGGTATGATTTTTTTCCCTTCAATAATATGATGCTTCTAAATTCTAATGTCAATGGCTTCTTGAACAAAAAAGTGAATAATTCATAAAGAAAAAAAAATTCCTCTCAACTTTAATTTGTTTCAGACTTCTTTAAATTTGTAGCATACAATAGACATAGTTAATTTCTTCTTTTTTTAATTCATTGGTGTTTTCCCCCCTTCATTTTTCAGCAAGTTGGATATAGTTTCTCAAATACTCAGCTCCCATCATCACCATCACCATCACCACCACGGTCACTAACCAGTCCACCGCCAGCTTAGCCTCATGGGGGTATTGGAGGTTCCATTCCACCGGGCTCAATGGCAGATCGAGCCCGGTTAGCTAACATACCAATGTCCGAGGCAGTCCAAAAATGTCCTCGTTGTGAGTCAACAAACACAAAGTCTTGCTACTTCAACAACTACAGCCTCTCCCAACCTCGTCACTTCTACAAGACTTGCAGAAGGTACTGGACGAGAGGGGGCGCTCTGAGGAGCGTCCCTGTGGGTGGCGGTTTCCGGAGGAACAAAAGAAGCAGCACGAGTACTACAACTACTAAATCCAGCAACAATAACAATACTTCCCAGTCTCCAGCTTCTAGCCAAGCTACTAATAATTCTGGTTCCACAAGCAACAATAATAGTAGCTTTTTCAAGTCCATCATCAGCAACTAGTTTATTAGGTCTAATGAACCCTCAAATTCATCACCCTCTACGTTTCATGTCACCTTTAGGCCAATTGACTGATCATCACTTCACTCCAAATGACAATGTTACCCTTAATCACTCATCAATTTCTTCGTCATCAGCAGCTCCAGTTGCGGGAACCAACGAAAACATGAATTTTCAGCTCGGAATGAGTAGTAAATAGAGCAGTGGCAGTTACATCAGCAACTGGCAAACCAATTCCCTTATAATTTGTATGGGGGATTGGAGTCGTCTTCTGGTTCTGGACTCTACCCTTTCCACCCCGCTCATTATACAAATAACGAGGCGGGTGGTGTGACAAGTCATATTAGGCCAGCAAATGCGAACCCCATGTTGACTCAACTGGCATTGATGAAGATGGAAGACAATCAAGAACATGCAAGTATGCCACGACAGGTTTTAGGGAACGAAAATTGGGCGAGTAATGACAGTGCTAATTGGAATGAGCTTTCCGCGAGTTTTAGCTCTTCTTCCACTAGTAATGCACTATAATTACTAGTAGATGAAATGTAATGTTGAACTGGATCATTAATGTCAAAGAAAATGAAAGCTGTTGATTTCATGTTCTTTCAAAAGAGGCAAAATAGCCGTGGATATGGAGTTAACACTATCTTGCACATCCAGTTCTGTATCTCACTTTCTTTTCCTATGTAAATGTTGTCATTTGGAAGCTGACAATTGTTGAAAATTTGTCTTTGGCGGGAGTTGCGATCGACCAACTTTAACGGCTTAAACACTAGTGTAACGTATGTTGGAGAATTCGGTTCTTCACACATGCATGATCTACTAAGTACGTAGATAACCGTAGAGCCAAGAATCGTCAAATTTCATTGAGAAACGAAAGAGATATTGGTCCACGAAGTGAGGTGTTTGAAGCATGGAAAGTGTGGTGTTGTGTTCAATTCTCCCTCATCGGTAGAGGAAGAAAGAATTGTTGTATATATAAGACTCGAAATTGGTTTGGGGTTTGGGACCCCAAGGGGTATCCCATGTGTTTAAAGGAGGGAGGACCTAGATGTGCTTCGGTTCGAGGAAAGACCACATGCGCGCCGCCGCCGCCCGCCCGTCCGGTCCGGTTCCGAGTTCCGGGTTCCGGGTTCTCGGGTTCACGGGTCGTGGGCTGTGGGCTGTGGGCTGTGGGCTGAAGTTAGAAAGCCAACAGTTGGAAAACCAACAGTCTGAAAGTGAAAGTCATATTGAAACAAAGTCTCGATATGAAAGATATGGATATCACAGATGACATCTTAGGAATTGGATTTCTAAAGACATCTAACGGACTGGTCGATAGTTGACAGTCTCGTTGAAGCGATCAATGGCTATGAATCATAGAACTGATTGGAATCATGGTGCACCCATAGACAAGGAGCGATAGGCACAGATCACGTGTAGTTCAATGTATTGTACACACTACAACCGACTTGGTATCGTCCTACAATCAGATCAGTTGAACTAAGGTTCACTGATAATATTAATACATGATCAACAGAAGGCGTTAAGTCGGATATGACGATATCTGAATTATTCGCTTATCTACGGATTATAGTATTCTGGATGTCCAGCGGTTCTGAGAGAACACAGTGATGCAAACTGGACATCAGATCTGAAGAACACCAAAGCCACAAGTAAATGTGTATGGTGGTTCTTGGAAAATCCTCTAAACAAACTTGCATCGGCCAATTCATGATGGAATCGGAGTTTATCGCTTTATACAAAGCATGAAAGAAGTTGAGTAACTTCACGACTCCTTAGAGGACGTCCCTTATTGGGAGAAACCCGTGCCTTCAGCAGTTATACACTGTGGCTAGCCGGTCGGCTTTAGGAAGGACACGGTTGACGGTTGATCATCACGGGTGTCACTTTCTTATTTACTAAACTAAGGCACTACCCGGAGATCAAGTGTTCCGCCTGTCTAGGGGAATGGGCTTAAAACCCAAAATATACGGACCAATACAGTGGTAACCCAACCTTACTAACTGGAGATCCCAGTAATTTGGTTCAATGGGAAAACTAAGCTGTAAAGGTTCAGTTGATCGCTTCAGTGGAAGCATGAGCACTTCGGATAGTGATTTCTGAAAAGAAACACCAAATCCAAAGTCGTTCCCGCGATAGACGTTAAGTGCTATCTGCAGTGTGGGTAAAGGTTAAGTTTTCAAAACCTGTAATGCTCCTCAACAGTTGAGGTTAGGTTTTCGGAAAACTTTTAATGGTTCCTAATACTTGTGAAGTGGGGTATAGCAGGATACCTTGTAGGAGACCACCTATTTAAGTGCGAGGATGGGCCGCCTCAAAATGAACGCACTTAAGAATCCAAGACGTTGTCCATGGTCAAAACGGACAAAACATTACGAAGAAGAGAGTAAGGGAATTTGTTGTGTTGGTACCATTGACTTGGCTTACACTAAACATTGACGGTTCAAGACATCACGTTCACCGCGCAGTAAGTAAGTCCGATGGTATTCAACTATGGAAGGTTCAAAGCTGAAGCTACCTCTCCTTATGCAACATCGGTCCGCTGAAATATTGCTGGAAATGGAAAAGGCACCATGTGAGTGCGCCAAAATCTCTTTCAAGAGGGGATTGTTGGAAATTTACCTTTGGCGGGAGTTGCGACCGACCAACTTTAACAGCTTAAACACTAGTGTTACGTATGTTGGAGAATTCGGTTCTTCACACATGCATGATCTACTAAGTACGTAGATAACCGTAGGGCCAAGAATCGTCAAATTTCATTGAGAAATGAAAGAGATATTGGTCCACGAAGTGAGGTGTTTGAAGCATGGAAAGTGTGGTGTTGTGTTCAATTCTCCCTCATCGGTAGAGGAAGAAAGAATTATTGTGTATATAAGACTCGAAATTGGTTTGGGACCCCAAGGGGTATCCCATGTGTTTAAAGGAGGGAGGACCTAGATGTGCTTCGGTTCGAGGAAAGACCACACACCACACACGCGCCGCCGCCGCCCGCCCGTCCGGTCCGGTTCCGATTCCGAGTTCCGAGTTTCGAGTTTCGAGTTCCGGGTTCCGGGTTCTCGGGTTCTCGGGTTCTCAGGTTCTCGGGTTCTCGGGTTCTCGGGTTCTCGGGTTCTAGGGTTCTAGGGTTCACGGGCTCACGGCTGTGGGCTGTGGGCCTTCTGATATTATCTTTTTGGGCCAGAGAACTTTGCCAGAAGTACAGTTTGATCCCAGAAGTTTCAGATGTACAGTTTGGACCAGTCAAAGCAGAAACGCCCAAGCACTCAATTCAGCAATTTATTTTGGCTGAATTACTCCTCCTATAATGGCCAAATCCGTTGGTCTTTCACCATTTATGTTGGTGACTTTACTACCTCCATAATGGCCATTATTTGGCTATTATGGAGGCAGTTTTTCAGTCCCCTCCCTCACCTATATAAACACCCCCTTACACCATTGTTGAGCCCACAAATAACAGTTTATACAACTCACGAAAATACACAACCAAAATAGTTTTCTTCCTACAACTTCCAAGCATCATTTCGTTACTCAATATTCTTCACGGTAGCATTTGAGTTTCCTTTGCTCAAGTGTTCCACTGCTGTTTTATCTTGGGAGACAAATTGTCCAGGACGTATAAAGGATATATACGGGGCAATATTGTCTTAAGGACAGAGTGTCACACTCGACTCAGCAAAAACGGTTTCCATTTTTTCGTCTTCAACAAAATTGTAATTTCAGTTTTGTGGTTCTATTGTAATTTTCAGATTTCTAGATGAATTATTGAATCTTTGTTTATCCTTTCGAATACTTGTAATAGTTATATACTTCCCGTACTGCTTTATAAAGGACCATAGAGCAAAAATACCCAACAACAATTTTGTCAGCAAAAGCTTCTATTGTAGAAGGAAGTCATATGCTAGGAAGAAAGATTATGTGAAAACCCTAGAATCTGTAGTTTTTTTTTTTGGTTTCGTTATTTCTAGGTTTATCTTTCCATTTATTTGTAGTTTGCTTTGTTTTAATTGTACTGAATATGTTTGGATAATTGGTGTACTTCTTAGTTCCTTGTAGTAGCTAGCTTTATGTTGGATATGAAATCTAAATTTTCTTATAAGTAGTAATTATCTTTACTAAATATTTTAGTCTTGAACGGTCTCCAACAGTTCACTTACTTGAGATCAAATTAAATGGCGAAAAAATCAAAATTAAATAATAAATAGTCTCTACACTGATCCATCAAATGAAATCAAAAAATAAAATAAAATTGCTCATTTGAGTAATGTTTTTCTATTGCAAGTTTATGATCGTCCATGTCCAAAAACATCATTTGGTTTAAAGCTACAGCTAGCAGTACTGTAAATAAGTTTTACACTATCGGTATATATAGTTTAGTCTGTTATAATAGGTCATTTACTATATTTTGCAGGTAACTTTCAAGTGACTTGATAGTGTTCGATTTTCTTACATTATAAGTAATTCTTTTTGGTCAAACGTTATTAGTAGTATATATTAGTTGAATTCATAGGTTTAAAGACCGGGAAATGGGAAAAATCAGTTTGTATATTCCTCCTAGATAAATTAATTAGGCTTTTTCATGCCTAATTCCACTTCAATTAGTGATGATGCCTGAGTTTAAAAGTAGTGATTAATTGAAGTTATTCTAGGATTCCGTTATGTTTACGTAGATACAGAACTAATTCTAAGAAGCAACTTTCAAGATTCAGTAGCTTCCAGTGGCGCCAGATGCAATAGAAATCAGATATGTTAACTATTCGTTTTAGTAATTTTTTTTTTTATATTGTTCTCAATATAAGGCACGTGTCTCATCTTGTAAAGAATATCTTGAAAGGATTTATTTTTTCTAAGTGTGTCTTTAAAGTTAAAAACAAGTCTCAAAGGCCAACTAGATTAGTGAAGAATCTTTATAGTTTCTCAATTTTTCTTTCTTCCTTTCTTTTATACCCGTAGTGTAAAATGTATTTACACTAAGAGCTAGCGTATAAACAGTACTAGCTTATTTTATCCGTGAATCTTATATTGTGGATCCATTAGATGTTAGTTTCATTTCTTTTCTTGTTTAAATTAAGCTCGCTTTCATTTTCTTGTTATCCACTAATCTATATTTGTCTCTCGAAATCCTATTTTAGGGAGTAAAGTGTCTCCTATTAAAAGTGCCGTACTGATTAAAGATGTGCGGTACTAATTATCACTCCACCACAATATTTGATGATAGTAAATTTCTTGGTAATTGTTAATGTCGTAAGTCTTTTATTCTCTCTATTCTAATTTATTTTCTGCATATTATTATCTATGGGGTCAAAGAAGTTCTTTTGATCATATTTTTTATAATATTTTGAAGTATTAATTATTATAATTTATACTAGTTTATATAATTTTTTAAAAATTGTTAATTTAAATTCCTAAAATTTGAATTTAATCAAAATTTATATCAAAAATTAAATATTTTGGCACTTATATTGTGTGAACCTTGCAACATAAATGGTGAAAGAAATAATCTCTTGATTATTTTCGTTAATGAAAGAGTATATATAAAATTTATAATTTTTCATAATAGAAAAATCATATTCCTATTCTACTCCCAAAACCCTATTCTAGTTGTACAAGAATCCTATAATTATGATAAGTGTACAATATTAATTTAATACAATATTTACACTAACTAAACCTTCCAAAACTGTGATATACACGGGTTTATACCGTGTATACCACGGTTTCACATATGGTAATTTGCCTTGTGAAACTATGATATACATGATATACAAATCCATGTATATCACGGGTATAACTAACACACCCCCGCAGTCATAGCGGGCGGTCTTCGTACGCTGAGACTGTCCCTAAAATCTTAAAAGAGTACTGACGGAAGATTTTTGGTAAAGATGTCTGCAATTTGATACATGGAAAGGATGCTTAAATCTTGAGCTCGGGAGGAGCCTCCCATCTCCGAGCTTCTTTTCTCTTTTTGGCGGTCGGAGGTGACTTTAGAGGCTTCGAGGATTTGGACTTGGAGGTCTTCTTTTTTTGGTACCTCAGTGATGCGCTGAACTGATGCGGTCGGACCAAAAACCAGATCATGGACAGTTGGAGCAACATAGGGGTAAGGCCTCGGGATAGATGAGCCTTTCAGTAAACTTGCCAGTTCAAAAAAATGATGAAAAAGTGCACAATGCTACTATTTAAGTTAAGGAATGATGGTTCGTCGATAACCAACTGTGGTATGGGCCATTATTGGAAGAGGGACTGTTTGACTGCCTCCATAACAGCCATTATTGGCCAAATAATGACCATTATGGAGGTAGTAAAGCCACCAAATAAATGGAGAAAATTGCCAACGGATTGGCCATTATTGGAGGTGTAATTCAGCCAAAATAAATGGCTGAATTGAGGCCGGACGTTTACGCTCGACCGTCGAAATTCTGACTTTCTAAAAACTTCAGGGACCAAACTGTACATCTCGAAACTTCAGGGACCAAACTGTACATCTTGAAACTTCAGGGATCAAACTGCACATCTGAAAGAGTTCTGGTCCAAACTGTACTTCTGAAACTTATGGGATCAAACTGCACTTCTGGCAAAGTTTTCTGGCCCAAAAAGATAATATCAGAAGGCCCACAGCCCACGACCCGTGACCCGAAACCGGAACCGGACCGGACGGGCGGGCGGCGGCGGCGCGCGTGTGGTCTTTCCTCGAACCGAAGCACATCTAGGTCCTCCCTCCTTTAAACACATGGGATACCCCTTGGGGTCCCAAACCCCAAACACATTTCGAGTCTTATATACACAACAATTCTTTCTTCCTCTACCGATGAGGGAGAATTGAACACAACACCACACTTTCCATGCTTCAAACACCTCACTTCGTGAACCAATATCTCTTTCATTTCTCAATGAAATTTGACGATTCTTGGCCCTACGGTTATCTACGTACTTAGTACATCATGCATGTGTGAAGAATCGAATTCTCCAACATACGTAACACTAGTGTTTAAGCCGTTAAAGTTGGTCGGTCGCAACTCCCGCCAAAGGTAAATTTCCAACAATCCCCTCTTGAAAGAGATTTTGGCGCACTCACATGGTGCCTTTTCCATTTCCAAAGAATATTTCAATGGACCGATGTTGCATAAGGAGAGGTAGCTTCACTTTGAACCTTCCATAGTTGAATACCATCGGACTTACTTCTGCGGTGAACGTGATGTCTTGAACCGTCAATGTTTAGTGTAAGCCAAGTCAATGGTACCAACACAACAAATTCCCTTACTCTTCTTCGTAATGTTTTGTCCGCTTTGACCATGGACAACGTCTTGGATTCTTAAGTGCGTTCATTTTGAGGCGCCCATCCTCGCACTTAAATAGGTGGTCTCCTACAAGGTATCCTGCTATACCCCACTTCACAAGTGTTAGGAACCATTAAAAGTTTCCCAAGAACCTAACCTCAACTGCTGAGGATCATTACAGTTTTGAAAACTTAACCTTTACCCATCTGCAGATAGCACTTAACGCCTATCACGGAACGGCTTTGGATTTGGTGTTTCTTTCGTAAATCACTATCCGAAGTGCTCATACTTCCAATCAAGCGGTCAATCGAACCTTTACAACCGTTTTCCCATTGAACCAAATTACCGAGATCTCCGATTCGTAAGGTTGGGTTACCACCGTATTGATCCTTATATTTTGGGTTTTAAGCCCATTCCCCGCATGTGCAAGCCATCTGATCCTTGAGTAGGCCCTTTGTCAATGGGTCTGCTATATTATCCTTTGACTTGATGTAATCAATGGATATTATACCCGTGGTGATCAGTTTTCTAACGGTCTTATGCCTCCGTCGAATATGACGAGACTTGCCATTGTACATAGTATTCCGTGCCCTTCCTAGAGCTGACTGACTGTCGCAGTGGATCATTACCGAAGGTACGGGTTTGTTCCAACATGGAACATCCTCTAAGAAGTCATGAAGCCACTCAGCTTCTTCTCCTGCTTTGTCTAAAGCGATAAACTCCGATTCCATTGTGGATCGGGCAATGCAAGTTTGCTTAGAGGATTTCCAGGACACAGCCCCACCACCAATTGTAAATACATACCCACTGGTGGACTTGGTGTTCTCTATATCAGATATCCAGTTTGCATCACTGTACCCTTCTAGTACAGCTGGATATCTCGAATAGTGCAGCCCGTAATTTAACGTGTATTTCAGGTATTGTAATACCCGATTCAACGCCTTCCAGTGATTATCACTCGGATTACGGGTGAACCTAGCCAACTTATTGACTGCGTAAGCAATATCAGGTCGGGTGCAGTTTGTTATATACATCAAACTACCGATCACATGTGCATATCGCTCCTGGTATACAGGTGCACCAAGATTTTTATCAAGTTTTTGATTTATATCCATTGGTGACTTTATCGGTGAACTGCCTAACATCTCGAACTTTCTCAAAACATCCTCGATGTAGTGAGGCGAGATAAGACGATCCGTCCGACGTCTTAGAGATTTTAATCCCTAAGATGACATCTGCGATACCCATATCCTTCATGTCGAAGCATTGTTTCAACATGTTCTTAGTCTCTAGGATTACCCTAGATCGCTTCTCGTGATTAACATGTCGTCTACATACAGGCATATCATAACAAACGAGTCAGAGTTACCTTTCGTGTAAACACATTTATCACACTCATTAATGGCGAACCCCTTCGATAGTAGAGTACTATCAAATTTTTCGTGCCATTGCTTCAGGGCTTGTTTCAGCCCGTACAGAGATTTGATAAGTCGACAGACTTTCTTCTCTTGCCCTTGAACCACGTACCCCTCGGGTTGGTCCATATAGATTTCTTCTTCCAAATCGCCGTTTAGGAAGGCTGTCTTAACATCCATCTGGTGTATCTCAAGGTCACGCAAAGCTGTGATCGCAATGAATACCCGTATGGATGTCATCCGAGATACCGGAGAGTATGTGTCAAAGTAGTCAAAGCCTTCTGTTTGCCGATAGCCCTTGACTACCAACCTGGCTTTGTACTTGTCTATAGACCCATCTGCTTTGTATTTCCGTTTGAGTATCCACTTACACCCCAACGGTTTATTTCCCGGAGGAAGATCAACTAACTCCCAAGTATGGTTATGCAGAATGGAGTTTATTTCACTCTCAATAGCTTCTTTCCAGAGCGGTGCTTCTGGAGTTGACAACGCCTTAGCAATTGTCCTTGGTTCATCATTAACCATATAAGCTACAAAGTCAGGACCGAAGGATTTATCCTTCCTGGCCCTTTTACTTCGCCTTAGATCCATCTCTGGAGTCTCCAAGTTCTGAGAATCTGGAACACTAGATTCCGGATATTCAGCCACCTCGAGATTCGCTAGATCTGAACCATTCAGATCCGGGCAGTCAAGGACTCCCGGTTCTTGAGAGCTTTGTGCATAACTTCGTTTGAGAGAGGTTATGTCTTTTTCCTTTCTAGGAAAGGTACTTTCAAAGAATAGTGCATTCCTTGATTCCATTATTGTACCCTGGTGGATATCTGGAATATCTGACTTATGCACTAAGAAGCGATAAGCACTATTGTTATTTGCATATCCGATGAATATGCAATCTACAGTCTTAGGCCCAATCTTGACCTGCTTTGGCTTGGGTACTTCAACCTTTGCCAGACAACCCCACACCTTAAAGTATTTGTAGGTGGGTTTCTTTCCCTTCCATAATTCATATGGAGTTTTGTCCTTACCTTTATGTGGGACTCTGTTAAGAATCATATTAGCGGTAAGGACGGCTTCTCCCCACATATTTTGGGGAAGACCGGAATTGATAAGCAAGGCATTCATCATTTCCTTTAATGTGCGGTTCTTACGTTCCGCCACACCGTTTGATTGAGGTGAGTATGGAGCTGTCGTTTGATGAATAATGCCTTCTTGGGCACAGTATTCCTCAAAAGGCGCTACATATTCTCCCCCTCTATCGCTACGAATGGATTTAATCCGTAGGCTCAGTTGGTTCTCAACTTCTGCTTTGTAACGTCGGAACGCTTCAAAGGCTTCATCCTTACTTTTCAACAAGTAAAGGTAACAATACCTTGTGCTATCGTCAATGAAAGTCACAAAGTACTTGTTCCCCCCTCTAGTTTGTGCAAACTTCAAATCACATATATCTGTGTGAATAAGTTCTAGAGGGGCGGTATTCCTTTCGACGGATCGAAAAGGAAGCTTAGTAAGTTTTGCCTCTACGCACACCTCACACTTATGTTGAGGGTTTACGCCGATAGACGGCAACGACTCCATCTTTACCAAATTTGAATAGACTTGTAGTTAACGTGTCCTAATCTATGATGCCATAAATTAGAAGACTCAAGCAAATAAGAAGAAGGTTCAACTTTATTTCCTTGACGCAATCTGAGACATGGCATTCACTTTGAAGAGGCCTTCACAGACGAAGCCCTCCCCACAAATGTGCCATTTTTAGTGAGTACAAATTTATTTGATTCAAACACTAGCCTAAAACCAAAGATTAACCAATAAAGGTCCGAAACTAGATTTCTTCTAATCTACGGGACGTGCATCACTTCCTTCAAAGTGAGTTCCTTGCCAGAAGTCATCTTCAGGACCACCTTTCCAACCCCTAGCACGTCAGGAAGGCGTTGTTACCCATGAACAGCCTTCTTGTCGGAGACCGGAGTGTACGTGGAGAAGGCATCTTTGTTGGAACAGATGTATCTTGTTGCACCTGTGTCCACCCACCATCGCATCGGATTCTCAACCAAGTTGGCTTCTAGCACCACTACCGAGAGATCCTCAATCATGTCATCCAGGAGCGTGTCCTTGACGACGTTAGCTTGAGCCTTGCCTTCGACTTGGCTTTACATTGTTGCTCAGTCTTGAGCTTGCGGCATTCCTTGATCCTATGACCAGGTTTCCCACGGTGATGGCGATTACCTCTGAACGCGTCTCACGCGGGGCTTTGCCGTCTTTGTGGAACTTCCGCTTGTTGCTTGTTTTCTCTTTGGCCTCAGCCAGATTTGCCTCTTCCTCAGAATGTTGTCTACCCTTTGGCAAGGTCTTCTTATTATCTTCCTGGATTTGCAGTTTGATAACAAGCTCTTCAAAGGTCATCTCCTTTGTCTTGAGTTTCAAGTAACTCATAAACTCATTCCATGAAGGAGGTAACTTTTCAATCAGTGATGCAACCAAAAACTGCTCGTTTGGCTTCAGTCCTTCCAAATCCAGGTGATGTAAAATCATTTGGAATTCCTGGACTTGGGACATCACTGTCTTGCTGTCCACCATTTGGAATTTTAGAAATTTCCCAACGATGAACTTCTTAGTACCCCTATCTTGTGCGTTGTACTTCTTTGCGATTTTCCACGGCTCTTTGGCGGTGCCAGCGGTAGAATATACCGTGTAGAGAGGGTCCGCCAAGCGATTCGAGATATAGTTCTTGCACATGAAATCGCTATGATTCCACGCATCACGAACCATCTTCATGCCGTTAACGACATGGATACCAAGGCCCTTCACCCGCTTCAAAGCGAAGAGTCCATTTCATCTCGACTTGTGGAGGATCTTCCAGAAGGAACCGGCCATGCCCATAATTGTTAAATAGAACAACATCTTTTCGCCATCTTTTAAATTCGATCCCATGAACTTTTCAGGCGATCATGGTGGTGTGAAGAAGAGGGGGAGCTCCAACGATCGGGAAGGCAAAGATGTTATCGCTTTGAACAAAGAGCGAAGAAAGCAGCAGCTGGCGGCGGGTTATCGCCTTGGCGATGGCGGCAGCTGGGAAGGCAAAGAACGCGTTGCCCCGAGAGGCAGCAGCAGTAGCAGCAACATCGGTCATATTTCCAGCCATGTTATTGCAGTTACCGTAAGCAAAATATTGTCTTAAGTTGTTGGTCAACAAGGATTGCAAGAAACGGAAATTACAAGTAACTGCTAAAGTAAGAATTGAAATTACAATTCAACTAGAAACTGAAAATTACAATATAACAATAACACTGAAATTACAATATTTGTTGAACAAGAAGACCGGAAACTGCTTTGATTTTTGCTGAGTCGAGTGTGGCACTCTGTCCTTAAGACAATATTGCCCCGTATGTATCCTTTATACGTCCCGGACAATTCGTCTCCCAAGATAAAACAGCAATGGAACAATTGAGCAAAGGAAACTCAAAAGCTACCGTGAAGAATATTGAATAACGAAATGATGCTTGGAAGATTAGGAAGAAACTGCTTTGCTTTGCTTTCGGCTTTGTGTATATTCGTGTATATGAAGTGTACCTCAACAATGGTGTAAGGGGTGTTTATATAGGAGGAAGAGGGACCGTCGAAATAAATGGAGAAAATTGCCAACGGATTGGCCATTATTGGAGGTGTAATTCAGCCAAAATAAATGGCTGAATTGAGTCTTCGGACGTTTGCTCGACCGTCGAAATTCGACTTTACGAAAACTTCAGGACCAAAGCGTACATCTTGAAACTTCAGGATCAAACCGCACATCTGAAAGAATTACGTCCAAACTGTATTTCAAACTTATGGGATCAAACTGTACTTACGGCAAAGTTTTACGCCCAAAAGATAATATCGAAGGCCTGTGGCGTGAACCCGGAATCGGACGGGCGGGCGGCGGCGGCGCGCGTGTGGTCTTTCCTCGAACCGAAGCACATCTAGGTCCTCCCTCCTTTAAACACATGGGATACCCCTTGGGGTCCCAAACCCCAAACACATTTCGAGTCTTATATACACAACAATTCTTTCTTCCTCTACCGATGAGGGAGAATTGAACACAACACCACACTTTCCATGCTTCAAACACCTCACTTCGTGAACCAATATCTCTTTCATTTCTCAATGAAATTTGACGATTCTTGGCCCTACGGTTATCTACGTACTTAGTACATCATGCATGTGTGAAGAACCGGATTCTCCAACATACGTAACACTAGTGTTTAAGTCGTTAAAGTTGGTCGGTCGCAACTCCCGCCAAAGGCTAATTTCCAACAGTAGTCTCCCTGCGGATTTTGCTAGGGATAGTTTTATGGGGTTTTACATGGAAATTGTCTTACATAGAGAATTACATGGGAATATTTTTGCTGCGAGTTTACTTGGGAATTTGTTACTAGAGATTTATAAGGGGATTTGCGTACCTGAAGAATTACTTGGGGATATTATTGATGTAGCTTTAGCTGGGGATTTATTTTGGGGGATTTAGCTAGGGATTTGCACACTTGGTGATTTATATGGAGATTTATCTTTTGAGTTGATTAAATTCTCTTTATTTGATATTTTCTTATTCAGGTATTTTTGCTCTGCGAATTTAGCTGAAAATATTTTTATCTGAGAAGTTATTCAGATTTATTGCGAATTTCGTTGGAATTTTTTCTGCGAATTTACCAGAAAATTATATTGTTGCGATTTAAAGTAATAATTTTGACAAAATTAATAAAATCATTATATTTAGTTTATTTATTTATGAAAATATCCTGCATATTTATCAATTATTTAAATTAGATGCATTTAAAATCTTATCCCATAGAAAAGTTAAGGATGTTTTCTGGTGTGAATATTTCAAATCATTAAGAATGATATTTTCATTTACTAATCTAATAACAACATAATTTTCATAAATTTAATTAATCTTGAGTTAATATCATTAGCAAATACACTAAATTGTATACCACTGAATAATTTAAGTATAATTTTTAAATAGTAAGAAAATATTAATTACATTTGTCGTTAGCGTGAATTTTATTTTTCTCCTTCAATAGGCGGATTTGTATCAACCAAACAAATTAATTTTTTAATTACATTCTTATTATATTATTTTGTTTTTACATGTATTAAAAATAATGTAATTTAATTATAGTATGGTGTACACATATATTTCTTTGTATATATTATAAGTAAGAATTTAAGTGTTGAGTGATTTTCTAATTGTATTGGAAAATCTTCTTGATTAACTTCTAATAATTGCAGTAGTTTTTTTTATTTTTTAAAATTGTTTATATTACAAAGGAGGGGGAAGGGGAAGGGGATTATAAGGTGAATCAAACTCTCACCGTGAAAGTTCAGGTAACCAACCAATTGAGCTACTAAAATCCTCGAATTAAAGGTTTATAAATGTATCTTTATCATTTTGTTTTCTTATTTAAGATTCTTTAAAATGAGGGGGGGAAATCAATTGTAGTTGATGTTTCATTTGTGTAGAATTTCTATTTTATAAGAGTTTTAAATATTTGTAGAGAAAATAACAATAACATCATTATATTTAATTTTAAAATAAAATATTTTGTCAAATACGTTAAAATTTCTTATCATCTTAATATTTGTAGAGAAAATAACAATAACATCATTATATTTAATTTAAAAATAAAATATTTTGTCAAATACGATAAAAATTCTTATCATCTTATAATGTAATATAATTTGTAACTATTTGTATCTAAGAATTTCAAAAAATACATATTCTAAAAAATGGTTCTCTTTTTTTGTTGAACACGTGTATAATATTTTCTAATAAACTATTTATCCTCTTTTCTAAAAACTCATTATTTATAATTTTTAGTTTTTCTGGTTTAATATACTAAATTACTGATATACCTCATAGGAGGAGCAATCGTAAGATTTTCATTGTATATGAGGTATAAGTCTTTTATTTGAGATATAAAATATATTTAAAATTGAATCATGTTATAGGAATGTTTAATGTTAATTTACAAAAAACAAATTGAGAAAAATAAATATGTTTACAACTTTTTATTTAGAAGAGGGTAGAGCATCAGTCGTAAGTAGACCTGTCCAACGGATTGGGGATCCGTCCGGCCCGACCCGACCCGAAAAAATCAGGGCCAGGGTCGGCTTATAGCTGACCCGCGAGCCACCCGACCCGAAAAAGCAGGGACCCGATCTTATGTAGGGTCGGGACAGGGTCAGAATATTTTACCCGTCTGACCCGGCCCGACCACCGACCCGACCCCGATCCGCATATTTTTTAATATAATTTATATTATTTTTCCTTCATTAATATTTATTTTGTACTTATATATATTTTTTCCATTAATATTTAAGTGATATAATGCATGTTTTTTATAATATATGTATTGCTCTAATCTACATTGAGCTCGACATAAAATAAGATAAAAACGGTAGCTGATTATTAATTATATGTTTATATTATTAGTCGTTCTGTTAATATCACGGAAGAATGATGTAGGGAGAGAAAGTAGTTGTAAATTGGTGAAACTTTAAATGGTCATAACTTTGAGCTCGGATGTACATTTTACCCGATTTTTATTTTATTTTGCGTATTTTTTCTAGACGGGCCGGAATGGCGGTCTGGCGCAGCCAATTTTTACAAAAAACGTCTGTTTTCCCCATCAATTTGTGTTTTTCCCCAAATCGATTTATAATTTTTTCATTTTTCTTTAGTAAACATGTCACGATACACAATAGATTTCAACGTCGAAATTTCATGGTAGTGTAGGTGTGAATGTCAATTTCAGTTTTGGAAATTCAATTTTTTTTTATATAAAAAAAAATCCTCGCCCAGCCCGGCCCGCCAAATTCCGGCCCCCTTCCGACGGGTCAGGGCCGACCCGTGACCCGTAGGGTCCCCGAAGGGTTAGGGCCAGGGTCAAGCAAGCAAAAAAAAAACCACCCAACCCGACCCGAGCTTTGGACAGGTCTAGTCGTAAGTCGATTGGTTTTGATTTCTTTTTATACCACATCGAATGGAGACGGTAAGACGTCGGCATTTATAGTTACTAGCCACCATGTACGACTACCAAAGGTTGGATCCTTCTGGAGTTTAAAGTGGGACTGTTGGGCTTCACAGGTATGGCTTTGGTTGGGGTAGTAAGTCAGTATGTTCAAGCATGGAGATTTTGTTTTTGTGTTTGGGTTTGGGGTGGGTGTGGGTGTATTCAATATTTGTGGCTGTAGTCAACAACAAAAAATTAGAATCAAAATAAATGTGTATGGAGAATATAAGTTATAAATTAGATAATCAAAATAAATGTATATTCAGAAGAATACTACAGTAAAAAATAAATTATGTATGGAGAAACTTAATTAACTATAAAATAATTAAATTTTGTTTTTCAAAAATTTCTTTTGCCACGAATTCTCTGGATTTTTTCATCTGAACTTAGAAAATTCCTTTTTTCACGAATTTTTACCAAAATGTTTTTGCTAATTTTTAGTATTTTTCGTAAGAAAATCTGCAAGTGACTTACATGCCGAATCAAAATTCCCAGGTAAATTACTTGGGAATTTTAAAATTCGCATGTAATAATTATCCAAGAGCTTTTTTTCAACGGATTTTTGTTGGAAGGAAAATCCGCAGCAAACTTCTTTACCTGCAGATTTTGATTCAAAATTCCCAAGAAAATCCCCATGTAATTCGAGTTTTTCTAGTAGTGTTGAATCTTGTGATCCTAAGACTCATATTTAAAATTTGTTGATCATGTTAGCTTCGTACTGATGTTTATGACTTGCGGGGATGAGTGGTGATGAGTGTCACGATTCTCGAGATAATTTGATGAAAATCATGGAAGAAAATCTAAGTTGAAAATTGAAAGTTCTAAGTTGAGAAGTTTGACTAAGAGTTGCCTTTTGAGTTAATGCGTCCGGAATTAATTTTTGAGGATTTCGTTAGATCTGGAGTGTGATTTTTTACTTAGATGGATGGTTGGAACGGGTACAGAGTGTTTTGGGTGAGTTTCGGATAAGAAAGTGAAATTCTAGAAGTTCTTCAGTTGAAAAATGAGATTAGTTTGATCAAAAGTTGACTTTCAGTAAGCGTGCCCGAAATAGAATTTCATCAATTCCATGAGGTCCGAAACGTCGTTTATGACTTAGTTGAGCCTTTGGTTCGGATCCCGAAGCATTCGAGGGTGTTCTAGAATCAAAATAAATGTGTATGGAGAATATAAGTTATAAATTAGATAATCAAAATAAATGTATATTCAGAAGAATACTACAGTAAAAAATAAATTATGTATGGAGAAACTTAATTAACTATAAAATAATTAAATTTTGTTTTTCACAAATTTCTTTTGCCACGAATTCTCTGGATTTTTTTCATCTGAACTTAGAAAATTCCTTTTTTCACGAATTTTTACCAAAATGTTTTTGCTAATTTTTAGTATTTTTCGTAAGAAAATCTGCAAGTGACTTACATGCCGAATCAAAATTCCCAGGTAAATTACTTGGGAATTTTAAAATTCGCATGTAATAATTATCCATGAGCTTTTTTTCAATGGATTTTTGTTGGAAGGAAAATCCGCAGCAAACTTCTTTACCTGCAGATTTTGCTTCAAAATTCCCAAGAAAATCCCCATGTAATTCGAGTTTTTCTAGTAGTGTTGAATCTTGTGATCCTAAGACTCATATTTAAAATTTGTTGATCATGTTAGCTTCGTACTGATGTTTATGACTTGCGGTGATGAGTGTCACGATTCTCGAGATAATTGGGTGAAAATCATGGAAGAAAATCTAAGTTTTGAAAATTGAAAGTTCTAAGTTGAGAAGTTTGACTAAGAGTTGGCTTTTGAGTTAATGCGCCCGAAATTGATTTTTGATGATTTCGTTAGATCTAGAGTGTGATTTTTTACCTAGATTGTTGGTTGGAACGGGTACAGAGTGTTTTGGGTGCGTTTCGGATAAGAACGTGAAATTCTTGAAGTTCTTAAGTTGAAAAATGAGATTAGTTTGATCAAAAGTTGATTTTTTAGTAAGCGTGCCCGAAATTGAATTTTGTCAATTCCATGAGGTCCGAAACGTCGTTTATGACTTAGTTGAGCCTTTTGTTCCGGATCCCGAGGCATTCGGGTGTGTTTTGGAACGCAAGTTGCATAAACTTTGAATTTGAGAAAGTTAAGAGATTTTCGGGAAATATATCTTAACGATGTCAGATTGGTGTTTTGAAAATTCGTGCACGTTCGTATGATGATTTTGGACTTGTCCACAAGTTTTGGTGAGATTTCAACGAGTTTCAAATAGATTTGGGTTATGGCACGCTCGTATTTGATATTTAAATGTCATTTTTTGGAAAGTAGGGGTACCATATTGAGCAAACGACCTTTGATTTGTGTTTCGATTGAACCGTTAGATTCGTATCGGAATTTCATAACTATAGAAACTAGAATCACTCAATTCCGAGATTGTACGAGGGAGTTTTGGTCAAAATACCAAATTAGAATATGGTCGATGCAAAGAGTTTCTAGTGCGACTTTTAGCGGTGAGATTGCTTACTCTTAGCGACTAGATTTTGATCTTTAGCAATCAAATTTGGATTTAGCGATCGGATCTGGAGTATATCTTTAGTTTTCTTCTTCATTTCTTCATTTCTTCATTTCTTCATTTTGGGAGCTCGGATTTGGGCAATTTTTGTGGGGTTCTTCAAGATTCTTCAAGGGAGTAAACCTCTAATCATCCTAGTACAATTATATTTTCGATTACATTGAGATTTCATGGTAGAAATCATGATTTAGGATGAAAAAACGTAGTTTTTGGAATTTTTTGTATTTCTTAGATTCGAACGTCGCTTCATGGATGATTTTTGCTAAAATTTGGAATATAGAACCCTGAGTTGATGGGCAACAGTTTTTTGAAATAAAATTTCAGTTTCGCCATGTGGGATTGCATATTTTAAGTTCAAAAATTTATATGGCAACATGGATGTCATTGGACTCATTAAATCACGTACAGTATGATTTTGATAATAAAAATCTGATTTTCAAATAAATTACAGTGTTTACCCCTGAGGCTCGAAAATTAACTTTTGGGATGAATTTTGATTCCGAATTTATTATAGCAATGTGGGTGTCTACGAAATCGTAATTGGACGTATTTTCCATATTTGAATAGATTTTGGTCATTCGTAGATTATACGGAATGGAAAGACTTTGCGGTGACTGTCGAACTATCAATTCATGCATGTTGAGCTTGTGTACCTTATTTAAAGCGTCGTGGTTGATCAAATAAACTAATTAAGAGGGTGAAATGAGAATAATAAGGGGGTCATGATATTTGTGAGGTAACGAGCACTTGTATCGAGTACCGGTGTCATACTGTGGGTACTTGTGAAATTTAAATTGTATAAATGATCTGAATGTCATGCTTTGGGCACTAGCTGATAGAATAGTATGATCCTACAGATCTGTGATTAGGGTATGAAGTCCGTACTTTATGTTTAATTATTATATAATTGTTTTATCTATGCATATGATTTCATCACTCTGGTATACTCGTTTGAAAATAAGAAAAGAAGCAAAGATTTATCATGAAATAATATGATTTGATCATTCTGATTTGATGTGCTTGCTACATTCATATTCACATAATATCACATGCATATGTTACTTGATGATACATATGCAGTCCGATGGGAAATTGTTCCGGGCATGGCATGACATAAATTTGAGTTACTTTGATGTCCGATGAGAAATAGTTTCGGATTGTTACTTTTGATGTCCGATAGGAAATAATTCCGGATGACTACTTTTATGGCCCGGTGGGAAATTATTCCGGGCAGAGTGACGCACAGATATGATATATTTTGATGTCTGATGGAAAATAGTTTCGGACGGTATACGGACTTCGCGAGTCCCTCATGGGTCATGGGTCAGTGGACATCGTCCTGAGCATGTGTATACAGGTACAAACAGGACTTGCATTGGATATGCATAACATTTCACATCATACATTTTATATTGGTGATATTGACATAATCTTTGGGTGAGTATCTATTGTTCTATTATGTTACTTGAAATTGAGATATACTTTTGCCCTTGTGGATGGATACTAATAAATATACATGCGTGAAGAAATATGAATTTTTGGTTACTTGTCTGCCCTTATGAGTTGCTAGGTGATTTTGTGAAATAAGTGGCAAACGAAAGAAATTCCTTAGATTTAGGCTTGAATCCATAAGGTGGACTATGTTATTATTATTATTGAAATATATTGGTTTAGTGTGAAAGTGTTATTCGAACGGCCAGCCCACGCCTCTATTTTATTTAGGATCGGTCGACGATGTTGCTGAGTACACGTGTTTTCCGTAGTCATGCTACACTTGCTACACTCTTTTTGTGTTCAGATTTGGTTCCTAATTTTAGCGGTGCAGGAGACTTCTCCACCTGTTGAGAAAGGCTTGTGAAGCATTCGGGTGAACTATATATTTAGATCCATGGCACCAGATTCTTCTCTCTTATTTATTATTTTTCTGTCCTTTTACTTCCATACAGATTTGTATATATATTGGGAGTGTATACCTAAGCTTGTAATTCTTAGTTCGTTCTTGTACTCGTGACATTAGGTTTTGGGGGTTAGATTTTCTTTTCCGCATTATTTTTACTTAATCAAATATGAGTTAAATTGATTTTCTTGACTTACTGACTTGAGAAAGTCAATGCTATCACGATTTGATATTCTGGATCGTGACAAAAGAGCCCGTGGAACACATAAGTAGTCCAAACATTTGATGTCATAAGATAAATCCTATATAGAAGTAGGACAAACAAACAAGGGTTTCGTATCTGAGCTGAATTTGTGAATCTATTATTCATGGAAAGAAAAAAAAAGGCAACTCGAGGAATGAAGTATTTCACAGTCACACAGGGTTCATGAAAAAATCATACTTGAAAAGAAATGTTATTTAGGCAATTTATCATGATATAGGTGTTAGCGGTTGATTACTGTTCAAAAGTCGTGACCTATATAATCTATAAATCACATGGAAATATTTTTATGGTTACTCCAAAGCTCCACTTCATTCGTGAAAAAGAAATGAGAAGATTAATTCTGTAATGGGGGGCTTTCTCATGTGAGGACTGAGGCAAAGGCTATGGTTGCTTACCAACACATCCCTATGATTTCTTAATGTTAGATGATATTAATCTCCCTTGGGGAGTCTTTCATTAATATCAAGGTATATATAGAGTACAATAATCATCTCTTATACAATAGGAATCCTAAGCCTATACAAAAGAGGAATCCTAGTCTTACCATAATTATATTTACACAATATATGGAAATATTCTAATTATGGGTAGGGAATATATTGTTTCATATATTTACACGTTTACACACCCCCTCAGTTGGAGCGGGAGGAGGTCGGACGCTGAGACTGGATCTGAAGTCAAGAAATAACTGTCTGGGAAGTCCTTTGGTAAATATATCTGCATACTGATAGGATGATGGAACATGTAACACTCTGACATGGCCTAACGCAACTTTCTCACGAACGAAGTATAGGTCTATCTTAATATGCTTGGTTCACTGATGTTGAACCGGATTATGAGAAAGATAGATGGCAGAGATGTTATCACAATACACAATAGATGCCTGACGCAAAGGACACTGAAGTTCTAACAGTAAATTTCTGAGCCAACAAATCTCAACTACTACATTTGCAACGCCTTTATACTCAGCCTCGGCACTGGAGCGAGATAGGGTAGCTTGTCACTTGGCAGACCAAGAAATCAGATTATCCCCTAAGAAAACACAAAAGTCGGAGGTGGAGCGTCGCGTGTCCGGACACCCTACCCAATCTGCATCCGTATATGAAAGCAACTTGTCTGGTGCAGAGGGATATAGGTGCAAACCATAATCAAGAGTGCCATTAATGTATCGAATGATACGCTTAAGAGAAGTGAAATGAGACTCTCTGGGGGCATGCATGAATAAACACACCTGCTGAACAGCATAAGCTATGTCTGGCCTGGTGAATGTGAGATACTGAAGTGCACCTGCAAGGCTCCTATACTAAGTAGGATCAGATACTGGAGCACCATCCATAACACTGAGCTTAGATTTAGAATCAACTGGAGTAGGCACCTCTTTGCAGTTCGCCATCTTAGCCCTGTACACAATCTCTTCTGCATACTTACGCTGACACAAGAACATATGATTGGCAGACCTGGTCACTGATATCCCCAAAAAGTAACTCAGTTTCCCCAAATCAGTCATTGCAAATTCGGATTTGAGCAAGACAATAATCTCATTTTTCAATCCATCGGAGGAGGCAGTAAGAACAATATCATCCACGTAAAGTAATAAGTAAGCAGTGCTACTACCTCGATGAAAAATGAAAAGTGATGTATCACTCTTGCTGCATACAAACCCAATCTGCAAGATATACCTGGCAAAGCGATCATACCATACACGGGGGCCTACTTCAGGCCATATAGTGACTTACGGAGATGGCACACATAGTGAGGAACTGCTGGATGGGTGAACCCTAGTGGCTGATGCATGTAGACTGTCTCTCGCAGATCCTCATGTAAGAATGCATTTTTCACGTCAAGCTGATGGATCGTCCAGTGTTTGCCCATGGCTATGCTCAAAACTGTGTGGATGGTAGCCGATTTGACAACCGGGCTGAAGGTCTCACCACAATCAATGCCCTCCTGCTGATTTGTGCCATTAGTCACAAGACGGGCCTTATACCTCTCAAGATCTCCATTATCTCTGAACTTGTGACGAAATAGCCACATACAATGAATGACAATCACCCCCTCAGGTCTAGGTACTAGATCCCATGTGTGTTGTTTAGTTAAAGCATTGAATTCCTCATACATAGCCGCATTACAATTAGGGTCTTGTTTGGCCAATTTTGGGTTCTTTGGAAGTGGAGAGATGGTTTGGGCAGACAAGTTGAAATGGACTTTGGGTTTGAAGATTCCATGCTTTGAACGAGTTTCCATTGGATGGGTAGGGACAGTGGGTGGCGGAGTGGTGTCTGAGACGGGGGGTAAAGTCGGTTAAGGAGAAGGTGGGGGCGAAGCCATCGGAGGCGTCGTGGCTCCTGGATCGAGAGTCGCGGCGCTAGAAAGTTGACAGGCTTCTCTGAAGTTTGGGCGCCACGGGGGCCGCGGCACTGTCGACGATGTTTCAAAAGATTGCTCTCTGGAAATCAGGCGCCGCGGTGCCTCCCCTCGAGGTCGCGGCTCTGACGACGGAATAGAGGATGTGAGTTGTTCGATTATGAGGGGAGAGATGGCAGACTCGTCAAGAAATGAGTAGTCTTGTTTTTGGAATTTTGGAAGATTCGAAAATGGGAATGTGGTCTCGTCGAATGTGACGTGACGAGATATGTAGATCTGACGTGTTGACAAGTCATAGCATAGATAGCCCCTATGGTTCGGCGGGAATCCTAGAAAGACACATGGAGTGGACCTAGGAGCGAGCTTGTGAGGGGCGGTGGAGCTAAGGTTGGGATAGCACAGACAACCAAAAATTCGTAGATGATCATAAGAGGGGATTCTATGGTAGAGGATTTCGGTAGGGGTCATATTGTGAAGAGTGCTAGTAGGGAGAATAATTAGAGTGTATTCTGACATTTTAGCAGCATAGACCCAGAAGGGTGGAGGGAGGGAGGCATGAATCAATAGGGTGCGAATCATATTGTTAATGGTGCGGATGATTCTTTCAGCTTTACCATTTTGTGGTGAGGTGTGAGGACAGGAGAAGCGAAAGACCATGCCATTATTGGTACAAAAGCGGTGAAACATAGAGTTATTAAATTCACGACCATTATCGCACTGAAATGATTTTATGCCTTTTCCAAATTGTGTTTGAATGAACTTACGAAACTGAAGAAATTTGACAAACACTTCCGATTTAAATTTAAGAGGGTATAACCAAACGTAGTGTGAAAAATCATCAAGCAACACAAGATAGTATTTATGACCGAGAGAACAAGAGATAGGAGATGTCCATAAATCGGCATGTATGATATCAAAAGGAGCAAATGTAATACTAGTAGATGATTTAAACGGAAGACGAATATGTTTGCCTAAAGAGCAAGAAACACAATTTTGGGCAAGTTTCCCATTACAAGCAATGAAATTGTTGCCTCTAAGAAAATTAGAAATTGAGGCTCCTGGATGACCAAGCCTATTATGCCAAGTTGAAGAAGAAACAGCCGCTAGAGTGACGGGAGAGCAAGATTTGGCAGCGGAGGTGGAAGTGAATGGATAGAGATCCCCCGTGCTATTGCATCTCGTAAGAGGTGTCCCCGTATGAAGATCCTTCACAGTAAAACCAAAAGGGTCAAAATCCACGGAGACAGAATTATTACGAGTAAATTGGCGGACAGATATGAGGTTCTTAATCATGTGTGGGGCATATATGGTGTTTTTTAGGGAGAAGGGTGGATGAGGAGGTTGTGTGTATGAGGTACCATAACCCTTAACTGGAATTCGTTGTCCACTACCAACTGTAACATACTGAGGATGCTTTAACCGAAATAGTTTAGGAATTGTACCTGCAGACTGGGTGACGTGAGATGTGGCGCCTGAGTTCATGTACCAAGTATTGTCAGGTTGTTGCATAGAGAGGGTGATGAACGCCTGACCCAACTCAGTGGGTGTCATGCCGGGGGAGGGCTGCGGGATTTGACCTTGCATGAAGTGGGGCTGGAGCGGGGCCTAACAAATCGGTGTAAGAATACAGATTGTATGGATGCTGGTACTGGAATGGACTTGGCGCCGCGGCTCTGAACTGGGGCACCGCGGACTGGGGCGTCGCGGCGCTGTAGAAGAACTGCTGAGGAGCCGCGGCCCAGTTGTTCTGCGATCTCTGTTGCTGTTGTTACTGTTGCTTCTGTTGACCGCGACCCTTGCCACGACCACGGCCTCCACTACCGCGGCGGCCTTTTCCACCCTTGCCGCCGCGGCCCTGCCGATGTTGGGAGTTGTCTGGTGGCATCTGATCTTGGGGTTGCGTGTCGACAGCTAACACCTGGCGTGGCGATGATCTGCTTAGCACGACGGGTTTCTTCGAGCAACAATTGTGAGCGAGCTTTGTTAAAACTCGGTAGCGGATCTGCCTGTTAAATAATGGTGGCCAAAGTATCATATTCGCCCTTAGTAACGCCAGAAATCATTTGTAGCACCATTTTATCGTCAGTGACAGGCGTGCCGATGTTGGAGAGTTGATCCGCTAGAAGTTTAAGCTGCTTGCAGTACTCAGAGACATTGGAGAAGTTTTCAAGACGTGTTTTGTTGAACTGTTCTTCCAAATACACGGCACAAGTGTGCTTGTTGTCCTAAAAAATTTCCTCCAAACGATTTCACAAGTCAAGGGCTGTGGAGTCAGATTTCTTGATAGTAAGAAGCAAATCCTGAGAGATACTACCATATATCCATTGTTTGACGCCGGCGTCGAGACGATGCCAGATAGAATCATCAACCTCCGTAGGGCGCGGAATAGTGTCATCAATATGGTCAAGCACGCTATAGAGACATGCATGATCGCGAAAAAGTTCAACCCAGGGAGAATACTGGTTGTTTTCTTGATCAAGAATAATGAGAATATGGTTCTTGATGTTGGAAACAGTAAGGGCGGGATGAAACGGGGGTGATGACTTTGTGGTGGGATTTGTGGAGTTAGAGGCGTCAGAAAGTGTGGAAGAATCAGGGATAGCCATTTAGAGAAGAGAAAAAAGGAAGAACAAACCCCGAAAAACAAGAAGAAAATCCGGGAGGGCCGCGGCGTAAGAGAGGCAGCCGGCGGCTGTGGAAGAGAAAGGTTTTTAGGGTTTTGTTTATTTGGCTCTTGATACCATGTTAGATGATATTAATCTCCCTTGTGGAGTCTTTCATTAATATCAAGGTATATATAGAGTACAATATTCATCTCTAATACAATAGGAATCCTAAGCCTATACAAAAGAGGAATCCTAGTCTTACCATAATTATATTTACACAATATATGAAAATATTCTAATTATATAGGGAATATATTGTTTCATATATTTACACGTTTACACTTAACTCTCCAATTAATTCTCCTATATATCACCTATATGAAATTTTAATCAAGAGAGATCCAGAGAGGATTGGAAACTCATCATATACAATCTTGATCTACTGGTCGGTGGCTTGTTATGCCTGAGCCTGAGTATATAGTCAAATCTCTAAGTTTTATGTAACAGTTTTGTTTGTCCAGATTTTTTTACTTGTTATAGCAATTAATTGTTACACGACTTTTATTTGACAACTTTTTACTGTTATAGAAAAAATTTATGGAAAAGTTATTTTAAATTTTTATATATTTTATATAAAGATAAATTAATAAAATTTAAAATTTTAATAGATAATCATATTTCATTAATATTAAACATTTAAAACAGCTAAAGGATTTCTTCATACGGAATAGCTTGATGTTTAAATCCCTTCTGACATGAATGATAATGAAAAAAAATTGGTATTATTGGTTGAAAGAATGTAAGTGAGTTGATATTAAAAGTGTTTTGATGATTAACAAATAAAATGGGAGTTTTTGGGATTGTGTAGTATAAGAGGTGTATTCAATTAGGATTTTAAAAGACTATTTTGGGATAAATAAGTCATGTGGTATTCAATTAAGATTTTTAAATAATCTAAATAAGTCTTGTGGTATTTAATCAATATTATTATGATTTTTTAAAGAGGGTGTCCAAATCTAGTGGTATTCAATTAGGATTTTAAATAAGTAACAAAAAGTCTTTTGGTATTCAAAAACTTGTTAAACAATCAGGATTTTGTGTGACTTTTTAGTGGGAGTTATAAATACCAAACCCTATAAAAAAAATTCCAAAACCCATCAGACTTTTTTCTCCACCGCCAGCAGATCTGTAATGGCCAAAAGTAAAAAAGTCGTCACATTTTAAAACCCAAAAAGTCATTACTTTGTCAAATTTTTAGAGAGATATGAAGCCAAACAGCAGGAGAATTTGGGTTTTTCCTTATTTATTTCTAATTTTACGTTCTTCAGCGCATTCCAATGAGTATTCTATGGATAAAAAACACACTCAATCATTTTTTTTTTAGTTTCCTATCTGAACTATCTAGTTTTCAAAACACACTTTAACTATCACTTATTCACTTTTACTACCCAAATTATCACCAATTTGCAAAACACACCTCATTAAAAGTGAACAACCGATAGTTGAGATGTGTTTTACAAACTAGTTGGTAATAGTTTAGGTAGAAAAAATGAATAACTGATAGTTGAGTTGTGTTTTGCAAACTAGTTGGTGATAGTTTAGGTAGAAAAAATGAATAACTGATAGTTAATGTGTGTTTTGCAAATTAATTGGTGATAGTTTAGGTAGAAAACTCTCACATTTGATAGTTCATGTAGGAAACTCACAAAAAGGTGATACTTGAGTTGTGTTTTTTACCATTATCTCTAAAATGAATTAGTAACTTATTTCTGGATTTTCTAAGATTTTAGCTCAGCCTTAGCCAATACAAGACTCGTTAAATTTGGGGCTCTGCTTTTATTTGATTTGACATTAATAGTTTGCTGAACTAGCATCCGTTCTACTTTATGTTATCTCTCTTTTTCGCATTTATAGGATAGGTTTTGCTTCAATAAGGATCAAACATTTCTAATATGATCATAATTTTCGCGAAACGGGATAATATACAGATTAAACATTGGACAGTAGTGATTGCGTGCAGCTGTTGCAAAAGTTCCTTTGCTTCAACTTTTAGCTATCCTGTTTATCGATCAAAAAGAGATACTGAAAGTAAAATGCAACATGGTCCTAGTTAGCACCTTAAATCCAGGTGAGAATCATAATCATGTCTTCTTTTACAGGAACTTCTGAGAAGAACTTTCCTCCTTATGTATTTTCCAAATCAAAGTGAAACAAGACTGAAGAAACATTAAAAGAAAGGCTTTGTTGCATTATTTTGAACGTTCGTTAAGTTAGATTCATGAGGGCATCATCTTGATTATTCTGTTTGGTAGATGATGTACGGGTAAGTGTTGAGATATAAAATATAATTAAGTGCATTCTCTCTAACAGTTTAAGTTTTGATATGAGATCGTCACACACTTCAACATGGTATCAGAGCAGACATAGGTTTTGAATTCAAGTCTTACTGGAACCATTATAAAAAAAATAAAAAGCATTTTACGTGTTTGGTCCATGAAAAAAAATTAAGTCCGCACGTGAGGGGGCATATTGAGATATAATATAATTAAGTGTATCCTCTCTAATATCTTAAGTTTTTAGATGACTTGGTAACACACTTCAACAATAGATAAAATTTGTAAGTAAATGTGTTAAAATCTCATGTATCGATTATTTATAACAATGATGCAATCACTTACAAAAGACAACAAAACTTTACAGAAAGCAAGTTCACAAGCCAAAAATGCTTAATTTCTTGGAACATTGAACAAAACTGTGACTAATTGGTGTCTAATCTAAAAAGGTACCAAAATCGCCTGTTTGACATCATAGACATTTGAAGCGGAAGGCATACAGAACTTGCACTTGACTCTAGTTCTTAACAACTATAAAGAAGAAAATTGCATGCCCAATAATGGGATTAATGTAGGCAGCATTTTGTTCTCAATTCACAAACTTTTTTAGTTGAGTGTCAAAAGATATTGGTCGGTCGACTAGCTTTAATTGGCATCCCAAAGTTCTGATAGACCCTGATTTTCCCTCTCGAGCTTGCTGTCACAATTACCATGCCCCATGCTGTTGATTGGATAATGTTATTTCCTTGGTTGTTGCTACCATCAAACCTGCTGGAAGAAGATATAGAAGGCGAGTCTCCATCTCTGATCGATGGAGAACTCGATGAAAACGATTCTCTAGAACCAACTCCAGGATCTGTTGGAGAGTCTTGAGCCGAGTCCTCGTCTTGACTAGTTTGGATTTTCTCCATTGCACTGTTTTTCTTGGTCGGCAGAGGTGGTAAATTCCCCTTGCTATTTGCACCAGCGGAGTTGTATTCCCTTGTGGGAGAGCCATTTGTGGGATGTGGTGGTGGTGGGGAACGTTTTGAATCCCTTTTGAAATTTATCTGATCTGCGAGTGGTGGCTGATTCTTTATACTGCAAGGCCACGGGATGGCAACTGAAACATCTTTACATGGGAAGTACTCGTACGATTGAGACTATACTTATAGATTTACCGGTTCCAGTTTTAGGTTCTTCTCTCTTCCAGATATAGACCTGAGAGTCTTCACTTGCACTTATTATATACTTTCCATCTTGACTAAATGAAGCTAAAATTTGGCTGCTTGTATTCCGGAAACCTGATGCCAGAAAATAAATCCCACTGTTTATGAACACAATAATGTATTTCTAGCTAGCTCTCCAAACGGATTATATCTTCGAGAAAGTACCTCTAAATTTTTGTGTCATTTCCGATCCATCAAAAATTCTGACACGCGAATCAGCTGAAGTTACAAGCACTTCTGATGGATTCCCTGGAGCAAACGGGACACGAACAAGTTCAGCTTTTAGATACTCCTACAAAATAAGATTGTGAACCTAAAGAGTAGTGTAGATATAGAAAAGAAAACTACCTGAAAACCAGTTACTTTTTTGGCTAGGGACTTCTTTTTGGGTTCGAGTTCAAAGTTTTCCTTTTGCTCCAGCTTGCATTCTGAATCACAAACACATTGGAAGTTAACAATTGCATCCCTCCGCAAATTATCACTTTAATAGAAAATCCTATGCGATGATTTACTTACCAGAGGTACTGTACATGCGACAGCTTCCTTTATGTGAGCTAATTACGTAAGATTGGAATAATTTCCCTTAGGGATTCCTTTCATTAATCACAATATATATATAGTTGTACAGAGGTTGATTCCTAATACATTAAGAATTCTAAGTTACCTTAAATATACACCTATCATAATTACAAAATATACTGTGAATATTCAGAGAATATTCGCTAATACTCCCCCTCAGTCGGAGCGGGAGGAGGCAGGACGCTAAGGCTGGATCGAAAGTCGATGAATAGTTGTCTCGGTAGTCCCTTTGTGAAAATATCAGCATACTGATAGGAGGACGGCACATGCAATATTTTGACCTGACCAAGGGCGACCTTCTCACGCACAAAGTGGATATCCATCTCGATATGCTTAGTCCGCTGATGTTGGACCGGATTGTGAGAAAGATAGATGGCGGATATGTTGTCACAGTAGACTAGAGACGCCTTTCGCAGTGGACACTGGAGCTCCAAAAGAAGATTTCGGAGCAACAAGATCTCAGCAACTACATTGGCAACTCCTCGATACTCTGCTTTAGCACTTGAACGGGATAGTGTGGTCTGCCGCTTGGAGGACCATGAAATAAGATTATCCCCTAGAAATACACAATAGCCCGAGGTGGAGCGATAGGTGTCCGGGCACCCTGCCCAATCTGCATCCGTGTAGGAGAGCAATTTGGTCGGTGCAGAGGGGTAGAGATGCAGTCCATAGTCAAATGTGCCCTTAATGTATCTGATAATACGCTTGAGGGAAGCAAAGTGGGATTCACGCGGGGTGTGCATAAACAGACACACCTGCTGAACGGCATATGCAATATCATGCCTAGTGAATGTAAGATACTGAAGGTCACCGGCAAGACTCCGATATAGGGTGGGATCAGACACTGGAGCACCATCAGTAGCACTAAGCTTGGATTTCGAGTCAACCGGGGTTGGCACATCTTTACAATTTGCCATCTTAGCCCTGTATACTATCTCTGCCGCATATTTATGCTGACTCAGGAATATAGTGGATGTAGATCTGGTCACGGATATACCCAAGAAATAACTCAGCTTGCCCAAATCAGTCATATCAAATTCAGTTTTGAGTAGGCCAATGATTTCATTCTTCAAACCGTCAGAGGAGGCAGTAAGGACAATGTCATCCACATATAATAGTAAATAAGCAGTGTTGCTACCGCGATGAAAAATGAAGAGAGAGTTGTCACACCTGCTACATATAAACCCAATCTGCATAATATATCTGGCAAAGCGATCATACCAAGCGCGAGGTGCATGTTTCAAGCCATAAAGTGACTTTCGGAGACGACATACATACCGAGGGACTGCAGGATGAACAAAACCAGGTGGCTGATGTATGTACACAGTTTCTTTCAAATCCCCGTGAGAAACGCATTCTTGACATCAAATTGATAAATCGACCAATGCTTGCCCATAGCAATACTGAAAACAGTACGAATAGTAGCCATTTTAACAACCGGACTGAATGTCTCTCCGCAATAAATACCCTCCTGCTGATTAGTGCCATTGGCAACAAGTCTGGCCTTATACCACTCCAAGTCACCATTGTCTCTGAACTTGTGGCGAAATAACCACATGCATCGGATTACATTCACCCCATTCGGTCTAGGTACCAAATCCCAAGTGTGTTGCTTTGTCAAAGCATTAAATTCCTCGCACATGGCTGCATTCCAATTTGGGTCCATTTTGGCTAGTTTCGGGTTTTTGGGAATCAGTGATATGGTTTTTGTGGAGAGGTTAAAATGGACCTTGGGTTTGAAAATCCCGTGATGTGCATGAGTCTCCATACGGTGGGTAGGCAACAGTGGTTAGTCTGGGTTTTGTGGCTGTTGACTTGCGGGTTCTGGAGGCAGCAGTGGTTGTTGGGTAGGGGAAACAGGTGGGTCGATCAATAGAGTGTTCAACCGAGAACTGGGTGGTGTCTAGTTGGAGACGACGCCGGACATTGGTGGGGATGGAGCTGCTGATGCAGGCTCCGTCGGGACAGTGAGCTGCCGGTGGCACAATGACTAGATAACATGGGACAGACTTGGCTCATCGAGAAAAGTGTAATCCGTGGTTTGAAATTTTTGGAGATTTGAAAACGGAAAGGTCATCTCGTCAAATGTGACATGACTTGAGACAATGATTTTATGAGTGACTATGTCATAGCACAGGTAACCCCGATGAGTAGGTGAGAGACCAACGAAGATACAGGGCGTGGTGCGTGGGGCGAGTTTGTGAGGTGCAGTGGAGGCCAGGTTGGGGTAGCATAAGCAACCGAAAATGCGGAGATGGTCATAGGATGGGAACCTACGGTATAAGATTTCGGTTGGGGTCTTGTTTTGGAGATTGCTGGTTGGTAAAATATTAAGGAGGTACTCTACCATTTTAATAGCATAGACCAGAATGGTGGTGAAAGACATGTATGAAACAATAAGGTTCGAACCATGTTATTGATGGTGCGTGTAATACGTTCAGCCTTTTCATTTTGGGATGAAGTGTAGGGACAGGAAAAATGGAAAATCATGCCTTGTTTAGAGCAGAAATTGTGAAATATCGAGTTATTAAATTCACGTCCATTATCACATTGGAAAGATTTTATGAATTTCTCAAACTGTGTTTTAATAAATTTTTGAAATTCAAGGAACTTGGCAAAAACTTCAGATTTGAACTTGAGTGGGTAAATCTAGACAAAGTGTAAAAAATCATCTAAGAATACTAGATAAAATTTGTGACCCAAGGAACTAACAACCGGAGATGTCCACAAATCAGCATGAACAATATCAAATGGAGAAAAAGTAACACTGTTGGATGACACAAAAGGAAGATGAGTATGCTTTCCAAGCGGGCAAGAAAAATAGTGTTGGGAAAGTTTCTCATCATTACATTGAATACGCTTATTAGTTCTAAGAAAATTAAAGATAGGGTCTCCTGGGTGTCCGAGTCTGTTATGCCAAGTTGACGGAGAGATAGCAGCAAGGGATATGGTTGAATGTGATCTGACAGCGGAAGATTGAATGAAGGGGTAGAGGTCCCCCACACTATTGAAGCGCGTAAGAATTTTCCTCGTATTGAGATCCTTCACAGAAAAACCAACATGGTCAAATTCGACAGACACAGAATTATTGCGAGTGAATTTTCTAACAGATATTAAGTTTTTAATGATGTTACGGGTGTAAAGGACATGATTTAGAGAGAAAGGTGGGTGGGGATGTTTGGTATGTGTGTTAAATTACCTGACGATCGGGTGAGATAAGATGTGCTCCGGTGTTCATGTACCAATTTTCATCGAGTTGTTGAAGGTCCAATGTGTTGAAGGCCTGGCCCAAATCAGTGGGGGCCAGGCTGCTGACTTGCGGGTGCTGAGTGGCCAAAGCCAAGTAGGACTGCAATGTGGACTGGTGGGCCTGCCTGTTGGCTGGGGCGGAGCCCAAAACACCTGGTGACCAAGCTTGCTGGAACTGGGTCCCTGAAGTTGGGTAGGGGCATGCAGGCGAGGCCTAGTGGTTGGTATTGGGCCATGGTGGATGCCCAGCCCACTGAAAATAGGGAGCAGGGGCTGGGCCTGAATGCTGGCTCATTTGGCCCTTGTTGCGGCCCTTCCTTTTGTTGTTGTTACCGCAGCCTCTGTCACATCCTCTGCCGCGGGGCTGCTACTACTGGTGCTCTGACGGTGGTGGCTGGGTGGTGGTGGTCGCCGGTGGTGCCATGCTGCCAATGGCTAATGCCTTTTGATTGTGCTCCTCTTGTTTAGCACCACGGGTTTCTTCCAACAATAGTTGTGAACGTGCCTTGTTGAAACTTGGTAGTGGGTCGGCCTGTTGAATCATCGTTACAAGTGTATCATATTCACATTTCAGTAAACCAGCAACCAATTGAAGTACCATCTTGGTTTCTGAAACAGATGTCCCGACGTTGGAAAGTTAGTCGACAATAAGTTTCAGTTGTTTGTAATATTCGGACATGTTGTTAAAATTCTCGAGACGCGTATTGTTAAACTGCTCTTCCAAATACACGGCCTGAGTATTTTTATTATCCTGAAAAATTTCTTCTAACCGTACCCAAAGTTCACGTGTCGTAGCATCTGTTTTCATGATAGTACACAACAAGTCTTTTGAGATGGTGCCGTATATCCACTGTTTGACGATGGCGTCAAGGCGACGCCATGTCAAGTCGGCAATATCGGTGGGACGAGGAACAGAATCATCAATATGGTGTAGCACATTGTACGCACATGCATGAATATAGAATAGTTCTGTCCACATGGAATATTGACAGTCTTTTTGGTCAAGAATTATAGGGATAGAATTTCTTGATGTTGGTAACGGCGAAAGCCGGATGAAAAGAAGACGATGAACATGGTGGGGGGTTGTCAAAAGTACCAGTGGAGGAACCGGAATTAGTAGGGGAAGTGGGATGAGACATGGTGGCCGTCGACCGAGAATAAAGGAGAGATATGGTGGTGGTCGGCGACTTTGGAAGGAGAAGAGTAGGGATTAGGGTTTGGCTCTTGATACCATGTAAGATTGGAATAATCTCCCTTAGGGATTCCTTTCATTAATCATAATATATATATAGTTGTACAGAGGTTGATTCCTAATATATTAAGATTCTTAAGTTACCTACTCATCTGGCTGACACATACATCACAGCTGACAGGGTCATACACAATTACTATACACAAGACAACTGTCTACAAGCCTCTAAAGAGTAGATGACATCACAAGGACGGGACAGGGCCCCGTCATACCCATAAGCATATGAAAAATATCATATTGAGACTAAACCGCAACTCTGGAACAAATAGAGTGCTCCAACATTAGTTGAACCAGCAACCCACTAGAGCGAACCGTCCCACTGTTTACCTAAGCCTGCGAGAATGAAACGCAGCGTCCCCTGATAAAAGGGACGTCAGTACGACTGATGTACTGAGTATGTCAGGCATAAGAAATAACATAGCAAAGATACATAACAACCTGAAAGCGAAGCTTGATCGAGATAGGCGATAGAAAGCGGTCGACAATACCAACAAATGACAGAACGGCCGACAAAGAATAAATGATTTAAAACGTCTGACCAGCAATAAATGCCTCTGAGGCCCCTAATACATATGCCTAAATGCTATGAACAATTCAAATGCGGTATACATGTAAATATTGGTCACACAAGGGCATCTTCCTTCCCATAACCGCCTTTGTGGGCATCATTTCATATCGGCCACACAAGGGCATCATATCATATTGGCCACATAAGGGCATCAATATTGGCCTTACATGAGCATCTTTCTTTTTCGTGATATCTCTACCAGCTGCATGTGGTGACGCGTATATAACGCATTTTCCTTTTTCCATCTCCTACATATATATATTAATATCATATAGTAGTGTATATAACACATGTGAGTCCAAGGTAATATATGAATATAATGCATGAATAACAATGAAACATTCTGATCTTTATCGGATGACATAATATCCTTGCCCTTTCGGCTAACATTGGAAATATCAAAATCTTTCCCAGATACCTCAATAAGGATTTAGGAACATATTTAGACATGTTTTCAACATAGGAATCAATAACATGAACATTCTTAACTACTAAGAGTATAATAATTTATAGAATAATATTACGGTCACGTTTCGTTACATGGAACATGCCAAAAGAAAGAAATAATTTGCCTTAACATACCTTGCGATAATCTTTCCAACAATCCCGATAAGCTCAACTCACCGCACCTTAAATTTTCTTCATTAGTGTAAACTTTCTTTCTCATCAAAATATTACTACGTTGTTCACAAGCTCAAATATCCCTTCCCTACAAAAAGTATGATCTTCCACTAAGACAGTAGGAGGTATATACATATATCTAACCCCTCTATGTATCAAGAACGTACCAGCACTATGTTTCCTTAAAAGATGATAAATCAAGAAAATGAAATGAGATCTTAATGTGGCCTTATTTCCTTTACACGTGTAATACTAAGCCATCCTCTAATTTTTGTCATCAATAAAGATTCACTTAGTGCTCCTGTTCCTTATTCCTACGCATAGGAAGGGCTGCCACCTACACCTATGAGGGTGCGTAGTCATAAGCCACTTGTCCCAATATTTAATTAATTGTTCACATAAATAATTTCTTGATTTCAATTCACTTAAATCTTGATGACTTATAAAAATTTCATATACTCAATGTCATAATCACGCGATATAGCACTAATCCATAACCTCTTTGGGACATAAAATTATTATTTTCAATTCTCGTCGTCACACTTCTTAAGTCCTAAAATATTTCGGGACCGCATCCTTTTATATACTAAGCTTCTTTATTTACATAAGTGAATATGACATAAATTTTCTAACGCTCGGATCTATTTACATGCGCCTAGCGATTCAAACCATGAGCCGAAAGTAGGGATGCTACAAATATGACTAAAATTGAAGGAGAAAGTGAACTACCTCGCCATCAGGAGAGTAGCAAGTAGCAGTAACCATTTCATGAAGATCTATCCAGTCCACCACTTTTCGATCAGATACATGTTGGAAATTAGCCTTTGGCGGGAGTTGCGACCGACCAACTTTAACGGCTTAAACACTAGTGTTACGTATGTTGGAGAATCCGGTTCTTCACACATGCATGATCTACTAAGTACGTAGATAACGGTAGGGCCAAGAATCGTCAAATTTCATTGAGAAATGAAAGAGATATTGGTTCACGAAGTGAGGTGTTTGAAGCATGGAAAAGTGTGGTATTGTGTTCAATTCTCCCTCACCGGTAGAGGAAGAAAGAATTGTTGTGTATATAAGACTCGAAATTGGTTTGGGGTTTGAGACCCCAAGGGGTATCCCATGTGTTTAAAGGAGGGAGGACCTAGATGTGCTTCGGTTCGAGGAAAGACCACACGCGCACCGCCACCGCCCGTCCGGTTTCGAGTTCCGGGTCACGGGTCGTGGGCTGTGGGCTCTTCTGATATTATCTTTTTGGGCCAGAAAACTTTGCCAGAAGTACAGTTTGCTCCCAGAAGTTTCAGAAGTACAGAGACCAGAATTCTTTCAGATGTACAGTTTGGTCCCTGAAGTTTCAAGATGTACAGTTTGGTCCCTGAAGTTTCCAGAAAGTCAGAATTTGGACAGTCAAAGCAGAAACGCCAAGCACTCAATTCAGCCATTTATTTTAGCTGAATTACTCCTCCTATAATGGCCAATCTGTTGGTCTTTCACCATTTATGTTGGTGGCTTTACTACCTCCATAATGACCATTATTTGGCTGTTATGGAGGCAGTTTTCAGTCCCTCCCTCACCTATATAAACAACTCCTTACACCATTGTTGAGCACTAACACTAAGACTCACATATACACGAAAATTCAGAAGCATACACAACCAGAAAACTCTTCTTCCTACAACTTCCAAGCATCATTTCGTTACTCAATATTCTTCATGGTAGCATTTGAGTTTCCTTTGCTCAAGTGTTCCATTGTTGTTTTATCTTGGGAGACAAATTGTCCAGGACGTATAAAGGATACATACGGGGCAATATTGTCTTAAGGACAGAGTGCCACACTCGACTCAGCAAAAACAGTTTCCAGTTTTCTTGTGCAAAAATTGTAATTTCAGATTTCTAGTTGAATTATTGAATCTTTGTTTATCCTTTCGAATACTTGTAATAGTTATATACTTCTCGTACTGCTTTATAAAGTACAACAGTAAAATCTCCCAACAATACATTCCAAATTCGAACCTTTCCATCCAGTGAACCGCTAATGAAGTGGTCGTCATCTACTGGATTGAAGTGTATGCAGGTCACTGTTTCAGAAAGATAGATTTATTTTTTTGTGATGGTAAACTTAACACGGCGTTGATTGATGAGTAGCTAAAATATATCATGGCATCTCACCATAATCGTTGTGCGCAAACATTTTTAAGCAGCTCTGAGTCTCAATATTCCATAGCCTGACCGTCTTGTCCATTGAAGATGAAAGTAGTTGCTGCATCAAAATTTCATCTAGCATGTCATGTATGCTTGAAGAGATAATTGATATTTGTGATTTCCTTTTGCAATTCTAAGGAAATGACTAGGTAGAAATTTTATCTCTCTGGTCTGGAATAAATTTCTAGTCTGATATTTCCTTCTTGTTCAGCAATTGATATTTGCTTGCTCCATTTCTTTTATATGATAGTGTTTGATTGGCATAGATTTTAATAAAGAAAGGAAGGCATTTGACACATGCCAAAAGTATTTGAACATGCACATTTTTATGGCTATAAGAGAATGTCATTAAGGATAAACGAATAAATTAAGTAGTTTGTAATGTAGAAAGGTATCGTTCTTTCTAGTATAAACTTAGAAGGAAAGGTTAGAGCATGAGTAGTAAACTGATTAGAGCATGAGAACTGACCTGAGAACTTGACCAAGATAGGTCCAGGACATCTTCCTGATGACCACTAAGAGTGCATACTGGTTTTTCTGATAGAGCAAATACAGTTTCTGGTACATTTACATAGTCTGGGAGTGAGTTTCCTTTTTTCGTATTAGAAGTCTTCCCCTTTTTCCTTCTATCCGATTGCATATGAGTCATTACTGGCAGAGGTGGACGATCCTAATTACTTCCAACCATTGGTGTATCACTAACAGAATACGGATCATCGGATGGTTTTGTAGACATAACATCACAATCTTGTACTTACCATACATGAATTACCCTGTCTTCCACTGCAGTTGCTAGATACCGTGCGTCCGCGCTGAATCTTATGGTCCATATGTAGCCCTCATGAGCCTGAATTTCCTGACACAATTGCAAAGCTGTGAATTCTTTGTGAATCTTTCCTTGCTGCCGGACTTTAATCAATTGAGAGGAATTCTTGTTATTATGTTTCTGTTCCACTGGTGCAGGCAGCTCGAGTTCTTTATCAGCTATTCTTCCACTCATGCTATTTGCAACTCCTTTTATGTTCTTTAAAAGAGCAACTCCTGTTTTCTTGCTATATCTGAAACTCTTGTTGAGATATGCATTTACATTAAGTTTTCTTTCATCATTTGAACTATTCGCCCGGCGCATAAGTTCCTTAACAACAGGTGAATATCCAACAGATTTCTCAAATTCTTCCAGGGAAAGTTGCTTCCCGGTTTGTAAATCACTGAGCTTATTCCACATTCCCTCTTTATTTGACTCTTTGACAATGAATTCTTTTCCAGTGTCCAGATTTTTTATCAAGAAAAACGAAGCAAATCCCGAATCAGCACATCCATTTGGCAATGTGGATGATGGCTTTTCACCCCCATTTTGTGGTGGTGAAGATTTACTTGCGCCCTTTTTAGGCGGCGCCATTACAACAGCAGAATTTGTGTATTGGCATAATCTTGTGACTGGTCCCAAAACTCCTGAAAATGTCTTGGTGAGACGTTGTTTAGAAACGTCACCGATTAGTTGTTCTTTCTTTTTCTTTGTATTTACAGAGAAAAATTGTATGTCACCATCTGATCTCGACCTGAGGAGCAAAATTGGTGGCGAATTCGAAGGCTCTTGTTCTTGTTCATCCTCTTGTTTTAGTTCTTCCTTAGAAGAAGAATTTATGTCAACATTTGATTTGGAATCTTGGCATGTATCAACTTTTCTTGAAATGGCTCTAACAACTTTGGCACTAGTTAGCTTGAGGAGCTCCTTACTGCTTGTCAACCCCATACCCTGGAGTAAGCGTTTTCGACGCTCTTTGACATCTCCGAGTTCAGCCATCCACATGCCGTAATCTTCCATGACAATGGCAGGAGGATGATTGGAGATGGAGATGGTTTTTGCAGTCTCCACCATCTCAAGGCCTCGGAAGTTATTCTTGATAGAAACGGAGGCCGAGAAGGAACGCCGACTATCCTCAAACTCGACCTCATCATCTGATCCCGAGGATGCCAAGTCTTGGGGAACGGCCGTGGAAAGCCGAGTATTGGACTCGAAGAAGTGATCATCGTCATCGTTGTTGGATATAATTGTTGGAATCAAAGCAGTACGGGAAGTAAATAAATATTACAAGTGTTCAATAGGATAAAGAAACAGCCAAGATTATAATTGCCGCAAGCTTGTTGAGTCTTGAATCTTGATAACCTGAAATTAAGAAACACTAAATCTAAATTGTTACAACTGTGGCTGAGTTGAGAGATGGCTCTCTGTCTTTAAGACAAGATTGCCCCGTATATATGTTTTTACGTTAGCGGGCAATAGTCTCCCAAGATAAAACAACAACCAATTTACACTACAAAGCAAATAGGTTGATTCTGACGAAGAAAACAAACACGAAACGACTTGCTGAAGAATTTAGAGGAAAAGGAAGGAATAGTTTCTGTTTTTTTACAGGTTTTCTCCACTGTTTCTGCTCTTTTTTTTTAATCCTCTCCTCCTACCTCAAATCTGTTTCAGATCAGAAGTAGCCCAGAAGCCCGCAGCCCACGACCCGAGACCCGAGCCCCGACCGGACGGGATGGGAGGGCGGCGGCGGCGCGCGTGTAGGGCTAGCCTCGAACCCAAGCACACCTAGGTCCTCCCTCCTTCAAACACATGGGTTACCCCCTTGGGGTCCCAAACCTTTATCCATTTTTTAGGCTTATAAAGAGAACAATTCTTTCTTTTCCCACCGATGTGGTAGATCTGTCTCACACCATATTTTCATGCCTCAAACACCTTACTTCGTGGACCAATATCTCTTTCATTTCTTAACAAAAATTGACGATCATTGGCCCTACGGTCATCTACTCACTTAGTAGATTATGCAAGTGTGAAGAGACAAAGCCTCCAACATGTGAAACCCTAGTGTTTAAGTCATTAAATATGGGTGGACGCAACCTCCCCACCAAAGGCAAATTTCCAACAATCCCCTCTTGAAAGAGATTTTGGTGCACACACAAGGTGTCTACTTTCAGTAATCTTTCAGCGAAAAGATATTGCATCAGGAGAGGTAGTTTCCGCTTTGAACCTTCCATAGTTGAATACCACCGGACTTACTTACTGCGCAGTGAATGTGATGTCTTAAACCGTCAGTGTTTAGTGTAAGCTAAGACAATGATATCAACACAATAACTCCCCTTATTCATTTTCTTCTTATTGTTATGTCTGTTGTGGCCGTGGACACACTTGGATTCTTAAGTGCGTTCATTTGAAGCGGCATGTCCTCGCACTTAAATAGGTGATCTCCTACAACGTATCCTGTTATACCTCACTTCACAAGTGTTAGGAATCATTAAAAGTTTCCCAACCTTAACCTCAACCGTCTGAGGATCGTTAAAGGTTTGGAAGCTTAACCTTTACCCACCATGCAGGTAGCACTTTAATATCTATAGCGGGAACATCTTTGGATTCATGTTTCCTTACAGAAATCATCATCTGAAGTGCTCTTGCTTCCACCGAAGCGCTCAACTGAACCTTTTGCCGCTTAGTTTTCCCATTGAATCAAATTCTTGGGATCTCCAGTCAGTATGGTTGGGTTACCACCGCAAAGGTTCGTATTGTTTAGGTTTTAAGTTCATTCCCCTAGACATGCAGAATTTTTTATCTTCGGGTAGTCCCTTAGTTAAAGGATCTGCTATATCATTTGATTAGTAATCAAGGAAGTGACATTTGTGATGATCAACTGACATACGGTCTTATGTCTGTGACATAAATGTCCAGACTTGAAGCCGATTGGCTAGCCACAGTGTCTAATTGCCGAAGGCACGGGTTTCTCCCAATAAAGGACGTCCTCTAAAGAGTCGTGAAGTTACTCAACTTCTTCTCATGCTTTGTTTAAAGCGATAAACTCTGATTCCATCATGAATCGGCCGATGCAAACTTGCTTAGAGGATTTTCCAAGACCCATCATACACATCCACTTGTGGCTTTGGTGTTCTTCAAGTCCGTTGTTCAGTTTGCATCACTGTGTTCTCCCAGAACCGCTGGACATCCAGAATACCATAATCCGTAGATAAGCGAATATTTCAGATATCGTCATATCCGACTTAACGCCTTCTACCGATCATTTATAGAATCATGAGAGAACCTTAGTTCAACTGATCTACTTTGTAAGCCGATACCAGGTCGGTTGTAGTTGTAAAATACATTGAACTACATGTGACCTGCGAATATCTCTCCTGGTACATGGATGCACCATGATTCTAATCAATTCTATGATTCATATCCATTGGTGGCTTCAACGAGACTGTCAACTACCTCACAAATTAGTTTGGAATTAGACCAGTCCGTTAGATGTCTTAGAAATTCCAATTCCTAAGATGTCATATGTGATACCCATATCTTTCATATCGAGACTTTTGTGTCAATATAACTTCCACTTTCAGACTGTTGGTTTTCCAACTGTTGGTTTTCCAACTGTTGGTTTTCTAGTTTCAGAGTCAATGTTTATGTTGTCAGATTCATTATTTTTGTTTCACCTAAAACTTCCAAGACCAAAATGTAAACATTTCAGGGACCAAAATGAAAGTTCAGGAAGAAGTCCAACAAACCAACTCTGATCCTCCCCTTTTAACTCTCCGGTTAGGAAGGATGTCTCAACATCCATGTCACGCAAGACTGCAATGGCCCTGGATGTTAAGCTATTCACAGGAGAGCACATGTCCAAGTAGTCGAGGTCTTATACTCGACAGTAGATCCATCTATTTTGTACTCAATTCGAGTATCCACTTTTACAACTCAAAGGTTCTTTTTCCGGAGGAAGGTCAACCATTACACAAGTATGGTTCTATTTGATGGAATTTATTTCTCTCTATGCAGCTTCTTTCCAAAGCAGCGCTTCTGGAGATGACAATTCTTTGTTAATTGTCCATGGTTCGTTCTCAACCATTCAAGTTAGAAGGCCTGGAATAAGTCTTTGTCCTCTCTTTGCTCCGTCTCGGTTCAACATCTAGAATCTCTGAGTTCTGTAGATCTACAGAGAACATTAAGTTCCGGATAGTCTGCAATTTCCGAGTCCTGTAGCTCTGAAACGTCTGGTTTCGAACAATTAGGCACTCGCAGGTTCTTGTTAACCTCGAGCAATTACTTCTGTTTCCTTATCAGGGAAAGTTATCTTCAAATAATTCAGCATTCTTTGACACCAAGAGGCGATAAACACTACTGTTATTTACAGATCCAATGGATATGCAATTTACAGTCTTAGGTCTAACTTGACCTATTTCGGTATTCCAACATTTACCAAGCCACCCCACATCCCAACATTTGTAGGTGGGATCCTTTCCATGTTTCATACGGAGGGTTATATTTATCCTTATGCGTAGTTCTGTTGAGAATCGCATTAGCAGTAAGGATCGCCTTGCCCCATATATTTTGGGCGTACGGCTTTGCGCTTGGCTAACACTGTTAGATTGAGGTGAGTAATGAGCAGTCGTTTGATCAATGATGCTTCACATTCTCCCCCTCTATCACTATGAATTCCTCAATCCATAGGCTTAGTTAATTTTTAACTTCTGCTTTGTAGCGTTTATCCGCTTCATCTTTGCTTTTTAACAAACAAATGATGCAATATGTTGTACCATCATCAATTAAGGTCACAAAGTACTTATCTCCCCCCTCTATTTTGTATAAACTTCAAATCACCCATGTAGGTGTGACTAAGTTCTAGAGGAGCGATGCTTCTTTCGTTATTCCTATGACGGAATGGAAAGGTGATTTTGCCTCTTCGCCTACCTCACATTCATTTTGAGGATTTATGTCAACAGAAGGCAACAATCTCAACTTCGTTAGCTTTTGAATGACTTTCTATTTAACGTGTCTTAATCTATGATGGCATAGATGCACAGATTACAAATATATCATTCATTTGGCTACAGACATACTGTACCATTATTTGTTATTACAGACCTGTTTGACTAGTCTCAAACCAGCTTGACCAACAACGTCCCTGAAACCAAGTTTAGAACATGTATCACCTTCTATTAAAGTGATCCCATTCCCTAAAGTCCTTTTTAAGGACAACCTTTCCAACCCCTTCTACTTTAGAGGTGGCATTGCTTCACATGAACAACCTATTGCCCGTGGTTAGGGCGTAACTAGATCATATGTGATCTGGATACTCTGGCCCACTCCAGTTGCTTTGGTAGACTGAGTGTCTAATTTCTTTTTTGCCTTTCTTTTGGCCTTCAGATCATTTAAGACCTGGAAACTCTGGCCCATCTCACTAGGTGTCCATTACTTTTCTACCTTTCTTCTGGCCTTCAGATCATTTAAAACTCCGGAAATTCTGGGCCACTTCAGTCGTCGTAGGCTTTGTACGACTGAGTGTCCAATATCATCCTATCAAATGAATTCTGGCCCACTCCAATCGCCCGTAGGCTTTGTACGACTGAACGTCTAATATCATCCTATCAAATGAAGGATCTTCTGTCAAATAGTATGACAGGTTCAACGTCTTAAGATAAGCCATTATCTTTTAGTCTTCTTCTCTTGAGATTGGTGCCCAGACAATTCCTGGCGCTTGCTTAAGAGTGGTAACAGTTTTCGCACAGTCAGTGGATCTCTCTCCTTCGTATGTGCGAACATACTTTACACACTTTTAATTATTACACCCAAAAGAACGGATCTTTTAAGTCGTCGTTTGCAATAGCCCAATCTTTAAACGGGAGGGAATGTGAGATTAAACTTCTGATTTTAAAGCATAAGGAATATAATTTATTTCGGAAAAACATTTTCATATTCCTCCTTACTTTAAGCCCTCTTTAATCAAACATCATTTAATCTTATTTTTTACAAGGAAGAAAAATTACTTATCTCAATTTCGGATTGTGGCCCACTTCAGTCAGTTCGTCGGACTAAGTGTTCGTTTCCTCCTTACCATTATTCAGATCCTTTATCTGGGACAGATATAGGCCCTCTTCTACATGATAGAACAACATCTTCAGCCTTCTCCTCTTGTCCCAGTTGACATCTTCAGCCTCTCGTGGGTGCTTGTTCCCACCACTCTCGGAAGCGGTGACACCATGAACACCTTGACCTTCAACAGCATAACCAGAACTGTCTTCTACCAAAAAACCACAGCCATATCCAGATTTGGTCACACAACTGTTGACCGACATCTTTCGAACACTAATACAGTCTTGTCTTAAAATTGTTGGAATCAAAGCAGTACGAAAAGTAAATAAATATTACAAGTGTTCGATAGGATAAAGAAACATCCAAGATTATAATTGTCGTAAGCTTGTTGAGTCTTGAATCTTGATAACCTGAAATCAAGAAACACTAAATCTGGATTGTTACAAATGTGGCTGAGTCGAGAGATGGCTCACTGTCTTTAAGACAAGATTGCCCCGTATATATGCTTTTACGTTAGCGGGCAATAGTCTCCCAAGATAAAACAGCAACTAATCAACACTACAAAGCAAATAGGTTGATTCTGACGAAGAAAACAAACACGAAACGACTTGCTGAAGAATGGAAAATTTAGAGGAAAATGAAGGAAGAGTTTCTGTTTTATGCTTTTTACAGGTTTTCTCCACTGTTTCTACTCTCTTTTTTTAATCCGCTCTTCCTACCTCAAATTTGTTTCAGGCAATATATAGTGTTTAGGAGGAGGAGTGGTGATAATATCAGAAGTAGCCCAAAAGCGAAGCCCACGACCCGAGACCGGATCGGACGGGCGGGCGGCGGCGGGCGTGTGTGGGGCTAACCTCGAACCCAAGCACACCTAGGTCCTCCCTCCTTCAAACACATGGGTTACCCTTGGGGTCCCAAACCCTTATCCATTTTTTAGGCTTATAAAGAGAACAATTCTTCATTTTTCCACCGATGTGGTAGATTTGTCCCATACCATATTTCTATGCCTCAAACACCTTACTTCGTGGACCAATATCTCTTTTATTTCTTAACGAAATTTGACTATCCTTGGCCCTACGGTCATCTACTCACTTAGTATATTATGCACGTGTGATGAGACAAAGCCTCCAACATGCGGAACCCTAGTGTTTAAGTCATTAAATATGGGTGGACGCAACCTCCCCACCAAAGACAAATTTCCAACAATCGTCTTCCCCGAGACCATCCCAGTTCATAGTCAGCGTCCTGCGATACATTGTAGCACATTTAGGAAAACCAATGGAGGATCAAATGAAGAAAGACGGCATGTTAGATGGGAATTTTCGGGTTGATTAGTATTAATTATTGAATTGTACTAGTGTTGTTGTTTTCTTTGTTTGTTCATCATAGAAATTGCTTGGGAGAAGAGAGTGCTAGAGAAGTGGAAGAGAGAAAAATAAGGAAGGAAAGGTAGTTATGTTTGTGTTTAGGAAATTGAATGGATTGTGAAGAGGGAAAGGAAAAGGGTCAATGGAGGGTCTCTTAGTTCCCATTACTCTAATTACATCCCCTCACATCTATGTGCCTTATGTTGGCATTCTTGTTGTCAACTCGATATGAATTTAACTTACATACGTGTAAAGAATTTTTGTACCAACAGTCTAATTTAGCATGTTATAATATGTTATGGTATGTTATTAAATAGTTATATCCGATAGATATGTTAAATGATCTAATTGTATAAATATTTTTTTATATTATCGTTAAGTGGAACCTAAACTCGTTATTTATATGTTTTATTTTGTTTTTAATGTCCTCAGTCTTCAAAGACTTATGGGGATGTCCTTATTCTTCTTCCATTTACTTTTGCATCTCATTGTTGACCTTATTCCTTTGACAATCATCAATCATCAATCATCTATTTGGTTAATTATTGTCTTGTTGATGTGCCTGAGATACGGAGAATTGTATCGATGTCATATATTTATTAACCATCCGATGGATATTAGGGTGTCAATGTTAGATATTTATTAGAAATTATCTCTAGGAAATTTAATAGTGACTTGCCTAAATCTCAAGGGAACTTGATAAGCAATAGTGTCATTTTTTTTTTTGCTCAGACCTGGAAACATCAAGGATATTAGAGATAGACTACAGATTCGAAATTTTAGTCTTTTAAATTTCTAAATTTTAAATTAATTATTTAAACATATCAAATGAATTTCTTAAGATAATGCAGAGTTTATATCAAAGCTAATAAGACATGCTAAATCCATATGCCGAAGTCGAAACCAGGATATAAAACATGAAGATCTGATTTTAGGATTAATGCAACCCAGAAATTCATTCACGAGGTGAGATTTTTTCAAAACATTACAAACAAAAAAAGACGGAAGAAATTGCACGAATTTCCTTTTAATGGCTGGTCTTTAGTTTTTTCCCTTACAATCGAACTTATGCATAATGGGCATAAGTTTTTTAAGAGCATGATGCATAGCTTGTGGAATATTATGAAGTGTAAATATAAATTTATAATCCGCGAAAAAATTATTTATTACAAGGGATAAATAATAAAACCAACACAAAATAAGGACATAAGTGCCAACGAGTCAATATGACCCAAAAAGAACAACTCATAACCTCAGCAAACTACACTCTCTCGCAGGCCAAATAACTGTGAACATTACTTGTTTCAGGGCCCAATTAATATAAAATTGGGCTAAGTTAATTGGGTCAAGTTAATTGGGCCAAGTTTTGAACTAGATTTCTACATGGAGAAGAAGTTTTTGCGGGGATTTCCTTCCAACACATTGGTCTTTTTTGTCCCTCATATATGTGGTCTTTAGTTTCTGCCCTTGTTTCTTATTTAATGAAATATGCAGATCAACTTCGTTTGGCATAAGTTCTTTAATATTTTTATCTTTGAAAATTAAACTTTTGTTTCGCTCGGCACAAGTTTGTAGGAATTAAGTTATGCGGCATAAGTTGTGTAGTATTTTTTAGATTATGTTGAGTGTTGAAAGTTTTGCCCTTTTGGCATAACTTGTGTGGATGTTATGATACATATGTAGAAGCTAAATGTAAGCCTTGCAAAATTTAAACTTATACCCTTTTTCAGATTATATTGAGTGTTGAAAGTTTTGTTTTATCTGACATAACTTGTGAGATGTTATGATACATATGCCGAAATCAAATGTAAACTTTGCCAAAAAAAATCTAAGTTATGCGCAAAAACTAAAGACGACCTCAAATTAGCAGCATTTGTGCTGAATGACCTCGTGGAGAAAGCTTAGTCCACTGACATAAATATGTGATACTTCTAAGAGAGATCCTAAAGCACATTTCCATTATGATCATGTTTGACAAAACTTCTAAATATTACTTAATTTAAAAAGTATTTTTATCAAACTCGTTTTTATAATGTTTTTGTGAAAAGACATAGTTTGTGTTTGTCAGTTCATTTGAGAATTGCTTTTTTAAAATTAGTTATGTTTGGTCAATCTTTTTGAAAAGTGATTTTAAGTGGCATATTACAAAAGAGAAAAAACAGTATTACGATTCATTTAATATTATTTAAGTAGAGAAATATTTAAATATTTATTGTGGAAGGATTTATTTAAGTTTATTTTATTTTTATTTAATAAAATATAATATACTAAAATGAATATTCTGATTTTAAATCAACATAAATATAATTAAAGCAAAAGAGGGAAGATGAAAAGAGGATTATATTTATATTTGAGAGAGTATGGATTAACGAGGGTTTACCGAAAACAGTCTATCTATCACAAGATTTACAACGTAGGAATAAAGTAAGCGTACATTTTACCCTCCCCGAACCCCACTTGTGGGTTTACCCTAAGTATTTTGTTGTTGTTGTGGCCACATATGAGTTAAATTAATATGAAATAGATTGGTAGATATAAAATTTTAGTAAGGATATTTTAGTTTTTTTTTTTTTTTTTTTGCTTCTGCTTTTAAGAAGAAGCAAAAATTTATAGCTTTTCCCCAATAGCAGAGAAATCACTTCTCAAAAACACTTTCAGGTTTTGACCAAACATCTCAAATTTTGGAAAAATGTTTTTTAGAGGAAAACGTTATTTTAACTTCTCTTAAGTTTGGTCTAACGAGTTACTTGTTTTGCCTACAATAAATCTTATGAACAACACCACTTTCTTCAACAAAAAAAGTGTTCTAGGTAGATATAATTATTGGGTTTTTTGTGTGAATGAAAAATGAAGAAGCGTTTTTCCGAAAAGATACCTGGAGATAGGTTGTGACTTTTTCGATAAGGCACAATAACACCCGTTCACACTATTCTTTGTTGGCTATAAATGCAGAGGACTAGACTCATTTTTTTGCTTTGCATTAAAAATGTTCTGCATATCATCTGCATTCTGCACAATTTTTACAACATAGAAACTGAGTCAATGTCTTGTGTGATTCGTTGTCATCTTTGAATTCGCGTGAAGTCGTAGGCGTTTGAGGTACCGCTACTCATTTGACAGGTTTATCCGTTATATCCTGGGAGGAAGTAATCCATAACCTCGGATATTTGAAGGGATTAAATTTCTTAAGGATACAGTAAATTTTGTGGTCTCGGATACTGCTTTTGTCATCTTCTTTCTCTGTTTTTATAAAAAAACATTATTTCATTATTTGAACATTATTTTACTAACAAATTATTGTTTTGAGCACAGATTGAATGACCATAATTGAGGGAAAAGGCCACTCCCATACAGTAAAGTGTACACCACTTCGATGGCTATCAAACCCACCATAATAGTCCTAAATCAAATTGAAAATTTTATGCTCGACTACTTCCTTTAGGTGAAATTTTGGAAAGAAATATGAATACTATTCAGTTAACTTCTAAATTTCAGACATCATATTTATAGTTAATTAGCTTATTTGTCCTAGTTAATAATTCCAACTTCATATCAAGGTCAAAATTGACGGACGGTGTGTACAAGGCCCGAGAACGAATTCATATCCTCACTAGTATCAAAATTATCACTAACATCAAAACTGTCACAATCATCAATTTCATCATTATTATCAATATCTCATCTATATTGAAACCTTTACGGTGCCGCCCTTTAAAAAGTTGAGAAGGGATTGAAAAACACTACAAGACCCATGTTTCACTTTTGTGGTTAGTTATGGTGGCAACTCACTAAGGACTAACTTTTGGAAAAATAAGAATGATTAAAGATACAAATCTTGGAAAATATCGTTTGTCCCATATTTGGCTATCAATGTTAGATATTTATTAACCATCAAATGGATATTAGGTTATCGATGTCACGTTAGATATTTATTAACCATCAAATGAATACTCCTATTAGGTAATCAATGTCAGATATTTATTAACCATCAAATGGATATATCAGATTATCGATGTTCTTAGATATTTATTAACCATCAATTGTATGAGATCTATGGAAATTCAATATGGGTGAAACTCATATATATGGTGGGACTCTGTAAAAAAATATTTCCTTCGTTCAGTTTTATTTGTTCACTATACTAAAATAGTTATCCAATTTTATTTGTTTACTTCGATAAATCAAGAGATAATTTACCACATTTTTCCTATTTTACCCTTAGTAATTAATAAGTCAAATTTTCCAATTCATTTTTCCAACATTATTTTTTATGGGGAATATGTGAATTATTGGATCCCATATTTTAATTAGTTGGTTGCATTGGTAAATTTTAATTGATTTCAATCATTAAGTAATTAATAATAATTATGGGTAATATAGTAAACTTTTCATTTACTTTTGGCTCCTTAATAAGCGTGTAAAATTAAAATGTGACAAGTAAAACTAAACGGAGGGAGTATTACATTATGACTAGTGGCATATCCAATGAATAAGTTATGGTTTATTTGAACCCATAAGTTTGCTTATGTATATTTGTTTTAAAAACTCACTAAATATGTTTAAATAGTAGATTATGTTTAAATAGTAGATTCTGAATCTGCCTCTGATTACTATTATCAGTACATTTAATATTCTATTATAGCTGGTAGCATTCCTTAATTTTTAGGTAAGTAATATTTCACCTGTTACATGTATTATCTTTTAAATGATTTTGATAGTATATTTAATACACCGACTAGAAGTTAATCTCAGGATTGAATAATGAAGTCTTTCATACAATGTAATTATGTGCCATTTTCTGCCACTAAAAATTAGAGAAGGTAAAGTGTTTATGTGCCTCTCCTCTCCTTCATATAAGTACTTTTCCGTTATGAATATACAGGTAAGAGTCAATATATAATCCACACACGTTTAGGGAGGCCAAAATTAAAAAAGGTTAGAGTCAATGTATAATCCACACACGTTTAGGAAAGCCAAATTAAAAAGAAAAAAACTTAAGTTTTTGGGTGGTGTAAAGGTATATATTATTTGTATAATTAAATTAAGTTAATTTACAACAACAGTCAGCCGTTTATAAAAAGTTTGATATGATGCTAACCGGAAAAATATAATAATAAACAATGCCCAGTAAAATTGAATTGTCCGCTAAATGTGTTAAAAGATTTTGCATTATAAGTTTATATAACTTAAATATGAACCTAAGCAGTGGCGAGTGAGATTTAGAATTGAAATCTCAAGATGAATTTTAAATTTCCTGAATCACTGATATAATATATATATATATATAATATATTTTTTGTCGAGGGTATTCGGGTGAACACCCTGGGATCCTTCTAGATTCGCCCATGAACCTAAGGATATAATCTAGTAATCAATAAATGGATTGAGAACATAGATCTCTGGTTCAAATTTCAACGAGAGCTAGAGGTCGTTTGGTATGATGTTAGTTATACATGGATTATAATTCAAGATTTAGTTATGCATGGATAATAATACAGAGATAATTTCTTGCTAAGTGTATGGTTCATTGAACTAAAATTGGATATACAATATATCATTTAAAATATTTATTTATTTCTTAAAACTAAAATATAATTAGTATACAATTATACCCTTGAATGCTTGACCTTCATTATTTTCTAGGAAAAAGATATAGGTAGTTTTGTCCTTTTGATACTTTATCCATTTATAAGCTATGCATGGATTAATTATTTCATTTTGTTGGTGGTATAAAATATTACACCAATTGGTGTATTAATTTATACAAAGATTATGTTTTGTTGGTGGTATAAAATAATACACCAATTGGTGTATTAATTTATACAAAAATTAAGTTATAGATGATTCAAATTACAACCAAACATTATATATAATGATTATTTTTCTTATACATCATACAAAATGATTCCTAGGTGATTTATTTTCATCTATTCAAGTTTTGACACAGAGAGTTATTTGGTATCTGCACTAATGAAAGATAGCAAGTACCTTATAAAATTAGTTTTAGGTGCACGCAACGTAGGAGCTAGAGTTTTGCATACGGGCTTAGCAGAGCCCAGTAACTTTAGCTCAAATATGTATTTGTGTTTTAAAATCTCTTAATTATGTATAAAAAAACAAGATGTATATAACTTAAATGCAAAGTAACTACAATACTCTGGCAAACCAAATAAATTTGAAGATGATTTGATTGTTATCTGAAACTTTGCTCTCTGAATAGCCATGGTTGGAAAAATTAAAGGATCATTCGCACAAATCCCAAATGGGGTGGTCTTTAATTTTTTTTCCCCTCAATTTTATGTTTAATTTTTGTCCTTTGGTATTTTTTGTGAGGTATAAATTTAGATTTTGAATGACACAGTTTACATTTCACTCGATATATATATCATAATATCCTACGAATTATGTCGAATACGATAATTTTCAACACTCAACATAATCTGAAAAATATTCATATGCCACATTATTTAATTCCTTCAGAACTTTTGCCGAGTGAGACAAACGTTCAGTTTCCGAAAATAAATATTATAGAACTTATACCAAGCGAAGCAAATTTGAATATTTTCATTAAATGAACAGCATGAGCAAAAAATAAGGACGACATATATGAAGGATAAAAACCAAATAGCAAAAACTTCCAAATCAAAGGTTCTTGAGTCTTGATGTGCTTCAGAGCCCAATTGATCTGAAAACTGGGCCAAGTTGTTAGCCACAAAGCTAGGTCCAGTAGTGACAAAGATACATTTTTAAGTAGAGGTCCTGAATCACATTTCCACTATATTTTGCCTACAATCAATGTACGATCGACACCTCTTTATTCAAAAAGAAAAAGAATAATGTTTTACACAGAAATTATTGATTCTGCAGATCTATAGAAAGTGAACTCCTTATCAGCTAAGAAGATTCAGATATCTCTTGTCACAAAATCTATAATGGAAATATTATCATCAAACTTTGTTCAATTATTGACATGAAATCATACCTTTATTTTTCCACTTTTTTGTTGATTTTTTCTCTCTTTAAGGAGAACATATTTTTACTTTTTGTGAAAGGACTGGAAACTTTATTTGAACCATAACTTATCTCAATCTTAACAACAATGGATTTAGTCATGTTCAATTCTTTCACTATTTTTCCAACTGTCCTTCATGTTAAAGGCATTTTCGGTTACTACTCCCTATATGTGGGGCACAAATATGTTGTCAAAAGTATGTCTTTGAAATCGATTAACTTTTTATTTATTTTTCATTCGATTTGCCCCGATTGATTTAGATTCACATCACGTAAGACCTATTTAAGGAGAAGCACTCTCTAACATAATGTTTTCATACCCAAAGCTCGAACCAAGACTTCTAATTAAGGGTGATGGACCATATACATCTCACCACAATCCTTATTGATTAAATTTTATAAACTATGACAGTTTATCTATCAAGTGTCAGAAAGAAATTTGTAAAAAAATAAGAGCCCCGCTCTATATTTTTTCTAACTCCGATCTATATAATTTTTCTTTTAGAATTCTATTGCTCATCCCTTAAGAGGATATTTAATTAATAGCCTTAATTATAAAATTATTTGTCTAAACTACCTTTTATTTCTCTCTAAGATATCTCACTAAATGGAGCAGTAAGAATAAATTTGAAGAAAAAGAGTTATAAATGCTTCTTATAAGTTTTATAAAACATCATTTATTTAGGATTAAATTCAATTTGGCAAAATAATTACAGTAATATTTGGGACCAGATGGGAATGTATATGGCAAGCGACACGACGCCCAATTGTATTTAAACTAATGCAAAGCTGAGAGTCTAGACGAAAATATATGCACTCCATATAGAGTTTTCAACCAAATTTTAGAACTTTAAAACATTGTATAGACAATTAATAAATCATTAAATATCAGTCCTTTGGATAGAGGTGTCCAAAGTTTGAGAAATTCGAATCAAATCAATTAAATAAATCGAGCAGGATGACGAAGAGGAGTACAAGTGTACAACTAAACTATTTTGCTTGTTACCGAATCATTATGTTCTATATTTTGGAACCTTAATTTTTCAACTTAGTGTTATTTTTTTTAGGGCAAGTGGTATTTTTTTTAATAAGGTTGATCATATGGCAAATTAAAGTGACCTAGGTAGGGTCCCTTCCTTCGTCTAGTGTGTGAAATAAGAAACGACGAGGTAATCTCCAGAGTAAGAAACCACCTGAACCAAAGCTTTATTATGTATATATAATAAGGTAATATATATTTTAGAGGTAATTATTGTTTCTATCAAATCTTTAATTATCTAATTTTTACTAAAAGAAAGTAGATGCACTTTTTAATTAGTGACATCCCAGTGGACAACGAAAATTACAGTTATTTCGCACCTGTTTCCATAATTAATTGTTTAATCAAACGAATCATGCATTACCACATTCTTCCGGTCTCTGTCTCTGTGTATAGGGAAATATGCACTTTTAGTCCCGGAATTATTTATAATTCTTACTTTTATCCTTATGATATGTGATTAAGCATATTTGACTTTCAATTAATTAAATATGCACATTTGATCCTCTTAATTGTGAACTCCACAAATTAAATGAATTCTTCGCTATTAAACCATTTTATTAATCCATATGAAATGTTAATTTTATAATGTGATTCTTATCTAAGGGTATTATAATTCTAAAGTAATATAAATATAACATATTTTCTGTATAAAGGAACAAAGACACATTTTATTTAATTCAATGTTAAATATGCCTAGTGAAATACTATAAGAACAAAATCAAAATTTATCAATAATTGAAAAATTAAAAGAGCAAATAATTAATATTAATTAATCATAAGCATTAAGCTCCCTCTGAAGGTGCTAATCATAATAAGATTGCACTTTTACCATATGCTACAATTAAGAGAAGAAAGCGTCTTAAAACTTAAATCTTTCTTCTGACATGAATCTTTCTTTTGTATAATTTAGAAAATTAGGTAAAATTTAGCCACTAATTTTAAGTCCAAAATAATACTATTTGATTAAAATATCCTCAGACTAAATTACAAACAATACTAACAACATGAAGTTTGAAAATTGTTGTAGTTTCAAACTCCATAAACTATTCATGAAGTTCAAACTTCATGAATGATTCATGGAGTTCAAATTTTCACAATTTAAGTATGAAAATTTGCTAGAGTCTAGTGGTGGCCAGTGGGGCGGGTTCGAGGCGGGACGGGTCCCGACGGGACTGCGGAGGGCGGGACCGGTCCTTCGGTGGGATTGGCGGGTCGGGACTGGCGGGATCCGCCGATGTCCCGTCCCATTCCTGGTCTCGTCGGAAAAGGGGACCGGTCTTGGCGGAGCGGAGTGGGATCGGGGTCGGGATCGGTTTTTTTTTATGCACTTAATTTTAAAAAATAACATATATAAACAAGTCAATAATTGAACAAGATAGTGTAATAAAAACATCTCAAGGTTGTTTTTGTGCCTCTTATATTATTTAATAGAAATATGATTTTTTGTAATACAATTTCAAAATTGTAACTTTGTGGTGTTGAAAGTTGCAAATTACATAGTAAAATTGCAATTAAAAAAATCACATATTTATAAACACCTTTTCTAATTTCTTCACAATGTCTTGTGGTTCTTCGGTTGGAATTGGAATTTGTTGGTCAAATTGCTCGACGTCGCTTCCACCTCCGTCGAACAAGATTTTGTTGTAATTTTCATCGTCTTCTTCATTGATCTCCGGTTGACCGCACCTTCTACGCTCCGCTCATATCCAATCCCTAAATAAAACTGTAATCTCCAAGTTGTCTCCCGCTAATGAGTGTAGGTGCTCTCCTATTTGAAATCTTACGGCAGAAAAATACTTTCAGATGTTGTTGATGACGCTTGAATGTTCAACACATCTCGGGCCATCTTTTCTAACGCTTGAATGTTCAACACATCTCGAGACATCTTTTCTAGTGTCGGAAATGTCTTCTCATTGTTCCTCTAGTATTTAAGCAAGTTTTCATGTCCTTCTTCATTGAGAACTGTTTGGTACGGTACAACACCATGCAAAACAAAAATATCAAATTCGCTAACTTGATTAGTAGTAGTACCACTAAACATTCTATTTCTAAGGCTTTCAATACTAGACGCAGAAACAACATGTTTTTTATAAGGTTGTATTGTAGAAGAAGAAAATGGTATAGAAGTCGGTTGGTTGCTAGCACTTTCTTGTTGGTAATGCGTATATACTATTTTGCATTCATTGTGTATGCTAGACAAAACTTCTTCTTTAGTTGGTTCCTTGGGTGGTTGTTCATTTGGATTTTTTGGAGTTGGAGGTGGAAGTACTGCTATACAATCATAAATAATTTTAATAAGTGTTTTACAACCGTTTATTTTAATAGTCGGATTTAATACAGCACCAATAATATAAATAGTGGGAATAGGAAAAAAATATTTTTTAATTTGATAAATATTTTTAATAGGTGTCTTATAAGATGGTTTTTCCATATATTAATTAAGTAACAAAAATATTATAGTTATATAAAATAACGTAGTTGAAATAGTAGGATAATAATCTAACGTAACAGTCATTATTTTGTCAGTTATACCATAATAATCACAAATTTGATGAATATTTTCTGCAATAAAAGTACCGGTGTGCCTATCATCAATATATATATATATACGCTAAAATATGTTTTTGCATAGACCATTTATAATCTATCCAATGACATGTTACCGTTAAATAATCATGGTTGTTAGTACTACGGCCTATATCAGAAGTGAGAGTCACTTTGTCATTAAAATGATATAATGAATAACGTAAATACTATTGATATTCATGTGCAAATTTAAAAACATATCTCCTAACAATTGATCTAGAAAAACCGTTAAAAGCAAGATTATACATATATCTAATGTAATGAATAAAATCAGGAGAGAAAGAAAATGAAAAAGGCAAAACCCTCCACCACAACTAATTTTCCTATTGCTTCCCTATCTCTATGTTTATCGTATGTAGGGCCTACAATTTCCCAGGGTTAATTTGACCCTGTACTTGGTCCGGAACGGTATGTGAACTTTGTCCCGACTGAGAGCGCATTGGCGCACCCAATTTTTCAGCCAGGTATTGGTCCCACATAGCTTTGTGAAAGTTTTGTACATGTCTCAATAAACCTCCCGTCCCACCCTGACTTTTTCCAATTTTAAATTTATAAACATTTTTACAAATTTGTTATCTAACTACTTGATTTTCTTTGTCCCTACCAAAAACAGTCCATGCATCTGATTTTCATTTTCATTTTATTGGGCCTCGTCTCATACTATGGGGAATAAGAGGTGTTCCAATTGGAGGTGCACTAGTGGGTATGTCATCTAGATAAGTGGGTGTGTCATCTAGATTATCTTCTAAATTAAAGTCTGGTTGAGTTGCAGAAAATATCTCGTCGTCTAACTCTAATGGTATATCATTAAAAAATTCAGTTTGATCTATATGTGTGTAATCAACCAAATCATCTTGTCTAGGAATAGGATGACTAAAAGAAGTACATCTGCCCTTGTTACCCCTACTAGAAGAAGCATCTTTACCCTTAAACATACCTCTTAATCCTTCCATTTTAATTATGCTAATAAATAGTTAAAGATAATGAAACTAAGTGCGATAATTAAAATAAAGTAACAATAATCATTTAAAGAAGGAACGAATGTACCAAACGCAGACGTAACGTCGGCGTGTAATCGAGGTTAAAAATTAAAATTTTGCTTGATGGATGATCCTCAAGCTAGTTGCCAACTTCAATCCCAATTTTTGAACTTTGATACAATTATGCAAATGAGCAAATAAAATAAAATATTTAATAGGCAATGTAATTATAGACTTGTAGAGAGATAGATTGAGTTGAGAGATTAGAGAGATTGTTGCAGGAAGATTTGTGAGATTAAAATGAAGAGAAAATGAGGTATTTATAGTTGAAAAATTGGGTTAAAGTGTAAATATAGTAATTTAGGGGTTAAAAATAAATATTAAGAGGGTAGGGGAGGTTTATGGGGTTGGGGGGGGGACAAAAATGGCTGTTGCATAACGACCAAATATAAAATTGCCATTGTGCAACGGTCATTTTTGCAAAGAGGGGGTCGGGGGTGGGTCTGGGGCGGTACGGGCCTGGGTGGGACGAGCCCAGGTCCCGTCCCGATTTCGAGTCCCGACGCCATTTTTTTTAAGGGGAATCGGGTCGGGGTCGGGACCGAGCCGACCCGGCCCACTGACCAGCCTTACTAGAGTCTCAAACTGCATGAACGATTCACGTAGTACAAACCTTTATCAATTCAAACACGGGAACAGTTCATGGAATTCAAACTTGCAATTTAAGTATGAATTTGCTGGAGTTCCAAACTCCATGTTCAATTCATGAAGTTCAAATATTTATAAATTCAAAATTTTCACCTCGTTAAGAAAAATGGTGTAAAAACAATCGCTTCGCCAGAGGAAGAAAAATTATGGCGGGTTGCTAGGACTTCAGTCACAAGACTTGTTTTAACATCAAGTTATGACGATCGTCAGAATTTTGACCACAAATCATCGTCAGTTTTTTTTTAGCTTTTATGGCTGAAAGTCCCGACGATCCATCAGGATTTAGTCAAAAATGATGACGGTCACCATATTTTCTACGTAAAAATTTCAAGAACATGTTTTTGCGTCAACAACGATATTGTTAAAGTTTCTTCAATCAAAATCAGTCTAAAATAATCACAAATAAGCAATGAATATTCAATATGAAGAAAATGGTTGAGGAGCACGATGAAGAAGAGGAGGAAAATTTTGGTGGAAGTATATGTTTGCACATTTCCTAATGGGGTCAAAAATTAAATCGGTATCCTTACTTAAAGACAACATATAAACTGCTCTATCAGTACGTTTAAATTAGGCTTAATGTTTATATGGGTAGTGGAGCCTTGTTAGAGATTTATACGTTGGTAATAAAACTGAGAGAACCTAAAAAGTTGCAAATATTAAATTCCTAAGGGTCTTAATAGGACAATATGGTTAGTGATTATATTGGCAATTGTTACTAGCTTGGGATTGATACACGTTGTTGTTATGTAATATTTTCTTTAATTACAATGAATTATTAATCCTTCTTTTATTCGTATTTAATAAAAAATTATCACATAAAATTAGACGAAGAAAATATAAACTAAAACATGGATTAAATTAGATTATTTAGGAAAGAAAGAAGAAATTTCTTGATGATCCTTGCTAAAAGAGCCATACTGGGAAAGATGAACAAATGAAATGGACGGTTAGTTGCATATAACTTAATTAAATTAAATTGTCTTTTTAGAAACGAAACCGAGAGTTACAAAAATAAAAAATAAAAAGAGAATGGCTTCGTAAGCAAAAAGCCCTTTTGGACTTATAATAATCTATCGCAAATGTATTATTGTACATGCAGGACAGAACATGACAGAGCACTATATAAACAATGTCTAAAAAATCACCACTAATGCACTTTGTAAGGTTACATATGAACTAGATTCAAGGATTGATGAATCCTATGGATTGAATTAAAATAATTCAATTATTGTTTAGTACATAACTAATTAATTCAATTATTGTTTAGTACATAACTAATTAATTCAATTATTGTTTAGTACATAACTAATTAATTCAATTATTGTTAGTACATAACTAATTAATTCAATTATGCATTGTACTTTTATAGTTCAAGAATGGGGATCTAAGTGTCACTTTTTTTAATAGGAGGGTCACAAGAAAACAAGAATCTTGACTAATCAACAAGAACCACAAATTCCCATTCGAAAAGTCAACCCACTTTTCAGTTTTTTCATTCGAAAAGATGCTCTTTTCATTTTTGGTGTTATTTATTTCTAATTTGTCACTGTCACTGAGGTCCCATGTATAGGACCACAAATTAAAACCACCATTAAAAGAGGCGTGGACTACTTGATAATAATAAATTATGTTGTTAAAACACGAATATTTCTCAAAATAATTAAGAAACTTATATTTATAAGTTCGGTTCATCTTTTACCCAAGTATTTATGCCTTTTATAGATTTTGATTTTTTTTATAACAGTAAATCCCATATGGTGAACAAAGGTGAAAGATACCATATATATCACACGGAAACCGTGTATATCGATTTTGTACCATGTATATTTACTTATCATAATTATTAAAATTTTTATACATATATAATTATAATAGTAGTCTTGTATTATGAAAATGTAGTAGTCTTGTATTAGGAAAATGTATAATTATTTTTCATAATTATATATTGTATATCATGTATATAAACATTTTCATTAATGAAAATAATCAAGGAATTATTCTCTTTCATTGTATCAAAAGTCTAGGGAAAACTTTTCCTTCTCCAAAAAAAAGTCTCACCTTTCCGCCGCCATGCACGTTGGCGTGCCTCCTCCCTTCAATCATTTTTCCGAACCCCTAAATTCTCTTCTTGATCTTTCATCATGTCTACCACAAATAACACAGTTCATCCTGCCCTTGCAGTCTCCAACATCAAGAACACATCCCTATTGTTCTTGAGATGAAAACGTCAAATACACGACGTGAGCAGAATTATTTAAAGTCCACGCACGATCTAATCGAGTCCTTCATCACATCATCCCCGGGGCAAAAAGCAAGGAGAAAGTGCCTACCACCGATGATGAAATAGAGTTGTGGGAAACTCTTGATGCTACGGTGCTCCAGTGGATTTATTTCATTATCTCTACGGATCTCTTACAGACTATTATTGAACCCGACGCCACGGCAATAGAAGCTTGGGATAGGTTGCATGATATATTTTAGGATAACGAAAATTCACGTGTCGTGACCCTTGAGCAGGAATTCTCCCACATCAACATGGAGGATTTTTCGAATGGCTCAGCCTATTGTCAAAGGCTCAAGGAGTAGTCGAATCAACTCAAGAACCTTGGCGCGCCCGTCATCGACTTGTTCTTCAGATGGTTGCAGGTCTCTCCAAGGCTTATAATGGCGTTGGGACGCTTCTTCGTCAAAGTAATCATCTCCCGACGTTCTACCAAGTATGTTCCATGCTCACCTTAGAAGAAGTCGGCTTGGCTAAAAAGGCGGCAACCGGAGCTAATTCAGCCATGATGGTGGCCACGTCCGATGACTCTCACTCATTCTCGGACAATTCTAGCCAAAATCGTAACAATGGTAGAGGCAAAAAGGGCCAAAATCAAAAAATAGTGGCAAAAACTACGACGGTGGCGGTGGCGGAGGACGAGGTGGCAGTGTCTAGCCGGCTAGGCCGCAGCCTTGGGCCAGTGCACAGTGGTCGTGGGACTGGGCGGCCAGCATTTCCAGCAGCTAATTGGGCCAGGCCCAATGGCCCCCAGCCGTTCCAGCAAACTCAGCAGTCATGGACTGGGCCCTGGCAGCAGGTTGGCCTACTTAGGCCTCGGCCCCAGCAGGCCTTCGCTGTTGCGAGCCACGCACCGACCTCGACTCCCACGGATATCGAGGCATCGATGTATACATTTGGATTAAATCCTTCGGATGCAAATTGGTACATAGACACCGATGCTACTTCTCACATGACGTCTGCACCATGTAATCTCTCGTCTTATTTCAATTTGAGCAATAATCGTGGCATCATTATTGGTAATGATAATTCAATTCCAATTTATGATTATGGTCACACAAATTTATCTCCCCCGAACCCACCTTTAGCCTTGAAAAATGTCCTTCATACTCATCGCTTAATTAAAAATTTGGTGTCCGCTCGTAAATTTACAACTGATAATTGAGTTTCTGTTGACTTTGACTCTTTTGGATTTTCTGTGAAGGATTTCACGACGAGGATACCTCTAATGAGATGTAATAGTCGGGGCGAGCTCTCTCCTATCACTACCACCATCACTACCACTAATCAAGCCACATCGTCAATGTTTGTCGCTTTAGTCCCCTCCTCTTGGCATATACATTTGGGTCATCCGGGAGCGTCTGTTCTTTCCTCTCTTAAAAATAATAGTTTTATTGCTTGTAATAGTACGCGTAGTACTAATATTTGTCCTTCTTGTCCGCTTGAGAAATATGTTAGATTATCGTTTGTCGCCTCTAATTCCAGTACTTTGATGTCATTTGATATTATTCATAGTGATTTGTGGACATCTCCTATTTTGAGCTCCTTGGGCCATCGTTATTATGTGTTATTTTTGGATGATTATTCTAATTTTTGTGGACTTTTTTCCATTATCTAAAAAGTCTCAAGTTTTTTTTCACATTCTTATCGTTTAGAGCATTCATCCGTACTCAATTTGAACAGAAAATTAAACACATTCAATGTGATAATGGGAGGAAATTTGATAATGGGTCATTTCGTGATTTTTGTAATGTTAATGGCACCTCTTTTAGGTTTCTTGTCCTCATACGTCCTCACAAAATGGGAAAGCCGAAAGAAAAATTTGTACCATTAATAATATTGTTCGGACTTTACTAGCCCATGTTTCCTTACCACCTTCATTTTGGCATCATGCATTACAAATGGTTATTTACCTCCTTAACATACTCCCTAGCAAAGGATTAGCATACCAATTTCCACTAAAAATTATTTACATAAAGATCCTTCGTATTCTCATCTTAGAGTGTTTGTGTTATCCTCTCTTCCCGTCTACTACAATTAACAAACTTCAAGCCCGTTCTACCGCTTGTGTTTTTTTGGGTTATCCATCTAATTATCATGGTTACAAATGTTTTGATTTATCCTCTAATAAAATCATCATAAATCGCCATGTCATTTTTGATGAAATCCAATTTTCGTTTGCTAAATTATGTAATTCGGTGTCTAATTCTTATAATTTTTTGGGCGACGGGCTCTCATCGTATGTGGTCCACCATTTAGTCTGATCCCAGCCTCGGGATCTGGACCCACACCCCCCCCCCCCCCCGTGACCAATATCCGCCAGCAAGCCCACTGTCTGCTGGCCCAATTGTCCGAAATCCAGTTTCAGTTTCTCGGCTAGCAGGCCCACTGCATGCTAGCCCAAATCCTTACCTTCCCGGTCCAGCCTCTTGGCCAGCAGGCCACTGCCTGTTGGCCCAATATTTTAGTCCGTCAGTCCACTCATTCGGCCAGCAAGCCCACTACATGCTGGCCAGTCCCAAGTCGACCCGACACCATCCCAAGTCCAGTCCACTTATATTCCGAGTCAAGGGCCCGTTACTCGCAACCAATGGGGTATTTTTAAACCGAATCGATATTTTAATCTCAATTCTAATGTCACTAAATTACCCCTATCACGTAACCCAATGTATGTCCTTCATGACCCGAATTGGAAAATGATCTTGGATGATGAATATAATACTCTTATTGAAAATAAGACGTGGGAGTTAGTGCCCCATTCGCCTAGTATCAATGTTATTCATTCTATGTGGATTTTTACTCATAAGGAAAAAACTGACGGTTGTTTTGAGAGGCATAAGACCCGTCTTGTAGATGATGACAAAACTCAACAGGTTGTCGTGGATTGTGGAGAGACATTAGTCCGGTGGTCAAAACGGCAACCATTCACATTGTTCTCAGTCTGACTCTCTCGAAAGCATGACTTATTCATCAGCTGGATGTGAAAAATGATTTCTTACACGGTGATCTTAAGGAGACAATATACATGTATCAGCCCTTGGGTTTCAGGGACCCCGATCATCCTAATCATGTTTGTTTGCTGAAAAAGTCCTTGTATGAGCTTAAACAGGCCCCTCGGGCTTGGTATAAAAAGTTTGCAGATTATGTGTCTACTATTGGTTTTCTCATAGCATGTCTGATCATTCTCTGTTCATCTATCATCATGGAACTTCTCTGACATACATTCTGGTATATATGGATGATATTATACTGATTCTCTCTTCTGATAACTTGCGCAAGTCTATCATGTCTCTTCTCAGTTCAGAATTTGCTATGAAACACTTGGGGCCCTTGAGTTATTTTTTGGGTATAGATGTTACTCGTCATGCAGGTGGTATTTTTCTATCCCAGATGAAGTATGCATCTGAGATTATTGAACGAGCTGTCATGTCATCATGTAAGTCCTCTCCTACTCGGGTTGACACCAAATCGAAGTTGAGTGCTAATTCTAGCACACCTTACAAGGATCCCTCCCACTATCGTAATCTTGCAGGGGCTCTTCAATACCTTACTTTTACGAGGCCCGATATTACATATACAGTGCATCAAGTGTATTTATCTATGCATGATCTGAGGGATGAGCACATGTATGCTCTCAAACGCATTGTGTGTTACATTTAGGGCACTCTTGATTATGATTTGCACTTACATCCATCCTCTGTATCTACTATCGTGTCTTATACAGATGTAGATTGGGGTGGTTGTCCAGATACCAGACGTTCGTCATCTGGTTATTGTATGTTTCTTGGTGATAACTTGGTCTCTTGGTCAGCTAAACACCATGCTACTTTATCGCGATCTAGTGTTGAGGACGAGTATCGAGGGGTAGCTAATGTGGTGTCTAAGTCATGCTGGTTGCATAATCTTCTATTAGAGCTTCACTTTCCTATTCAGAAAACTTCCTTGGTCTATTACGATAACGTTAATGCAGTCTATCTCTCTGAAAATCCGGTCCAACATCAGTGTACTAAACACATCAAGATGGATATTCACTTTGTTCGCCAAAAAGTAGCTCGTGGACAAGTATGTGTCTTGCATGTCCCTTCACGGCACCAAATTGCTAACATCTTTACTAAGGGTCTTCCCTTATGTCTGTTTGAAGATTTTAGAGACGGTCTTAGCGTACGACAATCGTCCGCTATGACTGCGAGGGTGTGAAATATACCGTGTATATCACACGGATCGGTTTTGTACAATGTATATTTACTTACCATAATTATTAGAATTCTTGTACATATATAATTATGGTAGTAGTCTTGTATTAAGAAAATGTAGTAGTCTTGTATTACAAAAAGGTAGAATTATTTTCCATAATTACATATTGTATATCATATATATAAACCTTTTCATTAATGAAAATAATCAAGAGATTATTCTCTTTCAAAATGTCCTTTCTTATGGAGGTAAATCAATTTATTCATTTAAATTTTAAGAACTTTTTGTCTTTTCGTTGTAAATACTTATTTTCGCCGCATTAAATCAATTCAAATTATTATAGTTTTAATTAAATGAATATATATATATATATATATATATATATATATATATATTAACTAATTATGATTAAATTTTAATTATGTATATTCAAGAACAACAATAATTATACATCTATTGATCTGGCGTAAATTTTCAGTGCGAATAAGTTTATATCAATGATATATATAGCTGAAAGAAAATGTTTGTTGCTACGGATAGTCAAACGGGGCCTATTGCCTTGTCCTGCCCCTAAACTTTGACTAAAGTAAAATGGATAGAGCCACATCGATCTAGTCAAAGTAGTTTAAAATGGGATCGTTAAGTAATTTGAATGAGCCGCTTGTATTGTCAAATGTCAAGTAATTACCCTCAAATAGATAAGCCATTAAGTATATTGAGCAGTTGAAATAGTCTAGCTAAGTCCGCTGATCTTGTGATTGGCTCGATTGTGCTTACTTAGTAATGCAAACAAACTTAATTATCTCTAATATCTCATAAACAATTTTGAGTCTTCACAAAGAAATCAAAATCATATATATTATGCCTCTTAAAGTTGAATTGATCAAGAGACTATCTTCCTCTGATCAACTCAAAGTATCAAAGTATTATGACGTTATTGGCGATCCAACACATCTCAAGGAGGTTTAAACCATCATACGTTTTAAAAATACGATATTAACGACCCTCGAATCACGGAGAAAATCAAAAGAGAAGAATCAAGGGATAAACATAATTGTACTCATAATTTTGATAAATAAAATGATTTTTTATTATTTCTTAAAAAAAACAATCCCAGTTTTAATAAATAAATCTATTTCGAAAGCTAAGTGGATATAAAACTACTAAGAACGAGCTACATTAGGCAACTCAACTTATTTCCACATTTTAGTAGAATATACGTCTTGAAATTAGGGATGGATGTGTAGAAATAGCAGCAGGTAACCGCTGGTAAGTACATTTAAAACATAAGCAGTATAATTAATTATTTAAAATTTAGTCAGTTTTGATAATTTTAGATTGCAGATACTGCCTCCTTCTTCAAATTAATTAAATAACGTTAAAAATTATTAGCATTATAATTTAAAACATTACACCTCTAAAGTCGTCCCAGATTTGCAGTTAATGGGTTGAGTAGTCACTTATATGGTCTTAGGCAATCATTTCTTCATGAGTTAGTTGTTAGGATTGGGTTAGGCCCAAGGTTCATTTCCCTTTCATCGTATTAGAGCAAGACTCATCCCAAATTTTGTTGCCCAATGTTGACCCCCCATATTAAATTGCACACGCTTCAGACATACAGTCCTGAGCATGGAGAAGGGTGTGAAGAAGTCTCACACCGGTTGTTAATGGGATGAGTGGTCTCCTTATATAGTATTGGACAATCTTTACCTCATGAACTAACTTTTAAGGTTGGGTTAGGCTCAAGTTCATTTCCTTTACAACACCTTTATGAAAAATGCATAAGTGCTTTCAGGTAGCAGAGTAATATAAGTCTCACAATTTTTGGAGACATATATAGAACTAAGACATGAAAACCGGCAAGTGACGATATAATAGTCAGCTATCTAATTTTAGAATGACATTCAAATCATATTCACCCTCACGATATTCTTCAATTAGTAAATATCCAATATGATGGCTCGCTATTTAAGTTACTCTCAATCATAGTACTTTTTAGATAAATTGGAATTTATTTTCATTTTTATTAAAGAATTTTGAGAGTCAATAGTGCTAATTAGGAAATTTCATATATAATTTTCCTAGGAACTGGCGGGTGAGTCCCGAATATTGAGTGTTAGGTTTATTTAGAGCATACAATCGAATGCTTGAAGTGTAACCATCATAAAACAAAGGCCCACACATGAGTCTCAATATATTCTACAAATGCCTCGTCCAAGCCCAATACAAATCCCAAAAAAGGTCAAACTCATTGCCAACCACTTGTGATCGTCCAGATTTGTCACTTGAACACATCAAGTAACGCTTGTTCCATTTAGACACTTCAGGTGTGCTTTCTCTGTGGCATTTTGACCCCTTTCGCTGACTTGACAACTTGCATGATTTTCACAGAAAACAGACGCGTGAAATGCCCCATAACCAAATTTATCTTTTGGCCAAATCAATCGCCAGCCACCTGTGGTCATTCAGATTTGTCACTTGAACACCTCAAGTAAGTAAGTAACGTTTGTTCCATTTAGACACTTCAGAACCAAAAAAATAGATTTTCTTCTTCTTCATTCTTTTTCTCTACCATCACCAAGATGTTGCCGCCGATATTTCTACCTGAAAAAGCAAATAATACACTTTTAACTCAACTCCATTCTCTTGTTCTCTCTCTCTCTCTCTCTCTCTCTCTCACACACACACACACATTAAAAAGAAAAAAAATCAAAAGAGCTCATTGAGAAAAGAAAAATCATATCTGGATTTCAAATAATTTTTCGGCGAAACTCCATTATTTTTTATCTGGGTTACATTTTTTTTTCATTTGGGTTTCAGATCTGGCAACTCCATTTTGTCTCTTTGGATTATTTTGAATTAATTAGGTCTAAACACCATTAATAAGGTCTTTAGAAAGCTTGAAGGTTTAAAATAGGTTACTTGATTTGATGAAAATTTTGAGAAATTAATGTTGGAGTTGTCTTCGGTTCTTCGTGGGGAATCTTTAGCTAAAGTTATTGTTGACACCTAATTTTTACCCTCCAATAATTTAATATAATTATTCAGAGTTCCTGAGTCTCAGACGTAGTGGAATATACTTCTTACAAAGCGAATATGATTTTACATAATTATTTCGAGTGTATTTTGTGTTTTCATTTGATAAAATACTGCTTGATATACAATATGTATATCACATCCAAAATTTGCATAATTTGACCACTTATCATAATTTTGGAATTTTTAACCGATAATTATAAATAGAATTATTTTAAAAGAATTATCAAAATTAAAGAATTAATATTCCGCTCAGCCAAATTCGTAAAATAGTTAATTAAATACGATAATAGAATTACATCTCAATTTTAAATTATATTTTAATTTAAAAGACATTTGCACTGACTTTAAGTTCCTAATTTCGAATTAGTGTCAAAGTTAAACTCAAAATGAAGATTTATGGAAATTATCCGGCCATTTTCTAATTTAAAATGTGACCTCATTTGTGAAATATGGTTACAATAAATTTAAATTATTTTATGAGGAAAACGTATTGGGCCCTTTTTAATTTCTCATCGGCTGAGCCCAAGACAAAATGGCCCAGGACCAGCCCAGACATCGTACGTGAAGGGGGAGGCCATGGCCCCTCCCTTTTCATTTTGTTTACGCTTTTAGCATTAGGGAAACCCTAGCTGCAAGGCGTGCATTCGCCTCCATTGCCAAAGATGGCAAAGTCTCAGAATACGTAAGAGCATTAAATGCTCCCCTCTCTCACCACTACCCCCCCCCCCCCACACAAAAAAGGAGTTCTCCCACATCGAACAACCTTGGGCCTGCTAGGGTTTTGTCTCCCCTATAAATTGAGACCCTCATCGTTCAATTTAATGGTCCGAAACTTGATATTTGATATTCACATTGATTGAAAGTCATGAATTGAGTTTAAATCGGCTAAACATACTTAAGTTAATATCCAAGTCCTCTCTGTTCAGCCCAAAGATGATATATGTATGTTTAGGAATCAAGAATACATACTGTGTGCTTATATGTCTATATGATGGCTCTTATTTTGTCCTAAAATTGCCCATTGCATCTTGATTATGCTTTGTCTTTCCATATGGATTCATCAGTCACTGAGTTTGCTTGTATGATTTGCCAACTCACATAAATATTGAATCAACTTCCTCTTTACTTCATGCTGACATGCCTGCTATCAATTTTAAGTCTTATGTCTGCATTAGTATGATGCATAAGGGCTTGATACCATGATTTAGGATGTGTCATGGTTGCTTAAAAGTATATATGACATGGTTTAGAGAAGAATTTGCATGTCTCAATACATTTTTGGGTATTACCTTTCCTCATTGTTGTCTAAGTATACACTGATATACATTGTTTATACATTGTTTATACATGCTATGGGTTACTTGATACATCTATGTATTTTGGATGTATAACTAGGTATACTTAGTATATCAGTCATATTTTGCTGCAATATGTATATCTGCTACCTAGCCCATAGGTCTCGCTTCTGCCTCTTCTTTTTCTGCCTAAGAGATGTGTATGTTTGGGCTGAGCCCATTTGCTTACTTCTTCATCTTGTTATCACTTTTTGTTATCATAGCTTTGTATATGGTAATATATTGTTTAAATTAGATTACATGTGTAAGATAATCTCGGTCACTTTCTAATGAGTACATTTGTTTTCCCCTTTGTTTGTTCCCTCCATTACATTACACTGAGATGGGCCCTCACGTGAGGGCCCATCATCTCATTCATACGAGTCAAGACACCTCATCCTTAGTCGATTGGGCTGAGGCCCATCATTTCTGTTTTGACCGAGATAAAAATACAAGAGAAGCTAATATTTGCAAGAAGATTCAGCTATGGATAAAAATAGCTAACTGGTGGGCTTCGGTAGGCCCACCAGCCTGAACTTTATCTCCCTTTATTTTGTATAATATTTATGTGTATATGTATTGTAACAAAATACTTTCACTATTGGAACACTTATGGTTATAATCTAAGATAGGCAAAACGATACATATGTCGTTTAGTTAGATCGCATAAGATGTTTAAAACTTGTAAAATTGGAAATAAGCAATAAAACGGACTGATCTTAAACAATAAAATCTGGAAATACTAAAACTGATTTTCACTAAGTATGGGAAATCGACTTTGGGCTTTGAAAATATAGTATGGGCTTTGGGACAGATTTGGACCGAATTAAGAACCCATTTTGGGCCTGAGTGACATTGTAAATGCACCATTGATAATCTGGATTTTGAATTTTGACACTAAGGATAATTTTGATTTAAATTATAGACCAGGATAAGCCGAATAGGAAAAATGATTTTTTCAAATAAAATCATCTCGGACTTGAATTAAGTTAAGAATTTAGAAAGTTAGAATATGACTTGACTTGGCTTTATAGCATGTTGAGAATAAAAAAAGAAAATCATCTTTGTTACCTCTTTTCAAAAACCCAACTTGTCATTTCAAGAGAAATTATACCACTTTTAAGATTTAAAATGTTTTTTTAAAAATGATGCAAGTGTAAATAATTAAAATAGTTGGACTAAATGTGGAGTTCTACTCAAATTCGCATTTGAGTGTTCTTAGTCCGAAAAACTAAATTGATTACATATTTTGTGCATACTATTTTCGGCGGAAGTTTTAAACTCTATGTTTTACAAAACCTTGAGTTTTGAATGGATGAAATGACAAGTAACCTTTTTGCGGATTTTTAACCCATAAATAATTTTAATCATTTTAAAGCATGCTATAGAGCCCGTAGGTCAACCGTATACTACGAATCCTTAATCTCGGGATGCTAACACCTTTCTCGAGGATCATCATAACCCTTACCTTGACTCTGGTTTAAATAGGATTTTTCAAACTTTTTTATATATATTACAGGACATATTTGTTCAATTTTATATAGTATAGGGGTGTATTTCATCCATTGAAGTTCCTGAACTATATATTGTACCAACCTGTGTCAAATTTTCTGTAGCACCTTATGCTAGCCATTCTATTTTTGCTACTGCATTTTGACACTCCACAATTGCAAATAAAAATTTCGGAAGCTTTGAGTTCTTCAAATAGCTTTGGAAGGATTTGTGGTGTGGAGTTGCTGCACTTCATTTCACATCGTGGATTCCAAATAATTATGGGAGACATTTTTGCAAGTGCCATAAGTCTGATGTGTTATCTCTTTTTCCTTATGCTTTTCTTTTGCGGCAGATCTACAGTGATATTTTTTATGTTTTGTTGTTGCATATCTTCTTTCTTGTGATTTTTATTGCATGCATTATTGTGTAGAGGTTGCGTTTGAAAAGACGAAAATTTTCCAGAAAGAACTATCTAGGTCAGCAACAAATTGAGAAAAAAAGAGGATGTTCTCAATAGTGAAAACAATCTTTTGAAAAGAAAAAATGGTGCTCTTATTAGTGAAAATAATCTTTTGAAGGAAAAAGTAAATTATCTTCGACTTGAGACTTTAAAGAAAATAGTAATTGAGTTTTAGGTAAATTCTTCTACTATTGATAGTGAAGATTTTAAGGAAATAGTGGCTAGTTTGAGACTTTTTCTACTATCATTAATGAGGATTTTAAGAAAGTTGTGGCTAAGATTGAGACTTCTTCTTCTATTGATGGAAGACTTGGGAATATGAGGGGAGAAATCTATCACGTGTTATTGGGTTGTCTTGTTTAGTTTGTGGTTAGTTACATGTTATGTTATGTGGAAAGACTTTAAAAGATAGATGTAATTGCATTTGATTTTTTAGTTGTATAATTTAGAAGTAATGTAATGGTGGATTGTAATTGCAAATGTATTTTATGTTTTGAAATGCAATGATATTTTGTGCCATAATATTCAGGAACTTCTATAAATTAAAGATTCCACTATATTATGTGAAACTGAATAAATATGTCTCTCAATATATTTTTTTGTTAAATTAAGGATATAAATAGCTGTAAAACATAATACTAAAGGCTCGTCAGAGACAATGTTTAAAAGACGGATAAAAGCGCACAATATCATATAATCCAAGAGCAGATTTGAACCTTCCGAACCCAAAATGTAGAAAGATAACGTCTTCAAATGGTACAAACAACTCACTAAACAACCAACCCTAATTAATAACTTATCAATCTCTTTTATTTTTATTATCTACCCTCATAATCAGTCCAAAAATACACCGTTAACGGTGACAACTGTGCTTAGTTCTTAGGGGTCGTTTGGTACGTAATATAAGGTGAGATATTTCAAAATTAATTTTATAATATTTTTAATAAAAGATATAAATTAATTTTGAAATAAATTTAAATCTTTTATCAAGCAGAGTACAAAATGATTTGCAAACTTAATTGTGGGATATCACCTCATCCCATCAAACTTAATATTATTTGATCTCACCTTCATAGGATAAATCAATCCGATTATAATCACAGAAATTATAATTCCAGAATAATTTAGTCCGTATAACAAACACCCTTGTATCAAACGGTGACCATTCTTTGGATCGTCAATCACGGTGTTATCTAGTACAGGGTATTTCTGTTACACCTCACCTTTGTGTCCACCAAACACCAAATGCACCCTTCATTATAATTTTTTGTGTCCCCTTTTTTCCTTCTCTATATTTGTGTCTTTATTTTCTTGATTTTCCATGTAAGTAAAGTGTTTGTGTAAATTCCTAAGAGAGTAAAAAAATAGAAGGATGGTAAGGGCCATTGATTCATCAGAGTGCCCTAGTGTTTGTGTGTTCTTGATTGTTGAAGCTTATCCCAAAAGATACTCTTCCAAGATCCCTTCTGATTTAATCCTTTTCTTGGGCCTTGGCTTCATTGATTGGTAAACCCTTTAATACAATCAAAAGATACACAAAATATATATAGTTTTATTATTAGTTGTGAAAAAAGATACAGTTTTTATGAAGGATATCGGAGAAATAAAGACAATGGGTTTTACAAGATTTGTCTTTGGAGGGTTTAATGAGATTCTTGGGTTAGGTCTAGTGGTTTTTCTTTTTTTCTAGTTTTTTTTTTAAAACTTTTATAGTAGTTTCTTGATATTTTGACTAATTTGCTATCTGGATATTTGAGGGTTTGTGGTTATGTGAATGTTGTTGTTGGGACTAGCATGATGGATGTGTTCTTTGTAAAGATTGATTTTTTTTCAAGAAAGTTACTTTGGGTACTTAAATATTGGAGCTAGCATTAGCAATAGAAGTCCCTAATTTTCAAGGGGAGGACAAATTTGTGAAATGGTAGATACTCTTCTCACAACACTGTCAATGGAGAATAATCATCACCCTTCAACCCTTTTGTCCATGGATTCTAGTGCTTCTTCTTCACATGATGAATTAGACCTTGAGATGAATCGACAAGTCGTCATAACTCGTCCTCCTGACATCAATTTGCCCTTATCAGCTGAGCGTACCTCGCCTCCTCAGCCGTGGAACTCTGAACACTGCGATATTCTTGATGTCGGGCTTGGGACTCAGATCTATGAAACTGAAACTTTCCTTAGTGTGGTGCCTAAAGTAGGGAGGAAATGTGTGAAACGCGTAGATAGCATCTGGGGTGCTTGGTTTTTCTTTAGCTTCTATTTTAAGCCTGTTTTAAGTGAGAAATCTAAGGCTAAGATGATCCGGGACAGTAATGGAGTTTCCGGTTTTGATAAATCTGATCTCCAGCTCGATGTTTTCATGGTTCAGCATGATATGGAGAATATGTACATGTGGGTATTCAAGGATAGACCTGAGAATGCATTGGGTAAGATGCAGCTAAGGAGTTACATGAATGGGCATTCTCGTCAAGGGGAACGTCCGTTTCCGTTTAGTGCTGACAGGGGTTTCATTCGATCCCATAGGATGCAAAGGAAGCATTACAGAGGCCTATCGAATCCTCAATGTGTTCACGGGATTGAGGTCGTGTCATCTCCCAATCTCATGGTTCTTGATGAAGAGGAGCGAAAAAGGTGGAAGGAACTTACGGGTAGGGACGCAAACTTCACTATCCCACTGGAAGCTAGTGATTACAGTACGTGGAGAAACATCCCCAACACCGAATTTGAGCTTGAGAGGCCACCTCCGCCGATAAAGAGTAATCCGCATTCCAACTCGAAGAAGCTGCTTAATGGTTCTGGACTTAATCTGTCAACTCAGCCGTCGCCCAATCATAGCAATGGAGACGCGATGGATCTACTACCTGTCAATGGCAAAAGGAAAAAGGACTTCTTCTCGAATGGAAATGATCAAGAAGAGTGTTATCTGCAAGTAAATCCTCCTTCCTTTCAAATTCCAGACCTGGAAATACACCCAAATGAACCGCATTGGTTAAATGAATTTAACGGGGTGATGAGGGATGCTTATGGGCCTGTCACAGCTGCAAAATCCATCTACGAAGATGATGAAGGTTATTTGATCGTAATCAGTTTGCCGTTTGTAGATCTTCAAAGAGTGAAAGTTTCATGGCGCAATACACTCACACATGGGGTAATCAAGGTGTCTTGTTTGAGCACATCTCGGATTCCATTCATCAAGAGACAGAATAGGACTTTCAAGCTTGAAGTTTCATCCTCAGAACACTGCCCTCCCGGAGAGTTCGTCAGAGAAATCCCTCTTCCAACCAGAATTCCTGAAGATGCTAAAATTGAAGCATATTATGATGGATCAGGAACGGTGCTTGAGATATTGGTGCCAAAAGTTCGCGAGGGAGCAGAAGAAGAACACGAAGTTCGGGTTTGTCTCCGTCCTCACCTTGTCGGAAATGACCTCATGTTGACCTAGACACTTACTTGGGAAAATGCATAATGGGTGGTTGTTAGGGCTGGTGCTTTATTCAGCACTGACTTTGTATTATCTATAGTGTGGATTTATCAAACTGTTATGATCTTATGTTCCATTTTCACACACTAAATGTTTTGGTTGGTAGTTCTTTTGTTGACTAGTTTTTATTATGACAGTGTTTGCTATTCACCCGTTGGTTTATTAGCATAGCCATTGATATTGTGTTATCTTTTAAATTCAAAGCTTTTCATGCTTAGCATAGCCGTTTAGTAAGCTAACAAAAAGAAGTATTTGGTTTTATGACTTCGTTTTATTTTGAAAGTTTGGATCTTTTTATTTGCTTGCTTATTTTTCAGTAGAATGTATATTTGTTGGATTGTAGAATGATTGTAATCAAGAAATTACTTAAGCCCCTTTTGAGTTAGCACAGTGAATGAACAGGCACTTGAGTCTGAAACTAAAGAATTTCGTTAAAACATGGATAGTCGGAAGTGTGCAATAGAAGGCGCGAGTTAGCAGAGTAGTTGAAGTGTCGATAGAGTCTGGAAAGACGAATCGATTGACTATGGATAGTTTAGGTGCGCTTCTTTTTTCCAAATAAAACCAAGGCCACAGAGCACATGAATCTATTGTATTGTGAGCTTTTCCAAATAAAACTAAGGCCACAGAAACAGAAAGGTATAAGGCAACCACACGACATCTATCCTTGAGACATACGCATCTACATTCAAGCTATTGATATTTTCATTCCCTACCCTGTTTGTTTTCATTAGTAGTCTCTTATTTACCATCAACTTATCTTGGATTAGTACTATTTAACAGTAAGCTTAGATGATGAACGTTTGGACATTCTACTTCTGTACAGATGCTCAAGAAGGCTAACATTGACAGGTGATATCATTGACATGGTCTTGTTCATACCACAATAAAAGAACCTCAATTCAATACTTTGGAGGACCACAAGTCGACATCGTTAGAATCTCTCTATGTGCAGTGGCAAAACCAAAATTTTCATTAAGGGAGTTTACAAGAAGTAAACACATGATCCCTCTGTCTCGAATAATCTGTCATGATTCTCTTTTATACGCCTTTTAAGAAACATTCATTAGGAGGGAACTCGAAGACAACAAATACCTCTAAAATGACATAATTTGAAATAACTATATTTAGAAACCACGACAGATAATTTGAGACGGAGGGAGTTGTATATGTACATTAAAAAAATGACCTAATTATACTTGATTAGTTAATTTATAGAAGTAGTTTCATATCTTAATCATATCCTTTCTTGCTAGTTGCTGATGGGAAGTACGAGATTTCAATTGTTGTGGTCAACACTGGCAAGTGGTAACTGCTTAATCCCAATTTTTTATTTTTTTTTCATAAAAAAAAATCTGCGTCATTACAGAAGCTATTGATTTTTCTTCTCTCTCATTGTCTTAATTGCAGTGTTACTATCTTTGCCTTTGCTTTTTACTAGCTTATTTTTCAATTTTTTGGACTTTTCTCCTTTTCTATGGATGCTCAAGAAGACAATTTTCAGTAAACCACTTCACCTCAACTCTCAACCTCACCAAATGCCTCAAGCCAAGTAAGGAACCTTAGAAAGTGACAAAATTTGTTAGGTTAGTGGTTGATGGATGATATACGTATGTTTTTGAATAGTTGGGACCTCATAGTCTACCTATTCGTTCAAAACCTAGTTTTTGACAAGTCTTCTCTTATTGCGAAGAGTTGATGGAGACTAAAAGATTTATTTTCTTTTCTAATTGCTCTGTCTTGGAATATCTTCAGGATGCACTTCTTTTATTATAAGGAGTTATATATTGCATTGCGCCAATTGTCGCAAGGTGGTCAACATGCGAAGTTAGCCATTACTGATGTCCAAGAGACATCCAACAGAACCTGGCCTTTCAAATCTGGGATTATTATTGTTTTTTCAAATGTGACCCTGTTCTTGATAGTAGATCCTTATATTATCTTTGTACGTTTAGTACACACAGATATTATAAACAAATCGTAAATCCGCATGGATCCATTGAATTCACTCTCTTCATCGAGGCATATTAACATTCTCAATTCAATTGCCTTGGTTCTCCATATGCGTTGAGCGCAAAGGGAACTACTAGGATTTGATAATATGCAAAGGCTACAGAAACAGCAATAGGAAAGAGCAATATTAGACACTACATAGAAATAAAAGATTGTACTTGATTGCAAGAAAGAAAAAGATATTCATAAAGTTCCTGCGATAAACGAACTACAGGCAGAATCTTTGAAGCAAAAATTGCAGGTCTTTAAAACTAAGAAATCAAAAACAATATAAGAGCACCAACTTAGTCCACCTCCTCAATCTTAGGTCCGGCACCGCCGCCGCTAGGAGCAGGACCCTCATCATCCATGGCACCACCCATGTCGCCACCGGCACCCTGGTACATTTTTGCAATGATTGGGTTGCAGAGGCTCTCTAGCTCCTTCATTTTGTCTTCAAACTCATCAGCCTCAGCAAGCTGGTTGCCATCGAGCCATTGGATGGCTTCCTCAATGGCATCCTCAATCTTCTTCTTGTCATCGGCAGACAGTTTTGATGCAATCTTCTCATCTTTCACGGTGTTCCTCATATTGTACGCATAGTTCTCCAAGGCATTCTTGGCCTCAACCTTCTTTTTGTGCTCCTCATCCTCGGACTTGTACTTCTCTGCTTCCTGAACCATTTTCTCGATCTCCTCCTTTGAGAGCCTGCCCTTGTCATTGGTGATGGTAATCTTGTTCTTCTGTCCTGTGGTTTTGTCCTCAGCAGAGACATTCAAGATACCATTAGCATCAATGTCAAAGCACACTGTGATTTGAGGAACTCCCCTAGGGGCAGGAGGGATGCCAGAGAGCTCGAATTTGCCAAGCAAGTTGTTGTCCCTGGTCCTTGTTCTCTCACCTTCATAGACTTGAATCAACACGCCAGGCTGGTTGTCAGAGTAGGTTGAGAAGACCTGCTCCTTCTTGGTTGGAATAGTGGTGTTTCTGGGAATCAACACAGTCATGACACCACCAGCTGTTTCCAAACCAAGGGAAAGAGGGGTAACATCCAACAGCAAAAGGTCTTGCACCTTCTCATTACCCTCGCCGCTCAAAATTGCAGCTTGCACTGCAGCACCATAAGCAACAGCCTCATCAGGGTTGATGCTCTTGCAGAGCTCCTTTCCATTGAAAAAGTCTTGCAAAAGTTGTTGGACCTTTGGGATTCTAGTGGAGCCACCAACCAAAACGACATCATGAACTGTGCTCTTGTCCATCTTAGCATCCCTCAAACACTTCTCAACTGGTTCCATACACTTTCTAAACAGATCCATGTTAAGCTCTTCAAATCTAGCACGTGTGATGGTGGAATAGAAATCAATACCCTCATACAAAGAGTCAATTTCAATGGTGGTCTGAGCAGTGGATGAAAGTGTCCTCTTTGCCCTCTCACATGCAGTCCTCAACCTCCTGAGTGCCCTAGGATTACCAATGATATCCTTCTTATTCTTCCTCTTAAATTCCTGAACAAAATGGTTCACCATCCTGTTGTCAAAGTCCTCACCTCCAAGATGGGTGTCCCCAGCAGTAGCTTTCACCTCAAATATACCTTCCTCAATTGTGAGGAGAGAGACATCAAATGTACCACCACCAAGATCAAAGATAAGCACATTCTTCTCACCAACACTTGTTGCCTTCTTATCAAGACCATAAGCAATGGCAGCTGCTGTAGGTTCATTGATAATACGCATCACATTTAGGCCTGAAATAACACCAGCATCCTTGGTGGCTTGACGTTGAGAGTCATTGAAGTAGGCTGGAACAGTAACCACAGCATTCTTAACAGTTGCGCCAAGGAAGGCTTCAGCAATCTCTTTCATCTTGATGAGCACCATAGATGAGATCTCCTCAGCAGAAAACTGCTTCTCCTCACCCTTGTAGTTGACAACAATCATGGGCTTATCACCAGCACCAGGAATGACTTTGAATGGCCATAACTTCATGTCACTCTGAACAGAAGCATCACTAAATCTCCTACCAATCAACCTTTTAGCATCTGCATGGTGCACAAATTCAGGTCACAATTAAAGACTGTTGTTTTCAAGAAACTGAATAAACAGACTAGATAATTATGCTCTTTCTACTCCAAATAAATTATAAACAAAATTCAAAGAAATTTCACATAACAGTAACACATTTAAATGCTTACTATCGAACCAAAATTTAGTTTGTTATTCATAACAATACCATCACTGAATAACCAAGCTCTATCTGCTCATCAGGAATCTTATAAGCAAGTCTACAACACTGAATAGTAACAGAGCACAGAATATATATCAACCCAAATGAGTCTCAAGGTAATAGATATAATATGGACAGCGGATATTCTAAACCCATACATTTAGTGGTTAAAGGTTCAATTAGTTGAGATTGATTGGCTTGACCAAACAAAGGACAAAATAAAAGGAAACAAAGCTTTCCACATACCAAAAATTTAACATGATATTGAACAGAGTTTTCTCCCAAAATACTAACTTTTGTAGTGGGAAAAGGTGGAGTCACTTAATAATTAGCTGTTTGCCTAAACCAAGAAAAAAAAGATTGTGCGTTTAGACGTTCAAATAATTCACTGCCATTTATCACCACTTCAAGCAGTGCTCCTTCAAAGTTGGTATATGATTGAACAGAAGTTCATAATACAATCCAAGTAGTCCAAATTATAGATCCAGTTTTACATCTCATCTAGCTTAACCTGTTCAAAGGCACACTTTACATTAATGTAAGCTTAACCTATTCAAAGACACGGAGTACTTAACTGAAATAACAACAGATAAGACAATTGTACATTAATCTAAGCTAATAACCTATTCAAAGGCAGGGTACTTAACTGAAATAGCAACAAATCAAACAGTTTGACATTAATCTAGCTTAACCTATTCAATTGCACGCTACTTAACTGAAATAGCAACAAATTGAACAGTCTTACATTAATCTAAGCTTAACCTATTCAAAGGCACGCTACTTAACTGAAATAGCAACAAATCAAATAGTTTTACATTAACCTAAGCTTAACCTATTCAATTGCACCGCACTTTACTGAAAAAAAAAACAAATCAAACAACTCTACATCTATTCTAGTTTAACCTACTCAATTGCATGCTACTTAACTGAAATAACAACAGATAAACAGATCGAAATAAAGAAAAAACGTTATGTATCGTTCTAACTACAGTAACATCGTAGATTTATCAAATAGAATACAAAGTAACTTGAAATATGATTTTAAAAGCTTGATCTTACCAAAAACTGTGTTGATAGGGTTCATAGCGACTTGATTTTTGGCAGCATCACCAATAAGACGCTCAGAATCAGTGAAACCAACATAAGACGGCGTCGTTCTGTTACCTTGATCATTAGCAATGATTTCAACACGATCGTGTTGCCAAACACCGACACATGAGTATGTAGTACCGAGATCTATTCCGATCGCCGGTCCTTCTCCTTTACCGGCCATATCTTTTTACTCGATTTCGCTTTGTGTCGGCTAGTTTGACGGCGATGAAGAACTAGGGTTTTTTTGAGGAGGAATGTAGGTTGTGAAGCTTTTATAGTGGGAGCTTAAAGTTTGGTTCGTTTTCTAGAATGTTCGAAACCCTAATAAGTACTCCATGCCACAACCGTTAGATCTTTGAATCTGAAACGAAAAGGGAGAGGGAAACACCTAGGAATACGTTGGCAATTCAAATTGGAATTTTTTTTCGTTTCCCATTCGGTGTCCCATTCGGTATTGAAGTCTGACTAATTTATATTCGCACCAGGTAGGACTCCATTCGGGGAGTAACGCTCCATATTAAGAATTTTTTCATACTCAGGACTCGAATCTTATGCTTTTGAAATTCAAATTGGATTAGGAGAACTTTAATTCGATTTTTTTAGTTTCAATTTAAAAATGAGAAAAATTACACAAATATAATATTTTAAAAAGGTATTTAAAAGAGTTACAACTACTTTTAAAAAATTACATAAATATAATTTATTTTTATTTTTTTAATTACATTATGTACAACTTAATATCTCTATGAAATGCATTAAAATTGAAACTTGGCTTCCCTAAAATGTTAATTATGTATGAATTACCATTAAAATAGAATCTTAATTAATAATTGACACTACATTCCATAAAATTTTGGATTCCTTTCTGCCATCACATATTTATTATTCAATTTTTTTCTCTCTTCCATGATATAGGAAAACTAACTCAATTGTATTTAAATTTGTATATATTTAATATAGTAATACAATATATACAAAATATATGAATATTATATGTGCTTGTTTAATATACCTAACATATGAAAATAATACTATGCTCAAATATATATATATAATACTTTTTGATACAGTATACAATAGTAAATATACATAACAAATAATATTATATATGGTATATAATAGTGCAATATATGTAATATAAAAGTAGAGAAAATATAATACATAATAGTGCAATGTAAAGAATTTTATAATATATATCATATAAAAAGTAATATACTTGTTTATGAATTAGAATGCTAGCTAAGTATGTTACAGATTTTTAGAAAAATAATTAATGTATTTTGATAAGTGTTTAATTTGATTATCACTAATATATGAAACTCCTTATTTTTAGCTTTTTATTTATGATAAACATTCTTGATTTATGGTGTAAAATCATATATACCCTATATATAATAGAATATATATTGTAGATCATGTAATTTAGTTAATAATGGTAGATTATGAAATATTTTATTCATTTACTAGCATTTATGTAACTTTCCCTTTAAAAATCTACAACCCAAACTCAATTCAAATGAGCTTGGATATTTCTTTTATATTTTTATTTTAATGTGTGATTGCGTTTAGAGTTTTGGTTGTCACTAATATAGATCTTTCTATTAAATTATAATTTAAAACATATTTAAAATATAACAAATCACGTATCTTAGTTGTAGAACTACACTGAGTATATTATTAGAGAACACACTTACAATCTTTCTTATGTTCACCTGCTAAAGCATGACATAAATAATAGACAGTCAACTCTCTTATAGCCAGTTACTATGATTGTTAAAGTATAACAAATAATCATTAATGAATATACTATAAAATATATCTTTATTTTCAATAATTATTTTTTTATTACATAGCATTTAAAAAAAATACACTAGGAATTAATAGGAGAAACAAGAAGAGAATGCATGCTCCATCTTATTTGTGGAAGGCAGAAAGCTAATCAAGTTGGCTAATCCTCAACCCCACATGCATTGAATCTATGTTTAAGAAGTAAGAACCTCCTATTCAATTTCATTTCAATTATGTAGAATTTTTAAAAATATTTTGTTGTTATTATTAAAAGTACTTATACAAACAAATTATTCTAATTAAAACTTTTTGTGCTCAATTATTTTATTATTTCATTATTATATATACTTGGAAACTATTTCCATGTTTTTACTTCTTAAATAAGATTTATAAGTTAATATAAATTAAAAAGGGAATAATATATTTTATTATTAAAAAGAGACTAAGATTTCTTATTTAGATTGCAAAATAGATATTTAAAGTATGCAACTAAGATAAAAGAAAGAGAATGCCAATGGTTTAATATTGGGGGAGGTGCTTAATTTTTAAAGCAAAATTAAAGAAAAGAATTAGTTTTACCTTTTGTTAAAGGATACTCTCTCAATTTCAAAATGTCATTTTAGTAAAAAAAAATAATGCTTTAAAAATCAAGACAAAAACTAGTAGTATATTTTTTCCAACTACATGCACTATGGTTTTTAATAGAGCTCAATTTTATATTTAATTAGTCAAGGAATAATTTTATAAACTCTATATTATATTTATTAATTTTATACTATGAATTGCATATAATAGACTCTTCTTCGAACCTCACGTATAATGAGAGCGGGTTACCTTTTTAAATGAATTAAATAGAGACTTATTTGGAACGGAAGGAGTTAAATAGTGAAAACATCCCATACTTTGTGGCAAGAAAACATGAAGAGTCGTTTAATCGAGAAGTACGCCCATCTAGTTTGTTCAGATATTCAACTATCACCAACCGACTTCAATAGTAGGCCCTATTCGGTCCAATGGAAATTTGGGATACTTTGTAAACGCTAGTCTTATAACATGGCTGACGCACACTTTTGGGACCAACTCTAATTGATTTTGGCTCATGTTGATCTTTTACATTTCCATGGTGTTCATTTACGGGGATTTAATATTTTTAGTCTGTTGGCTAAAAGTATAAAATAACTAGTAAAGTTATCGCCATGTGACAAGAAGGTCATGGATTCAAGCCGTGAAAATAACATCTGACAGAAATGCAAGATAAATGTGTGTACAACATATCCTTATGGTACGTCCCTTCTCCGGAGCGAAATCTTAGTGCACCGGACTGCCCTTTAGTTCGTCAGTCAAAAAAAATTAAAATTCAAACCATCTAATATTTCCTCCGGTCCATTTTAACTCTAGCTAGTTTTTGTTACGCCTATTAAAAAAGTAAATATAAATTATAATTTATTAAAATATCTTTATTTATTAGATGTTTTTTAAGAATTTAGTATTATTAAAAAAAGCTATTTCTTTAATACCAAGAATATAGTTGGGAGTAACCGGATGAAGAGGGTAATTTATAGTTGTTATCACTGTATACTCAATAAAAATTTTGAAAAGCAGACAAATAGGATGTTACTACATCCAATACACATTTCAAACTTCCATGATTTATTAGTTCAAATCGATACTTTTATCAGAAGAGCCGTAAAAATAGGATACTACTACCTACATTCATTAGAAGACACATTTCAAGACTTCCATATTTACTAGACTAACCAAATACCTAAAAGAATTGAACCGACACAAGAATATGGCTCCTTAAAATCTATGATAGGTCTGATAAAACCTCAGAGTTAAGGCGAGTTTTCCCCAATTCTAGCTCTTTCGGCGTAATTTGATACGAATTGTTTTCTCATTTCTGTTACTGCTTGCTGATCAAGGCAGATAAAGATTTCCAAGGCGTTATCTGCTCCCCAGCTTTGTACAAATGCAACTGAATGAGAAGTGCACCAACTTCAAATTTCTGCAGACAATCAAATCCGCCACTTTGACATAGAAACCTCCACATTTGATCAATACAACACCCCTATCACTTTCCTTGTTTCGAGCGTTAGCCAGACTTGGGAGCTCTGGGGTGAATCAAAAGATAAACTAGCAGCACTTGGATTATACAAGCACCAAACATAATTTCACAACTATCCAGCAATCTGTTTCTGAAAGTAAGGAATTTCTCCACAATTTGTTTTACATAAACAAACAGAAAGCAAAGCAAAGCAATAGCAAGAAAATACAAGCGTGTACAAGGCAAGTGTTCTACATCATCATCTGCTTAAAGCTGAAGAAAATGTGGCAATAATTCCAAGCACACTCGTAACATAGAAGTTTTAAGATTTTCCAGCAGTACGTAGGCTCTGCACCTTTCAGTCTTTTCCCTAGAATCTGTATCAGACTTCTTCAAGAATTGTTAGTGCCAATTCATGAAAAGAATAACCTTCGATCCTGTGGATGGTTGCACATGTTACAACACAAGTATCCCATCAAGCATGTCAGGAAATCAGTTCGTCTGCATTGCTTCTGCTTCTGCATGATACTTTTCCAATTCAGCATCAAGATCTTCTGCAGAAACGTTCTCACCACGACCTCTGCCTCTTCCACCATCCTTTCTCATGCCCCCTCCTCTACCACCCCGAGGACGTCTAAATCCACCACCTCTTTGTTGACTATCAAATTTCAAGATAAAGTTAAAAAAGTTATTCAAGACAAGGAAACAATGTCCACACAAGACAATAACTAACGAAGAAAAAAGATCACAAATAATATCCTTATCAAGCTAAAAGAAGCTTCACTGATCTGGTGCACATACACCAGATGCCACATGCCTTGAAAATACTGTATATATTTTATTTGATTGTTAAAGGTTACTTCATTGAAAATCCAGTAGCACAAGAAAGTGCTGTAAAGGTATATACAAGGAGCTACTCCTGCAACAGAGAATTTTCTTTGCATATACCAACAATAACAATGATGCCTCAATTTCCAACCAAGTTACGGTTGGCTATATGAATCATCATTGAATACGTTACTCCACTTAACGTCTCATGCCAATATATATTTTGCATTTCACTTTAGAGAAAAGCAACACCAAATTACATATAAACAATATGAGGGGAGTGCAATGACACTTCCTTTACTTACAACAACATATCCAGTGTAATCCCACACAATGGGGTCTGGGGAGGGTAAGATGTACGCATACCTTACCTCTACCTTTGTGGAGGTAGAGAGGCGGTTTCCGATAGACCCTCGGCTTAAAAGAACGTAGTCAATGCAGAAATTCGAGAAAAATGACAACAAGATAACAATAAAAACAAATAAAGCAGTACATAGGAATACTCACATAAGAGTATGGATCTACACGAAGCCTAAATAATACTACAAAGAAAGAGAGGGTAACTCAACTACCTACTAATCTTCTATCATAATCCTCGACCTCCAAATCTTCCTATCTAGGTCATGTCCTCAGTCAGCTGGAGTTGCCCTGTAGAGAATGAAGAGGGGCCAAGGATCTTCCTCTCAACAGTACTTTTCGAGGCTCCACTCTCCCCCCTGAATAAGTAAGGCCCCGTTAGCCTGGTACCATGTCTTGTCTAATCACCTCTTCCCAGTTCTTCTTCGGCCTACCTCTACCTCTCTTAACTCTGCTATCGCCAGTCTCTCACACCTCCTAACTGGCGCATCCTCACACATTCTCTTCACATGCCCGAATCACCTCAGTCTCGCTTTTCTCATCTTGTCTGCCACGGAGACCATTCCGACCTTGCCCCGTATAACTTCATTTCTAATCATGTCTCTTCTAGTATGACCACACATCCAACTGAGCATCCTTATCTCCGCTACCTTCATCTTCTGAAGATGGACGTTCTTGACTGGCCAACATTCTGCCTCATACAACTAACGCTGGTCTAACCACCACTCTGTAGAACTTATCTTTCGACCTAGGCGACAACTTATCACAAAGTACCCCGGAGGCGAGCTTCCATTTCATCCACCCTGCTCCAATACGATGTGCGACATCATCAGCAATCTCCCCGTCTCCTTGTATTATGGACCTAAGATACCTAAAGCATCTTCTTTTGGATATAGTTTGTGCCTCGATCTTCGCTTCCACGTCCGTATCCTGCATTACATCACTGAACTTACACCCCATATACTCCATTTTAGTCATGTTTAACCTGAATTCTTTAGATTTTAAGGTCGTTCTCCAAACTTCCAATCTATCATTAACCCCGTTGCGCGTCTCGTCAGAACTATGTCGTCTGCATATATCATACACCACGATACCTCCTCTTGCATATGTCGAGTCAATTCATCCATCACTAAGGCAAATAGAAACGGGTTAAGAGTTGATCCCTGATGCAACTCCATCAACCATCACGACCTAAAAGTGTTTACAATCACCTCCCACTGCCCTAACCTTGGTCTTGGCACCCTCGTACATGTCCTTAATTGCCCTGATGTAGGCCACCGGCACACCTCTAGACTCTAAAACATCTCCAAATGACCTCCCGAGAGATTTTATCGTATGCCTTCTCTAGATCAATGAACACCATGTGCAAGTCTCTTTTTGTCCCTATACTGCTCCATCAATCTCCAGACAAGATGTATAGCCTTTATGGTCGATCGCTCCGACATGAATCCGAACTAGTTCTCTAATATCAAAATATCCCTCATCTCATCTCGACCACCCTCTCCCGAACTTTCATAGTCTGGCTTAACAACTTGATACCCCTATAATTATTGCAATTCTTAATATCACCCTTATTCTTGAATTCGCTTTTGTTACCATCATTTTAATACTGCTTTAAGTTTCGAATCCGAGTCTGACCGTTTCTCTTGCTTTGCTTGAGTTTTGTCTGGAGTCGAGGCTCTTTCAGAAACAACCGCTCTACCTACCAAGGTAGAGATGAGGTTTTTGGTTCAGTTCTCCACCTTGACGACAGAAAATAGGATTGATCAAATTCTATTGAGTCCGACTCATAGTGATCATTTATCAAAGAATAACTCCGGTTATCAAATGATTGAACAATCGGGAGAAATTTACTTACGATACATAGTTGACATTCATAAAAAGCATCTAATGAATTATGAATTCAATCCATCATGTTTAGCAAAAAGACGGATATTCCTTTCTGCGCACACTCTACCCTCCCCAGACCCCACGTTGTGGGATTTCACTGGGTATGTTGTTGTATTCTTGTACAATAAGACCATTGTATTCCACCTCAATTCCTCTGGCATCTAGTCAGACACTCCGTACCTGCCTCCCCCGTGATCTTCCAAAGTCTACCGGTATCTCATCCAACCTAGTTACTCTTCCCTTCCTCGTCTTACGAATAACCCCCCTAACCTCCGCAGCCTTTATGCATCTACAATAGCCGAAGTCTCTATGACTCTCGAACTGTTCTAATTTTCCTAACACGATAGCCCATTCAAAAGCTTATGAAAGTACGTCTGCCATCTCCGTCTAATCAATGTCTCTTTGTCCACACTTCGTCATTCTCGTCCTTTATGCACTTCACTTGATCCAAGTTGCAAGACTTGCTCTCTCTCGTCTTGACGAGCCTATACAACTTCCTATCCACCTTTGCACTCGAGCTCTTTATACAAGTGCTCAAAAGTTGCTATTTTAGCCGTCGTGACCGCTAGCTTCGCTTCCTTCTTCACTACCTTATACCTCTGCTTATTCCTCTTTTTGTCCTCCTCTACCACGATTTCCACTAACGCATCATAGGCAATCTTCTTAGCTTCTACTTTTCCTTATTTCTTAAAAAACACATCTTATTTTTAGTATGAAACATTTCATTTGAGAAGTCGAAGCACCGAAAGCTTCCGATCAAAACCTGAAACAACCAACTCCACAAGGTCGATGCAAAGAAGAATGTAGAAATAGTCAAATAGATGGGACTTTCATAACACGTAAATCATCCACAATGAGTCAATTATTAGAAGTTAGTATACTTAAATACCAACTTACATACCATTTACAGTTAAACTACTTTATAAGAGATCTAGATAGTGCCTGGGAGTTCTAGAAGTGGGACTCTCTTTTTTTTCTCAAAAATAATGCTTGGGACTTAGCTTTAACGACTATCCTATTTATCAAACTATCTTAAGCCCTTCCAAGAATTTTACAAAATTTAAGATCAGCTATTTGGAAGCTAGATCAGATTTACCTTCACATACAATGCATAAAGCTTGAATGCTCGTGTACCAACTATAGGCGTGGACATTTTCCAACACTAGCAGGGCACTTAACTAATTGTTACTTTGTCAAGATTGTATCTCATTTTTGACAAATATATCCAACTTGTATCAGGGAAAACTTTTTTTGGTAAGGTATTAAGTCAACTTAGAGTTTCAAAATTGTAAGAAGTTTCCAGAAGTTACCAATCTGAGGGGAAAAAAGACAATCTATTAACATTATTTGAATGTGATATACACAATTGAGAATAATGTCTAATGATACAAAAGACATGCATGAGTTTATTTTATTCTGAATAATGTTTATCGATGATAGTAACATATATTTTTTAAAATAAAGTGGCATGTAGGATATCAGCATATCTCAGGGTGTCCTTATGTACTACTCCCTCCAAAAATAGTTGTCACGTTTCGCTTCTCGGTAATTTAACTTATCTTCATAACTAAATTGGATTAGATTAATTCAATATACTAAAATTAAAAATTAGTTATTCAAACACTATACAAAAAGTACTATAAGTTGCAAATCTTCTCATATCAATATGGGGAAAATATATCTTAAATTATTGGTCAACATCCATGTAATTTGACTCTTGAGAAATGAAACATGACAAGTAGTTTTAGACGGAGGGAGTAAGAAGCATCCAATTTTAATAATTTATTGGATGTCATCGTGATGAATTACATGCCAATGGACATGTTGCGCAAGCAATGTCAGATAATTAAGATTAGGAAATTGAAGGATCCCTAAAAGAGTGATTTTTCTAACATGAATTGTATGCAGTCTATTGCTAGCTCTTTCTGGGACCCTTGCCAAGAAATTCTGCTAAGTTCACGTAATTCTTATTTCTTCCAGTTTTAAAAAAAGGAAAATCTCATTGAAGAGAAATTAACACCTGACATTACATAACAAACAGTTAAGGAGTTGATTCGTGCAAATGATCCATTCATACAATACAAGAAGCTGTAATCACTACAGATAGATTCACATCCTTCATTAAACTTCAGCGAGCTGAATTTTATTTTTGCAAAATATCTTCCACTTTATACACTAAGCAGTAAATTAAAATGTTTGATAAAGGCAAAATGTTGCCTGCAGTGGTCCCAAGCTGGGTGAAGCTCAACAAATTGAGTCCACAGTGCGTGCAGTAATCTAAGAAATTCATATAATTTTGGATGAAAAGAGTACGACAAAGATCTATGTACAACAGAAAAAGTACCTTCTTGGAGCAGTATTTGGATTTCCATATAAACGATTTCTAATTGGAGGAAGAGCTGGAGGAGCAATATTTGTTCCAGAAAACTCGATTTTCATGGGCTTCCCATCTAGCTGAACATTGTTGTATCTCTTGATAGCTGCCTCTGCATCCCTTCGACGTGAAAAGATTACTTCCGCAGTTCCCTAGAAGAAATAACCTTTGGTTACTATAGGGGTTCATGGAAACTCCTGAAGCATCTTAATCTTGCCAAATTACACAGCAGATTTGTGATACCTTTGATCTTCCACTCTTGTCATAATGAATTGAGTAACGCTTTATATCACCAGCTTCTGAGAAAAGCTCCTATAAAAACACCACAAAGACATTAGGTTTCAAAGCTTTCATTATTTAGTTATTTTCTCTAGGAAGGGAAGTTATAGCCAGAGAATGCCACTTGACTTTATGAGGTGGAAATCAATTACCCAAAAACTATAAAGAGAAAGAAATGGTCACTGACAAAACTCAACCAGACACAAAACTATCACTAGACAGTAGCAGATGACAAGAAGGGGTGCATATATGTGTCATTCTTAATAATTCTTAAATTCTTCAGTTAATTTGACAGTAACTAGATTCTTATACCTGTCATGCTGCAACCTACCGGGAAAAAGATATAGTTCTTAGCTATTCTTTTTCATGTAATCAAACTCAGTATTTCTTTTTCTTCCCTTTTTTGTCAATTATAAATCTCTACATTAAGTTCCTGTTATTGCGATGACGGAAGGCTAACTACATGACTTTATGCAATGAAATTTGCCTGTTGCTACAACATATTATATTCTCCACAAAGGGCAAACTTTTCTTGTAACTGAATCAACACATTTAGGGTGAGTAACATTTTCCGGTTTTCTAGAATCCAATTTTCCCATGTTCGGTTGATCAAAATATTTGAAAAACACACTCTCTAGGAAAACAAGTTCCTTAAAACGAGGAAAAATGACTACCCTAATAGAAGTAAGGAAAACAAGTTCCCCAACTGACATTCCACATTGATTGTGTCCTCCCCACCCTCCAACACACCTCTTCTTCACCCTCACCCCAGTAGCCCCCATCCCAAGCCCCCAACCCCCCATAGTATTTGTCTAGATTATATATAAATGCTTTAAGTTTTTGCTTACGCACCGGACACAAGAAAATTGAGAAACCTACTTATTTTCCCAGAAAAGTTTTTTCAAGAAAACACTTTCCTTCATACCGAAGACACTCTTGAACATCATTAAGCTCATTTGAGGGTAAGGGTGTAATTCGCAGGGTACTGTTATAGTTCATTTCTGTACTATAATGAGGTAACACCATCGAGATAGATTAGCAACCTACTGGTTGACATTGCCATTTCTTAATGATGAGCACAAAGAGTTATAGCCTTTAGGTCAAAGTTCAGTATCATGTAATAAGTCCAAATGACACGAGAGAAGTGTTAAAGTTGATTAGAGTTATACTATACCAACATTCTACTAAATAAGTAGCACTAAGTATAATTCTATAACGCACATGAGAGAACAACTTCAACATTTTGCAAACACAATTGAACAAGTAAAAGACGTCTTGGTCGTTTGGTCGCTGGTTAGGAGTTAAGTTATTTATGTACTCCTATTAAATCAAGCATAAGTAATACTCCTTCCGTCCCAATTTATGTGATATAGTTTGACTAGGCACGGATTTAAGAAAGAAAGACTTTTGAAACTTGTGGTATAAAATAAGTCAGATATTTGTGTGGTTGTAAATTATTTCATTAAGGGTAAAAGGGAAAGTTTCAAAGTTAAATTATTTGTAAATATAGAAATGTATCATTCTTTTTTGGACAGACTAAAAAGGAATGTGTATCACATAAATTGGGACAACGAGAGTACCATATTTGGTAGCGTTCTTTTGCTATGTATAAAATTCAACACAGCTAAGACGGTGTTTGATTTGCAATTTAGAAACTCACATAACTAAAACATGTATAAGTTATGAGGGGATTTATGTATTATTTTACGCAGAATAGACTAATACATGAATAACTAAACCCTACATAACTAATCCCGCATAAAATAATACATAGATTCCTCATAACTAATCCTTGTATTACTAATAACTATAGATCTCTAACCAACTACCAAAAGACCCCAAAGATAGTAACCATGATAAGCAAAAAATATCACCTTGATATCTTCATTTGAAACTCCATAATCCAAGTTGGAAATGAGGAGCTTAATACCCGTCTCAATTCCCGATACCCCGGCCCCTCGGGCAGTAGCTGGATATGACGGGGCATGCTCCGCAAACATATCGTGGTCCCACGTACTCTCCGGTGCATGAACCTGTAAAAATCATTTCAAACAATTTAACCCTAAATAAATTCAAAAGAAATAGTACAATTTACAAATTGAATAGTCTAACGGTACCGGTCCGGAGGAATATGGTGTTGGGCGATTGGCGGCACGGTTGGGGAAGCGACGACGTGGGCCGGATCCGGATCCAGATCCGGAAGTTCTGGGTCTAGGGTTACGATTACTGGTGGAACTACTTTTGTTTCGTTTGATTAAATCGTCGAGGGAGACATCCAGATTTGACATTTTTGTATGGAAATTTGAGATCTGGATGTGTGTTGAGCTATAAAGGGTTGTGAAGTTGGGGGAAAGGGAAGTCCACAATTGAAGAGAAAAGAAAAGATCTTTAATTAACCAATAGCTGTATGGCAGTTATATGGTAAGAATTCGTATAAATTTTTATGATAGGAAGTACCATGGGCCGTCGTGGTGTAGTTGGTTATCACGTCAATTTAACACACGGAAGATCTCCTGTTCGAGTCCGGACGACCTTTTTTTTTTTTTGGGTTTCTAGAACTTTGAAGTGATTAAGAATAAGTTTCACCTGCTCAGGTAGCTCCTGATTATTAACTATTTTTAGTTTTGGTCTTTATTAAATCAAACATAAATTAAGGACACGATTTGACCATTAGAATTTTCCACTTATTTTTGGATTTTTTCCCTTTATTAAAAATCAACGTTAATTCCAAATATAACTTGAAGTTATAATTGAAACTTGAAAACATCTAAAATCAACATCTAAAATCATGTTTTCACTTTTAGTTTTCGACCATTACATTTATTTTTGTGTTTTCCAAACTTTACCCTATTATATCGTCCACCAAATTGTCGCATGCTCTACTCCCATTCCCCACTATTCTAAACTTCATAGAAAAAAAAATTGACACTCTTTGAGAGTTGATCAGTTTGAAAAAAAATAATAACCATTAGAGTTACTAGAGTTGTCCAGTGGGCCGGGTCGGTCCAATCCCGACCCGGCTCGCTTACCGCCTTGACCGAGCTGATCCCCTTTAAAAAATGGTAGCGGGGTTCGAACTTGGAAAATGGGACTAGGGCTCCCCCCCCCCCCAAAAAAAAGTAGTCGTTGCACAATGACCAAATTTATATTTTAACCGTTGTGCAACGTCTATAACGGTCATCCCCCCCTCCATAAACCCCTCTACCCCCTTAATATTTATTTTTAACTCCAAAGTTAGAATATTTACACTTTAACCCTATTTTTCATCTATAAATACCTCATTTTTCTCACAAATCTTCCTATCATCTCTCTAATCTCTCTATCTATCTCTCTACAAGTCTACATTGCCTACTAAATATTTTATTTTATTTGCTTATTTATATCAAAATTCAAAAATTGGGAGTGAAGTTGACAACTAGCTTGAGGACTTCCCACCGCGTCCTTCCTTGTGTGTCAGAGATATAAAGCGAGTGCACCGAAAAATAACGGGAATTGGATCGATCTATTCTATGGTGAAGCATCCGAAGCATAACTGATCATCCATCGAGCAAAGTTTCAATTTTTCACGTCGACGTTACGTCGACGTTTGGTACCTTCGTTCATTCTTTAAATTATTATTGTTACTTAATTTTAATTATAGTATTTAATTTTATTATCTTAAAATGTTTATTTGCACAATTATAATTGAACGAATTGGACGTTTTATTTCTGGTGGAGGTACTAGGGGTAAGAGTGCATCTTCTGGTAATCCTAATTACGATGATTTCACTCCTGTAGATAAAACTAAGTTTTTTATGTTAATATTAATATATACCATTAGATCATGAGGTATTCTGCATCTGAACCAGACTTCAATTTAGAAAATGAATTAGAAGATAATTTAATTTTTCCAGGTAGCTCGGCCCAATTACTGAGCCCAATGACTGCCAGCCCAGTCGAGCCTCTCGCGGGCAGTCCACTGCCGAGAGGCCCAGCGCCTGACAGTCCACTAGGTGGCGACCCAAATTCAGGCACTGGCAGCCCAGTTACTGCCAGCCCACTCCCAGACAATCTATCCCCTTCAGCCCCCTGACCCCACTCCAATTCAAGCCCAACTCCAATTTCAGCCTAACGTCCAGTCACTTGTAGTCAACATGGAATTTTTAAACCAAACAAAAAATACGGTCTTCATACCCATGTTACCAAATAACCTCTACATCGTAATCCTGTGTCTGCCCTTAATGACCCGAATTGAAAAATGGCTATGGATGATAAATATAATGCTTTTATTAATAATAGGACTTGGGATTTGGTGCCCCGTCCCCCTGATATTAATGTGATTCGGTCTATGTGGATATTTAGTCATAAAGAAAAATCCGATGGTACATTTGAGAGGCATAAAACCCGTTTTGTAGGTGATGGAAAGACTCAACATGTTGGTATAGACTACGGTGAGATGTTCAGTCCGGTGGTCAAACCAACAACTATCCGCACGGTACTAAGTCTGGCTCTTTCTAAGACATGACCTCTACATTAGCTTGATGTGAATAATGCATTTCTGCACAGAGAACTCAATGAAACGGTGTACATGTATCAACCTATAGGTTACAGAGACCCCATTTATCCTAATCATGTCTGTTTACTGAAGAAATAATTGTATGGGCTCAAACAAGCTCCTTGTGCCTGGTACAAGAGGTTTGCCGATTATGTTTCTACTATTGAGTTTTCTAACAGCATGTCTGGTCATTTTCTCTTCATATACCTTCAGGGTAATGATATAGCTTACATCATTTTGTATGTGGATGATATTATATTAGTTGTTTCATCTGATGCTCTTCCCAAGTTTATTATGCCTATTCTTAGCTCTGAATTTGCTATGAAATATCTAGGGCCATTGAGTTACTTCTTGGGATAGCTGTCACACGTCATGCAGGTGGTTTATTTTTATCTCAAAAGAAGTATGCCGAAGAGATCGTTGAACGAGTTGGCATGTCCTCATGTAAGCCGTTTTCCACTCCTGTTGATACTAAACCGAAGTTGAGCGCTACTTCCATCAAGCCATATGTTGATCCATCACATTACCGCAGCCTTGCAGGAGCCCTGCATCATCATCTATATACCCCTAGAGGCTAGAACATAGACGGTAATCTGTTTAATCAAACTTTTTTCAGAGTTAATCAAATAACAAACATATAATAATCTGAGTTGTAATCTTAGGTTCAATTTCATTTTTTAAATTTGAGTCTATAATCTCCTATCAGCAATCCAAACATCATAAGAGCAATCAATATTAATCGTCTAAACATCATAATATTAATCTAATATCAACCTTCAAGCATCATATCAACAAGGTAATATACTTATCAAAATTATAATTAGAAACACATAGTTGGAACACATACCTTTAAGCCGATATTCAGATCACCGAAGTAGTCTCACCCTCCTTTGGCCTGTATTTCCCCTTTGCCTTCTCGCCATGGTACTGTCAGCTGGGAGCTTGGGAGTCAGTTACGGGTATCCTCTGACTATCCTTAAAAAGATGTTGTATTCCTACTAGTCTGGTTCTAATCATAAGTTATCAAAGTCTTATACTCTTATTGTTATGATACTAGCTGGTGGATATTAAATTATTCTTATGTTGTTCTTGGATAATAGTTGATCTAATCTTATTCTGTTCTTCGGATGATATTCGATTATAGACTAAAGGGTGCTTTAGCTAAACATAGAGAGAATATTTGTAAGGTTTTTGTATTTCAGAATTTTCGAATCCCTTTCGTCTTTACAAGAGGCTCCTTATATAGATAACCTCAGCTATTCACTATTCCTAACTTTTTTAAAGTAAACAGTATTACTTTTCAAAAGTCTTAAAGTAAACAGTAATCTGACAAAATACTTTTACAAAAGTCATAAAGGCTACAGTGTCTACAGTGCCTTGTCTGCTCCTTTTCGTAAAGTTGTTTTGTCGTCTTCTCCTGTGCTTTCCAAAAAAGTCGTAAAGGCTGCAGTGCCTTGGCCGCTCCTTTCTGTAAAGCCGTTGTCCTCATCTTGGCTATCGTCTGGTTAATTTCTTAATCGTTTTTGGGCCGTGGGGCCATATTCTGATTTTGGGCACTAAGGCCTCTTTTGCTTGGGCTTTCTGTAGTTTAAACTACATTGGGCCATATTCTTCTGGGTCAGAAAGACCTCTTTTTCGTGTTACCGGATTTATAGTCTTTTTGGGCACTAAGGCCTCTTTTGTTTGGGCTTTATCATAGTTTAAACTATGTTGGGCCATATTTCGTTGGGTCCATTACAACCTCTTTTCTGAGTTAACAGTAATTAGTTTTGTTTGGATCCATAGGATCTCTTTTAGTTATTCTTTTTGGGCCATGAGGCTCCTAATCAGTTTTGGGCCAGAAGGCCATAATCTTTTTGGATCCGTAGGATCTCTTTTTCACACATGTAATAAAACTACATGCTCATAATCTTGTTGGGCCTATTAGACCTCTTGATCTGGGTGACCAGTTTAGTAATCTTTGTGGGCCGTTAGGCCATAATCTGTTTGGGTCCGTAGGACCTCTTTTATAGGTTATGCAGTAAACTACATTCCCTAACTGATATTCTTTTTGGGCTTTCTGTAGTATAAAACACTACATTGGGCCATAATCTGTTTGGGCCATAAAGCCTCTTTTTACCTTTTTACATTGTACCTGTAAAAATTACAATTAATTTTTCCCTCCTTATTCAAAAGGATCAGGAGACTGTTCTTTTTTAATACTTATCTTTACCGATGACGATGTCGCCTCGGTTTTAATCACTGGTCTCTTCCTCTGTTCAGCCATAATTTTGTAATAGCGGATAGTCTCTTCGGCATGGGTATGCTTTAAGTTGGTAATCCTGTCTAACAATTGCGTTAGCTCTGTAGTCTCTTTAACCGCTACATCATTGTCATAATATAGGGTCATAATTTCCTCCACATCTCCTCCTTTGGAGGTTCCTATCTGGATGCCTTCGGTTCAGTAGCATGTCCTCTATTCTTGTTTTCAATGTTAATAATCCAAATACTCTCTTTTCGCTAATCCAGTTTGGAACTTCTCCAGTGTCTGAGGGATTTTCATATTCAAATCTTTGTCATCCCCGCTTAATGGTCTGTTCCTTCATGTTTTGAATATCCGACATATTACAATTGGCTTTCCTTTTAAATCCGTCAAGCGTCTAGGATTTGTATCCCGTGAGATTCCTTTTCCAAAGGACTCCATCATTAGCTCAGTTGATCGGGTGATGATTGGTGGCAATTTGGTGAGGTTAATCATTTTTAAATCGATGACGATCTTGTCTATAAAGCCGTATGTAAATAGTCGCTCCACAATATTCGGATTTGCTCTTTCATTGCAAATAAACCTTGGATATTTACTCGACTTAGCACTGCGTACAATATCAGCGTTAGTCTTATAATTATAAAATTTATTAATCTTTTCATAAGCACAAATTATTTCAGTGCGAATTTTAGCGTATACGCCATAGATACCGCTGCTGATGTTGAGGGTATTGCTGATGGCATGGTTGCTAATTTTGACAAGAATGGTTGAAAGGTTTTTTGCTGTGGTGGTGGTATTGTAATCGGTATTTTTTGTTTTTCTTCATTCTTCATGATCTTCAGCTTCGAGAAATCTCGTATAGCTTCTGTCAATTGGTTGGTACTTTGGGTATTTTCCTGTAATCTTGTAATCATTATCTCATTGGTTTGGATAATCATTTGCATAGCCTTGGCTATGTATTCTTCAAAGTCTTCATTTGTTAATTGACATTATATACGCTAAGAAAATCAGCTAAAACATTTTTAGTTCAGGATATATTCTTAACAATAAAATCATAACAACGAAGAATGATTGCCATTTTCTCCTTTTATTCAGTTCGGGTAAAGGATCGATTCTATTTGTGATAAATGCCTTCACCTGAGTATTATCAGTTCTTACAATGAATTTTACTGGTAGTAAATGGTAATGAAATCTTTTTATTCCAAATTTTACCGCCAATAATTCCTTTTCGTTGATATGGTAGTTTTTCTCGTTAGGCTTCCACGTTCCACCTCCATATCCACAAATTAACATTTTTTCCTTATCAACATCTTCTTTATCATATGCTATTAGGACTGCTCCCCATCCTATGTCACTAGCATCTGTAAAGAGTTCTAATTGATCTTGGTCTGTAGGTACTCGGTGTTTTGGTAATGATTTTACCTTCTCTTTAATCTTGTTGATTGCATTGGTATGTTCTTCCTTCCAGTCGAAGGTTACATCTTTTTTAATCAAATCTTGCAATGGTTTTCTCAGATATGGTAAATCTTTTATGTGGTCTCAACTGCATAATTTATTACTCCAAGGAATTCTTTGCACTTCTCTTTTGTTTTCCAATCTTTCTTTAAAGTTTTTAATCTTTGTTACCACATGTTCCTCGCAATTGTATTCCTTCACTATCCACAATGTAGCCTAGGAATTCAATAGTATTCTTGAATATTTCGATTTCTTTTACGATAGAAGTATTCCGTGTTGGTTTACCGTTTCGATAAATTGCTCCACATGTTTAATATGATCTTCTAAGTTCTTCTTTGTAAACTAATATATCATCAACATATATGATACGTAAGTCTGCAAGCTTTCTAAATACTTGATCCATTCTTCTTTGAAAGATTTGTGGTGCATTTTTAATCCCATTGGTAATACATTCCATTCATAGTGTCCTTGCGGGCACTAAATCTTTATTAATGCTCTAGATTCATTAGTCAATTTAATCTGCCAAAATCCACTTTTACTGATCGAATTTGCTAAACCATTTTTTGTTTCCTAATCGGTTAATCAGGTTCCTTTTATAGGGTAAAAGTATCCATCAAAAATAGTCTTTTATTAAGTTCGCGATAATCAATCACTAATCTGGCTTTTCCTCGTTTTAGCTCATTATGTTTCCTTACTAAAAAGGTCGGCTACTATGAGGACTTTTACTTTCTCTTATTACTTTCATTTCTAGTAATTCCTTAACTGGGTTTCAAATTCCTTTTGATCATTGGGCTATATCTTATTGGTTTTGTTCGACTAAATCACTGGGATCTATCAGTTTTATTTCGCCATATATCTTTTCCTTTTCCCATAGTTGCATCGGGTTTTCTCCGAAGTTTCCTTTCAACATACCTAAGTATTTTTCTTTTAATAATTCTAGATTATTATTCCTATCCATTTTTATAGTACATAGTCTTATGGTGTTTCTTGGTAGTATTCTCTTTAGTATAATCCACTTATCACAGGGGATTGTAAACAAAATGTATTCTGTTAATCACTTGAGTTTTAAAGTAATCTAGGAAGTTGTTTCCTAATAACACTTGCTGCTTCATGTTATCCAATTGATATACTACTGGTAATCTGAAAATAGTTTTTCCTAAAACAATTCTCATGTTTTCCGCTATTATATCTAATTCTTTAGATTGTTCATTAAATCCTGATACCTTAGCTCTATGTATTCTTGACCTTTTCCATCTATGTGATTCTAATACATCTTTTCTTGCTAGGCATATATCCGCTCCACTATCTATGAATATCTTTTGTTTTATCATCTTGTTCTGTTTATATTCTATATGGGCTTCTATATGAATTGCTACCATTTTAGTCAGGTTCATTTAATCTCCTGCGAAGTTCTTCATCTTGTTCATATTCTTGTACTTCCTGTCGAGTTTCCTCATTTCTTAGTGACTCTTCTATGAGTCTTGCTATTTCTATTTGTTTCCAATGTATATTATTCATTTCTTCTCTTATCTTTGATAGTCGATTGGTAATCTTTTTGTACCTATCATTGTAATATATACTCCCTGCTTCACTAACTGTTGAAGTCATAATCAGTTTGTGTCGAGTATATTCTTCACATTGTATCCAGTATTCTCTTTCTCTTATCAGTACTCTTTTCTGTCTTTCTAGTGTATTCATTTTCTATTCAGAACTGTCTTCACTCTCTGAATATTGGTTAATGTAACTTACCCTTTCTGCTTCCGATTCTTCATCTGTTTCGCTAACATAGAAATCTTCATAATCATACCATTTATTATTATCTTCTTTAATCTGTTGTAAGCTCATTATAAATTGTTCTGTATCTACATATTTTACTCCTGTTTTCTTTAACTTTGGGCACTTGTTTGCATAGTGTCCCTTCTCATTGCAATTCCAACATTTGCATTCTTTAACCTTTTCTTCTTTAGTCTTAGACTTGTCTGCTTCTATAGGGTTTACATTTCTTCGTCTTCTGAATTTTCTTTTATATCTAAACTTATTTCTTGTATCTTGATTATTCCTATATCGTTTGAATCTCTTTTTCTTATAGGATTTGTAATAAGGTTTTTTCTTATATTTCTTATACTTCTTATCTCTGTAGTTTCTCTCATACTTATCCTTATATTTCTTATGTCTTTTATGCCTTCTATACTTCTTTTCTTTTCTGTTATCATCGCATCCAAATATTAATCTACGCTCAGTAAATCCACATATTTCTCTTAATCCTATCTTTTTATCTTTTTTAATCTTTTGCTGTAACCGATATTCTTCGCACTTTCTCATTAGATATGCTCGTAATACTCGTATTCTTTCTCCTAGGGTATTTTCCTTAGGTTCTAGTTGTACGTATTCTTTAGATATCTCAATATTGTATGGTACAGGCAAATGATCATAATATAACTGTTGATAAATTACTCCTTCTTCTGGTAGGAATCTAGCTTCATAAAAGAATTTACTAAAGCTAATCGTATATTCTGGTAGTTTGTTTATCTTACAACATTTCATGTTATTCTAGTTCATGATAGTCTCTGTTTTCTTTCTCGCTAAAACATTTTCTCGGCTACTAACCATTTTTCTCCTAAGAATTCTCTTTTTAACAACAAATCAAATATCATTAACATTGATTTCCAATCTGTTGCGTAACTTAGTACTTCTCCTCTCAGTTGATATGCAATTGATTCTATCCAGTATGCTGCTTTTCCGATTAAAGTTTTTGATATCAAATCATACATGTAATCTAAGTTTTCTGTTTGCGTGCTATTCATTAATGCAATATACATTCCTAAGTTCCAATCTGTTATTCTTCTTCCTACTTCTTGTTCATCATAAACATTATCTAAGTCTAGAAAATATCCGTTATAATTTACTCCTTGGGTCATTGATCATACAAATTCTTTAAATTCAGCCTGCTGTCCTATAGGTATATGATCAGGTAGTCTGGTATTTCTTCTGTTTATTACTTCCAGATTTGGGTCTATTAGATCTTCTTCTGGATAGTCGTCTGCATCTTCGTTGATTATATTTTCTGATTCTACTTCGGTTTCTATGTGTCCATTGTAATCATCTTCTATATCACTGTCTGGTTCATCTTCTATTATTGCATTTACTCTTTTCATTTTCTGTAAAGCTTCTATTATTTGGCTATTTTCTTTTACTATTTCCATATTCTCAGAGTTTTCTTCTTCCTCTATAAATTCTACTGCATGTAGTTCCTGGTCTGTCTGTTCATCAGTACTATTGCTTTTCGAGGTGTTTTCATCACTTAATTTAATCTTTCGGACTTTCTTTTTTCCTTTCAATTCTTCTAACTGTTCTCTCAGAAATTGCATTTCTTCTCTGAGTTCTAATAGTTCTTGTTTTACTTCCCTTAGTTCTTCTTTAGTTTCTTTTAGTTCTTTTTTGGTTTCTTTTAATTCTACTTTAGTTTCTTTTAAAAGGGTTTGTGTATTCTTATATTTTCCTTTGTATTTTCTATACTTATTATACCATTCTGCCGTATCACTTGCTTTTAGATTCAGGTTTTCTTCCTTTAATTCACTTATCTCATTGTTCTGTTTATCTAATCTTAGGTTTAGGTATTCATAAGTTGTTTTCTCCACTTCTTTTATGGGTGTCTTTACCTCTTTCAGCTTTTCTTCTTTTCTTGATTTTGATCTTATAGGCTCATACTTATATCTTTCTTTTCTATGATATCCTTTCAGTGAGTCTTTAAAAATGTAATCGCTCCAGGTTCCATTAGAATTTTCCTTCTTTGTTAAGCTCGTTAGTCCTCCTAAAGCATCTATTACATCTTTCGGTAATTTTGGTTTTATTTTGCTTATATCTACCATTACTTGGTATTTTACTTCTTCTCCATGCATCTATTGGCACTATTTACGGTTTATGTATAGTAGTCTTTGCTATAGTCGTCTCTCTACTCGTACTAGCTTCCTCACTAGGTTCTTTTTGTTTTCCTTTGCTCTTTTCTTCTAATAACATATTCAATTTTTCTAATATTAATTTAAACGTTGGTATTTCAGATACATTCCATAAGCTGGTCAATTCTTCCCTAATCATTTGTTGGGTTTTATTCTGATTATCTCTTACTTCATTCATTAATGACAATATATTTTCATTTTTCTTTTAATACAACTTCTTCCCATATCGCCTCTATTTTTTCGTTATTGCTTATAATCAGGATTATTTATTCGTTTTTTCCAACCATTTCCCATATCTATCCATATTTTGCTAACCTTTTCACATTGCTTTTCTAGTTGTTCTATGTCCTTTTCTAATTTCATTTCTTTTCTTATTGTATTCAAGATATTTCAACTGGCTGTATATTTCTCCTGATAAGGCCGTCTTTATAGTCTTTAATTTTTGTTTTTTCTTTATTATTTTTAGTTGTATATTCATAATTTAGTTATAAATCTGGTCTTTCCTTGGTCAATTATCTCTATTCCATTATTATTTATCTTGTAAGTAATCATAGTCAAAAAATCACTTCCTAATAATAATTCATTTAGGCTATCATATTCTATTACTCCGATATTAATCTTATATTCTAAGTCTTGAATCTTGAATCTTAAATTTATACTCTTAGTAATTATTATTTCTCTTTCATTTTCTGGGTAATTATAAGTCTGTGGCTCTATTATATTACACTCATTTTCATCTATTTTACTTATGTGTATAAAACTTTTAATTGCTCCAGTATTTATTTCTGCTATTCCATCCATAGTTATCATGTTCTTGAATATTATAACTTTAATTTTTAATCTATTACTTTCTATGTTTATCAAATCTATTATTCTGGGTTTTATTCTTGGTACCTCCTTTAACGATTCTCTGGTTATACTTAGTCTAGATCCTTCTACTCGTGGTATTAATCTTCTAGATGGTGTAATCGTTCGTGTATTAAAATCCATAGTTATTTCTTCTGGTATGATAATTTTAGAGTTTTCTTTATGCTCTATCTGTTCGAGTATTTCTTTATACATTTTTGGTACTATAATATTCATTTCATGTTGTTTCTTTATATGGTGGTTTCCTGTTAAGGCGTATATCATCTTTGTTTCTTTATTTCTTTCAAACCATTTTGTTTTAAATATATTTTTTATAGATACTTCTTCTTTTTCATCTTGAATTTTCTGATATGTGTCTGGTTTAAAACTTAATGTTTGACTAGTTCCTCCTTCATAAGTATTCATTTGATAATAAAGATCTTTAGGTTCTAACTTATCGTCCATATTTTAGTAAATCGATATATCTATATTGTTCTTGTATGATATCTTTTAAATCTCTTATTTCATTTTCATTGCTAATCTCTTTTGCTAAGTTTTGTTCTCTTATCTTTTCGATTTCTTCATCTTTCTGCCTTATTCGTTCTTCTCTTAAGGCTGATAAATTTCTTAAAAACGTTATTTTTTCTTCCTGTTCATTCATTGTTATATGTTGTTCTAATAACTGTTTATCCTTCTCTTCAATTATTTTTATTCCTATTCTACAACTTATAATATGCTGGTTTATATCCCTATTATATGTAAGCGGTTTTTCTGCTACTCTTTCTAATTGTACTTTTTGTTCTTGCTGTTGTACTAATCTATTTTCATCCATAGTGTTCTATTTCCATTCTTAAATCTGATTTTATTCTTTCTATAAAGTCGTTCATTTCATATATACGAGTATTTATTTCTACTAATCTTCTATATGCTTGCCTATCCCCTCGATCTCTTAATTCTAATTGATCGTCATTATATGTTAATTTTGCCATATCTTCTATCGTCCAGTCTTCCTGGGATTCAATAATTATTGTATTCTGCCTTCACATTTCTAATAAATCTCTTCTCATTTCTCTACATCTTCATAACATCTGATTTAAGAGTCTAACTTGTTTAAACGATGGATGTGTTTTCATTTTTTTTTTTAAACCTTTGTTCTAATTACAAGCTCTGATACCAAATTGTCGGGCGGATCTTTTCATCATCTATATACCCCTAGAGGCTAGAACATAGACGGTAATCTGTTTAATCAAACTTTTTTCAGAGTTAATCAAATAACAAACATATAATAATCTGAGTTGTAATCTTAGGTTCAATTTCATTTTTTAAATTTGAGTCTATAATTTCCTATCAGCAATCCAAACATCATAAGAACAATCAATATTAATCGTCTAAACATCATAAGAATAATTTAATATCCACCAGCTAGTATCATAACAATAAGAGTATAAGACTTTGATAACTTATGATTAGAACCAGACTAGTAGGAATACAACATCTTTTTAAGGATAGTCAGAGGATACCCGTAACTGACTCCCAAGCTCCCAGCGACAGTACCATGGCGGGAAGGCAAAGGGGAAATACAGGCCAAAGGAGGGTGAGACTACTTCGGTGATCTGAATATCGGCTTAAAGGTATGTGTTCCAACTATATGTTTCTAATTATAATTTTGATAAGTATATTACCTTGTTGATATGATGTTTGAAGGTTGATATTAGATTAATGTTATGATGTTTAGACGATTAATATTGATTGTTCTTATGATGTTTGGATTGCTGATAGGAGATTATAGACTCAAATTTAAAAAATGAAATTGAACCTAAGATTACAACTCAGATTATTATATGTTTGTTATTTGATTAACTCTGAAAAAAGTTTGATTAAACAGATTACCGTCTATGTTCTAGCCTCTAGGGGTATATAGATGATGAGGAGGATCGCATGCATGCTCTCAAACGTATTATGCGCTATATCCAGGGCACTCTCAATCATGGCTTGCATCTCTATCCATCTTCGACAACCACTCTCATTTCATACACAGATGCAGATTGGGGTGGATGTCTGGATACCAGACGCTCCACGTCTGGTTATTGTGTCTTTTTAGGTGACAAATTGACCTTTTCATTTTCTTCCTCTCCTGATTTTATTCATTACATTAGAGATATGTATAATCCTGTTTTTAACGGTTTTTCTAGATCAACTGTTAGGAGAGATGTTTTTAAATTTGCACATGAATATCAACAATATTTACGTTATTCATTATATCATTTTAATAGCAAAGTGGCTCTCACTTCTGATATAGGCCGTAGTATTAACGACCATGATTATTTAACAGTAACATGTCATTAGATAGATTATAAATGGTCTATGCAAAAACATATTTTAGCGTATAGATATATTGATGATAGGCACACTGATACTTTCATTGCAGAAAATATTCATTCAGTTTGCGATTATTATGAAATAACTGATAAAATTATGACTATTACATTAGATAACACTTCTTCTAATAATTATGCTATTAGAATTTTAAAAGATCTTTTAACTCCATCTTTTTCAAATCATTTTCATATAAAATGTGCGTGTCATATTTATAACTTAGTTGTAAAGAATAGTCTAACACTTTTTGAAAAACATTCTTAATAAAATACAATTTGCTATAAACTTTATTTTTAGAAGTAATAGAATACAACGAAAAAAAATATAAAAAAGCTTGTCACGATTGTGGATTACCTTATAGAAAAATTTTCGAAGAAGTAGCAACTAAGTAGAATTCTTTATACGAACAACTACTTGTTGCTTATGATTATTGAAGACCTATAACTTTATTTTTTAACGCCCATAATCGAAATCCAACTGATATGGTTGTAGATAACGATTGAAAAAAAAATTCAGAACTTATTATATTTTTAGAGAAATTTCTTCAAGCAACAAAAGAATTTTTTGGTATATATTATCCCACTATTTCAATTATGTTATTTTATATAGCTTTAATATTTTTATTACTTAATGAATATATGAAAAACTATCTTATACGGCATCTATTAAAAAAATATTTATAAAATTTAAAAAATATTTTATTCTTATTCCTACTATTTATATTATTGGTATTGTATTAAATTCGACTATTAAAATAGACGGGTGTAAAGCACTTATTGAAACAATTTATGATTGTATAGCAGTACTTCCACCTCCAACTCCAAAAAATCCAAATGACCCACCACCTACGAAACAAACTAAAGAAAACGTGTTGTCTAGCATACAAGATTAATGCAAAAAAGTATATATGCATTACCAACAAGAAAGTACTAGCAACCAACCGACTTCCATACCATCTTCTTCTTCTTCTTCAACACAACCTCAAAAAAACATGTTTATGCGGCTAGTATTGAAAGCCTTAGACATAGAATGTATAGTGGTACCACTACTAATCACGTTAGCGAGTTTGATGTTTTTGTTTTGCAGAGTGTTGTACCGTACCAAGCAGTTTTCAATGAAGAAGGACGTGAAGATTTGCTGAAATACTGAAAGGAGAATGAGAAGACCTTTCCGACACTGTCAAAGATGGCCCGAGATGTGTTGAATATTCAAATGTCATCAACAACGTCTGAAAGTGTTTTTTCGGTCAGAAGATTTCAAATAGGAGAGCACATACGCTCATTAGCAAGAGACAACTTGGAGATTGCAGTATTATTCAGAGATTGGATACGAGCGGAGCGTAAAAGGTGCGGCCAACCGGAGATCAACGAAGAAGACGACGAAAACTACAATGAATTTTTTTCCGACGGAGGTGGAAGCAACGTCGAGCAATTTGACCAACAAATTTCAAACCGAAGAACCACAAGACATTATAAAGAAACTAGAAAATGTGTTTTTAAATATGTAATTTTTTAATTGTAATTTTACTATGTTATTTTCAACTTTCAAAACCACAAAGTTGCAATTTTAAAATTGTATTACAAAAAAATCATATTTCTATTAAATAATATAAGATGCACAAAAATATACGTTTTTATTACACAATCTTGTTCAATTATTGAAGTGCTTATATATGTTAGTTTTTTAAATTAAGTGGAAAAAAAATCGGAAAACCCGATCCCGTCCCACCCCGATAAGACCTGCCCCCTTTTCCGACAGGACCGGGACTGGACATCGGCGGATCCCGCAAGTCCCGCCCCGCCCCGTACCCGTCCCGTTGGCCACCCCGAAGTTAGTCCAAGATAACTTGAACAAATCTCGGAAGAAAAAAGTGCTGAACATTTTGGGCATGAGTATATTCAGGATTTTTCTGCAAAATGATAGTACTAAACCAGATTCCGATTGTAATGCCACTAACCTTCAGCTCGCTTCAAAGCATTTTAACTTGTTCGAACTAACATGAAATATGGTTTAAAAAAAAAACATGAAATACAGCATAGTATAAACGAAAGAGTCAACCGAATGACGAAGGTTGAAAATTTTAGCATGAACATGCCACGACTAACTACGACTCTGTTTTCACAACTTACACTGCTCAACAAGGACCTCGCACTTATTTATTTACATAATAACTAGGTGAAATAATCAAAGAGACGCACTAAGATCAAAAAGGGTGCTCAGCTAGCCTCTGCAACTGGGAAGTGCAGTTTTGTCATAGATTTCTTAAGAAAACTGCTCCCACAAAATGGATCTGGGCTGCCAATATCAAAATCCACAATGCTAGATTGTACCTCGCTCGACGAAGCTGTGATGTTGCTATCATCCAGAGGATGGTAACTTATCTGAGAACTCCCTCCATGTTTCCGAGCTTGCTTCTTGTCTCTACCCTTGCTCCCTCGTGAAGATTTGCCATTGGTTTTCTGCTTATTCTTCCCATTCTTCTTCTTTCCACTCTTATGGCTTTGTCCGTTGTTTGGCACATGTGACACTGATGTTGGAATAGGGTCATACACATCCGGAGCCCATGTCACAGTCAGCTTCCTCGGCAGACTGCCTTGTTTCTCACGACCGCCTTTTATGGCAGATACAAGCTTCGAAGGAGTCTGAAGGAAAAAACACAGAAAAGGAAAGAGAAAAAGATAGGACTGTTAACATCTGCAGTTACTTGATTGCTCAACCGTGAAACAATCGCCATATAGAGTCACTTTGTATCTGAAACAACAGTTCTATGCTCCAGTGCTATTTGCACTATACTGTAACTTCACTGTGTGATACAATTAGTCATATTGTTTACAATTCAAATTAAATCCAAGAAATAATGGCTTGAGCGAGTCAGATAGCTGGCTGATGACCCTAAGAGAACGCAAAGACCAGAAGCAGCATACCAGGGAAAGGTGGTCGAGTATAACCAAAAAAGAAACAAATATATGGGTATGAATGAATGTTTGTATGTGTCCTATCCGTTTTTCATTAAGGTATATCCTATTCCTTTTACCGATATGCTTTTTTTATATATATAATACATAATCCTATGCATGAAAACGGATAGCAAAACCAACCCCACACTGAACGACCATAACCAACACGTACCTCAGAAGAAACTAAAACATTGTATACAAACCAATAACACTTCCCCCAAGTAGTATTCATGATGACCACTAACTCAAGGTTAAGAGTATATAACAGAGAACAACTAAAACCCAAAGCAATTAATGGTTACAAGCAACTCAAACAAAAAAACTTAATCCAAGATTGTGGGATTCCAATCGATAATAACCCTAAGGAGAACAGCTAAAAACCGAAAGCAAAATACCAAGGAAAAGTGGTTGAATCATATCCAAAGAAGGATAAATATAAGGGTATAGAAGTAGAGAGTGAGCTCACACAATCATTATATATAGTATTCAATAGTAATATAAATCCATTCCTAAAAAGGTAAAGGAAGAACCAATCCACACTGAGACAAACACAAAACATACCTTACCATTAACCATATTTTTTTGATGAATCATACCTTACTATTAACACTTTCTTTTTTAAGACTCACATACCTCACCATTAGGGGTGGCAAAATGGTTAAATTTTACCGTTATCCGCCCGACCTAACCCATTTACGATCATTTTAAAAGTGGGTCAAATATGGATCAACCCATATTAACCATCATAGAATATGGATAACCCATGGGTATCCACCAACTGCACTCCCATTAAAGTATGTAAGGGAGTAGGAACCCCTAAAAAGTACACTTACTAAAAAGAGAATAAAAAGAAGAAATGCTTGTAATTTCAGAGTAGGCCAAAGTCATCCGCAACCACCTAAACTTGTCCACATATTCCATTTAGACACCTCAACCCTGACTTGTACCTATTGAACACCTATACCGCTTCAGATTTGAACCACTTAGACACATTTTCGATAATCAACGAAAAACATAAAGTGTGTGTGATACACTCGCGGTGACGTGGTTGTTCCCCTCCGCCACTGCCGACCCTCCAAACCCCTCATTTTCTGTCTTTTTTTTTTGTATTTTTAAATCTGATTATTTTGTGGTCAAAGTTTATTTTCTTGTAGCAGAAGAAAGAGGAAGATAAAGGTGGTGGTCTCCATTTTTTCCGGTGAACAAGGAAACAATGGTGGCAATTATCGGATTCAAAGAAAAAGGAGGAGGAGATGGTCGTGATGGTGATTTTCAGATATAAAAAAGATGAAAATATGGTTTTACAGTGGTGGTGGCACCAATGACGATGGCGGCGGCGGAGGGTCAGTGGTGTATGGTGGAGGAAATAATGGCAACAAATTATGAAGATGAGATTTTAAAAAAAATCAGCTAAAACTAATGACCTTTCACGCGCCTATGGGAAGTGTATTACACACATTTTGCCATGTCAGCAAAAGTGTCTAAGTGATTCAAATTCGGAGGGGTAGAGATGTTCAATAGGTACAAGTCTGGGTTGAGGTGTCTAAGTGAATTCTGTGAACATATTTAGGTGGTTGCGAATGACTTTGGCCTTTCAGAGTACTTATTTCTTTTACACCAATGTTTTCCTTTTTCTTGATTGATAAAACTAAGATTTAGTTTATTGCATTGTTTATATTTTGAATAATTGAACCGATATATATACTAATTTTTTAGACTTTTTGAAGCAAAGAGATCACTTTTGGAAACCACACTAACAACAACAGTGGTAGTAATAAAGGCGGAAATAAATATTACGAGTATCTAGTAAACATAAAACAAAGATTGATCATAGATTTAATAAGTGAATGAAACAACAAATTGTCAGACGACGGCCGGACACTTCAAATGAGGACAAAGGAAAAGAGATGTGGAGAGTCCTATGACACAACTTAGACATGCAAACAATAAAAGAGACAGACAGTCTATGAGACAACATGGACATATAAAACAATACTAAATGATACACACATTCTTCCTTAGAAATTTTATTGTGGTTTGGATCTTGGACATTAATGTTGTTCAAAGATGGATCATCAAATAAAGCCATTACGTCATCATTATCCCAGTTCAGCATCTCAACAAATCCAGGACTCTGCAGAAAGCCATAGGTATAGTTTTGGTAGTTATTCATTGGCATTTATGCACCCATTTGGAGGATATTAATTGAAGGGTCCATTGGTGGTGTCACTGGAGCAGACATTGGAGGAGCCATCATTGGTGAAGGCAGGGGAGAAGCCAATGTTGTTGGAGGCATTGGAGGGGCCATTCCAGGAGCCCTTCTAAGAGACATTTGTTGAGGTATTGGAGGATAAAATCGTGGAACCATTGGAGGAAACATTTGTGAAAGAAATGAAGGAAAAGGGTCCACAAGAGAACCCGTTTGAGAAGGAGCCGCCAAAGGAGCCACCGTTTGAAACATTGGTTGGGGCACTTCAGTAGGAGCGGATGCCACTGGAAGAACCATCGATGGAGCCATCGGGGGAGCCATCGGGGGAACCACCGATAGCGTAGCCATAACAGGGGCCAACAGAGGAGCACTTGGCCCCTCGAAATTGGTTCCACCTGGAACCACTGATGGAGCCTTCGGAGGAACCACCGATATTGGAGCCTCAAGAGGGGCCAAAAAAGGAGTCATTGGCTCCTCGGAGCTAGTCCCATCAGGAATCATCGGTCCAACAATGGGTTGAGGGGTATTCGATGTGGAACCCTCTCGGCCAGCCTTCGCTTTTATCACTTTTTGTACGCGTTTAAGGTTTTGGTTGATCACGTAACTCAAATCGTTGACATCGTAGGGGTGCATGTCAGTGGGAATATCTTTTCCATTCAACACTTCATACATCTTGTTTGTGAAATCCTTCACCTTGTTCTCCTTCCTTACCTTCCGCAGTTGTTCCTCTAACTTCTTAATCATTTGCTTGGTGAACTCTTCTAGTGTCTCCATGTTTTTTGATTGCTTCAACTTCGACAGCTCCCTAAACTTTGTAAAGGTATTAATAACATCACCATGATTTGGAAACACCACAATTTCATTGTGGTAAGTATCACAAAGGGTGCTGAGTTCTTGAGCCTTTTTCAGTAACCTTTTCTGTCTTTTTTTGTATGAGGCTTTCCTCTCAGTGATACTTCCAATCAAAGCAAACTTCATTTTCTTTCTAGCCATGGTTAAAGAGGAGGAAAATGACGAGAAATGTGTTTGTTTGGGTATACGGATCAAATGGCTTTTTTGTTGTTGTGAGTTTCTTTGCCTAGGATTGGCTCCTATTTGTAGTGGGGAATTTAGATTCTGTAAATTTTTTAATAGTTTGAATGTGAGGATTCTTAGTTGTCACCATTAGCAATTTTGGCATGAAATTAAATGAGGGCATACTAGATACCAACTTAGATATTATCTCTTGAAATATATGAAGTTTATGGCTCCTATTTATGCTGACCAATTTTTTCTAGTCAAACTTTGATTATTAGGAGAATAATTTAGTTAAAAATTTAAGTACTATCCATAAAAGATGGTCATAAAGTAACAAATGTGATTGCTTCTTAATTTCAGTCATCAAGAAAGTAAAAATAATAACAATACAATCTCTTTTAAGAAAATTATAAATGTACAAAATTAAAGATTGAAACAAGCAAGCATTTCAAAATAAAAGAACATATAAAAATCTAATTAACTATAGTGGCTAAGAATTTTGAAATATCAATTTCGACAATATTTGAATATGCGTAAAAATAATCCATTTAATGGTTAATTTCTTAGAAAAATACAATATTTATTGAATATTGAATGGTGATATGTGTATGATTATAGCCGTTGTAGTGCTTCATAGAAACACTTTTTTTTTCAATTTTGCAGAAACCATATTTAGTAGAAATTTTACGTTGCTTTCAAATATATTAAAAACTAGATCCGGCTTAAATTTGTTTTTTTACTGTCTGATACTCACCAACCTGTCACTCGACACACATTAAAAAAATTCTAAATTGGTTTTGAGGCAAATCAATATACAATAATTGCCATTTTCAAAAAATCAAATATACAATAATTGCACAAATAATTGATCAAAACAATGCATTTACACATAGTGGAGAAAATGCATCAATCTTATAAAACATTGTAAGCATTTGTCAGACTTAACTCCAGTAGAAAAATATCAATAGAATATAGTGGAGTTAAGTTTGCTCAGCATGAGTTATAGAAAATGCAATCGAAATTAATATCCTAAAGTGTGGGGGTTATGTTTGGCTTAGGACTAAAAGCCACTATTAGTATTAGACTTAATGTTTGATATTATCTTGCAGAACCAGAAGATATAATATACAACTTACTAAAATTTTATACTTTTAGCTACACAAAATCTTTGGCGGATATTTATATGGTAGTCAGCGAATTCATAACTTGTTCGGTTTTGGTGATGAGTAATTGATGAAATTACTAATTTAATGGTTGGTCATGTGTCTTTTTATGTGTTCTTTAGTGAAAAGGTATCACCTGAAATGTTATCTTCTTTCATGAAGGAATGTCACTGGAAAGTTCGTGAATTTTCATGAGAAAAATGTGTTTGTCGAAAGATAACCTTTTGTAAGACATGGTTGTTCATGAATATGTGTCTTCATGGTCTATAATAGGATGAACCATCTGATGATAATGATAAAAATCTATATAGGTTGGATTTGTAACATGAATGAATGTGTTAAAAGTTAGGCACCAAAATAGACTTGTATTCCGTGAAGGAATAAGTATATCTTGGATGGAGATGCCTTAAAGGGGTGAAATGGTTGAAAATAGGGGTGGAAAAATGCTTAAAATTTACAGTTATCCGCCCGACCCAGCCCATTATAAATGGGGTGGATATCCCGTCATTTTAAAAGTGGGTCAAACATGGATCAACCCATATTATCCATCATAGAATATGGATAACCCATGGGTATCCACCAATTGCGCTCCCGTTAAGTATGTAAGGGAGTAGGAACCCCTAAAAAGTACACTTACTAAAAAGAGGAGGAGAAGAAGAAGAAATGCTTGTAATTTTGGAGTACTTACTTCTTTTACACCAATGTTTCCCTTTTTCTTCATTGATAAAACTAAGATTTAGTTTGCTGCATTTTTTATATTTTGAATAAATTTAATTCCATTCTCCTAGTCAAATCTGTTAAAAGAAGTACTAACATATGAGATTTTGATTTATTTGAGAACATGCCGTGGAGAATCTCAACGAAATTTTTACATAAAATTAAATAGAAACAAAAGCTAAGAACCATAATTGATCGGAACAAATGAAAGGAAAAAAAGAAGAAGATAAGAAAGAGAAGGCAGATTGAAGAACAGAAGCTCGCATCTTATTTAAGAAGCATGGATAATATAATATCCATTTATCCGTTGGTTAACTCATTTTTTATGTGTATCAAATATAGGCGGTTGGATATTTTATCTGTTTTCACTAACCCATTTTGACCCACCCGTTTGCCACCCCTACTCACCATTAACACTTCACAATTAGTATCCCGGTTTACCACTAACTCAAGGTCAGAGTGTGTCCTACTTTATTGATAAGTAACATATGCAGACAACTATTGATTGTCTTACTAAAAACAAGAAGATATATGTAAGTAAATGACTATAAATTTTCACGGATAACAAATAGACAACAAGCTCAAGAAATTTTCTATCATAATGTCAATACACCAAGAAAAAGGAACTTGATATTATTGAGCCACAGAAAACTCACTGGCAGGGATATGGAACGTGAGTAAGGCAAATCAGGAGATTTAGTATCAGCACCATGTGACATTGCTTCAGCAGTCACGTCATCAGGAGATTCTGCAGTAGGCATGCTCATACCAGAGCATGGAAATGTTGCACATTTGATCAAGCATTTTACAGAACCAACATTACCGGAGTCACTTCCATGGGAATCTTCACTTGCATCTTCCTTCACTATCTCAGCATTGCACTTATTGTTTGAGTCTTCAGCGTCCTGATTATTGTGATGGTCAGTGAAATGGGGGCCAAAATCATTTATAGAGAGACCTTCTCTATTTCCAAAAGCACAATCAGGCGTCTCCTTTGATGACTCGCAAAGGGCGCCAACATTTTCAGACACTGACTTGTAGCTAGCAGGACAATCGTCCATCAATTACAAAGAGAGCCGCAAAGACCTGCCAGAGTGTGCAAAGAAAATCTAAGCACAAGAGTATCAAGAACGTTCATTTGTCGAAATAGTGTAGACAGCTAAAGCAACTGCATTAGCAACAAGTTATCAATGATTTTCTTTGCAATCTAATCGATTAACCTTTGAACCTTTAATATTCCAGCCATATTGCATACATTGAAGCAGATGCGGTCTATATTCAATCAAATAAGATACAGTATTTTTTAGCCAAAAAAGTAACGTCGAGGGCATTTTTGCGCCAAAAAAGTAACAGGGGGTAAATTTGACCTATTTTGAATAGTTCAGAGGTATTTTTGACCCCCTTTCCCTATATAATAAGAAATCAGCTAAACATCTATATATATTTCATTGTGAACCCAATTATTATCGTATATTAACTTGAATATCATTGCAGGAAACCATAAACTTAAAATCCTAGATCCGCCTCCAAGTCCACCACCATAATAACAACAATTGAAGTGAATAGAAGATTATATACCAAACAACTAGACCCACTATTCATGCTTCATTAATCATTAAACACGAATCACGTAAAACATATTTCATACTATTACCTCTGAGTTTGTCGACTGAAACGAACCTTGTCAGATCCTCCAAATATGACAGACGCGCCAAATCCAGTAAAACACAAAGATCACGAATTATTCCAACAGATTCAGGTACAAAATAGTCGTAAAATCAAACTGCAAATAACAGAATTAATTAATCCTTTAAAACAAAAGTAAACATTAACTAAGAGTATTAGGCCAATCAAATTTCTCCATGTGTTTGAGACGATGAAAGCACACTAATAAACCATAGAAACATGGAGTAAAGAGATCAAATAATACAGAAGGCACCGAATGCATTGTTCGATGCTATTCAAATATGAAAATCCCTAATTCAAAACCCTAGCTTGCTCTATAGTCAAAATTAATGGATAATAACGAGAAAATGATTAAGCTAATTTGTTTTTATAGATTTGGTAGGGTAGATCAAGTTGTTATAGCATGAAGAAAAAAAGAATGCCATCGCAATAGAGAGTGAATAAATCGGACAGAAACGCCTTATCCGGAAAATAAAAAAAGATGAACCGTACATACAAGCGCACACGACGTATTGTTTTATAGTATGTTGTTTATGATGTAAATTCAGGCTCAAAGTAACAATATAAAAACAACACAAATAATATACGATGAAAAATATAAAGATTAATTTCTTCTTTCTTTCAAGTATGTATTTCACTTTTCATATGCTAGACATTTTTTATGCATATTGAATGAATATCTTGCAAGAGTAGGGAATACATAGTGAAAGAGTGAATCTCTACAATTATGATCATTCATTATTTATTATAGCGTGATACATAGTCATTACTTCATCCACTATTTACAATAGTGTGATACATAGTTATTTCTACACGTAATGGTGGAGAATTAAATTGAATAGTGGACATCCACATTATTAATTTCATAATAATCCCCCTTGAATGTCCATAGATGATGTGTCTCGTTAAAACCTTAATAAAAAAATTCAATGGAAAAATTCTAGTGAAGGAAAAAGAATACACATATCTTGTAATACACATTGTTTGTTGCCTCGTTAAAAACCTTATCAAGGAAAATTCAATGGGATAAAAACTTGATTAAGGAAAAAAGAGTACAACGTGTATTACTCCCCCTGATAAAAACTTCACTTAATGGCTCTGAGACAATACATTCCAATCTTATGTATCATCTTCTCTAATGTTGAGGTTGGTAATGACTTAGTGAACAAGTCTGCTAAATTGTCACTTGAACGAACTTGTTGAACATCTATTTCGTCTTTCTTTTGAAGATGATGAGTGGAAAAAAATTGGCGAAATGTGTTTTGTCTTGTCTCCTTTAATATATCCTCCTTTTTATTGATTTATGCATGAAGCATTGTCTTCGTACAATGTTGTTGAAATATTCTTTTTCAAAAAAAGACCACACGTTTCATGGATTTGTTGAGTTATTGACCTCAACCAAACACATTCCCGACTTGCTTCATAAATGGCTATTATCTCTGCATGATTTGAAGAAGTAGCAATCATAGTTAATTTGGTTGAACGCCATGATATAGTTATACCTCCACATGTAAATAAATAACCTGTTTGAGATTGATCTTTGTGTGCGTCAGACAAATATCCTTCATCTGCATAACCAATTAGTTGTGAGTCTGACTCATTTGAATAAAATAATCGCATATCACGGGTTTCTCAGAGGTATCTGAATATATGTTTAATACCATTCCAATGTCTTCTTGTTGGGGAAGAACTAAATCTTGCTAATAAGTTTACAAAGAAAGCTATATCTAGTCGAGAATTACTGGCAAGATACATTAATGCCCAATTGCACTAAGATATGGTATTTCAGCACCAACAAGCCCCAATTGCTTTATCCAATGGATGTGGGGTACCCAATGGATGTGCTTTATCCAGTTCATCTTCATCAAAGGCCAAGATCTCCATGAATTCTATTATTTTGCTTCTCTTTGCTTCTGAGGCAGTTTCAAGTTTAAGCCGATCCTCGAGGTCCTGATACTTTTTGTACCTTGCTAAAAAAACCAATTCTTGTTTACCAACCACACATTGTCTAACCAAATCCAATTCTCTCTCGATACGTTCCTAAAAAAAATCTGAATCCGCCCTAACTAACGAAGAAAGCTTGGTGGAGTTGCCACATATGAAATTGAGCAAGTATGGAAGCAGTCTGATTATTTCCACTTGAGTCAACTTAAGTCTTTCTCTCCTCGTACAGTCTTGGCTCTAGTAAAGAGAAAGAATCTCCCCCTACCCTGTTGCGGGAAAAAGCACTTTCTATCCCCCCCGTGCTACAAAACAAATAAACGTATCTAAGCACTAAAAGCAACAATAAGGAGTGGAATGTGAGAAGCTATAGTACAAATCACTTTTCACTTTCTCGTCAGTCCATACATTGTCGTTGGTTCTATCAACAATGGAGTCTTCCTCTGGTTCTTCCCGTCTCTAGTACAGATCAAATCACATAATCTCTGTATGTATGCACTGAAGAGCTATATCTCCTGGATGAAAGACTTTTAAACCCAAATTTTCGGAATGGTAGCAATCGACTTATTTCTGTCTCCACCTCATCTTGGGTTAATGGCTTAGTTGAACCCAATTTCTTCACTTGTAGTATAAGGCTTTGCTTGACATTGGGCTTCGATATAACTTGCTTTCCTGGTCTTGAATTAAACTTTTGCTCTCCTAATTTATTCTATAGGTTTTGATTTAAGTTCAATCTTAGTTGTTTAGCTTAGGTCCATCAATCAATCTATCATGAACCCCTAAGCTGAATCTATATGGGGCCGGCAAAAAAATCCTTGTAACCATCTAAGATGGTAAGGGTAGTGAGGCTTAGATTCCATAGAGTTCAACCTGCATTGGGCTTTAGTTAAGCCTACATCCATTTTAGTAGAATATGATCTTTTATGTAGCCCAACTCATAGAGAGTTTTGTCACTTGGTCTGAAACCATTTCTTCTATTCCTATGATTGTTCAGTGATGCGTTTTCTCCTTTTAGGATTAGATTTCTATCCCGTGTTGTGCTAGGCTCATTTCTCTTTTTAGGTCTTACCTTTTGTACTAAAGATATTAGATACCGTGCAAGTCATTCATTATCCACACATGTCATATATCTTTCATATAAGATGATCTTAGAAAGCACCTAAGTGTTGGACATTTGCATGATACAAGTAAACCAATCGCTCTAGGTTAAAAGTCAAACGACTTTCTCAAACTAATACTACAGATCGACATCGGGGGTGGCTGTGACACTTCCTTTTGAGTATAGTACACAATTCAGACTTGAAGTTCGATTACACAGTATGAGAAAGACAATTATAAAGAATGGGACTAAGCAACTTTTTTAGATTTCATTCTTTAATATAGCATCAACATAACAAATACAGTATTTCGCGTGCCCTTCCTGTACTGACTTATACTGACTTACTGTATACCGGTGTTAGTGGACTGACAGTGTCAGCCGGAAAGGGGATTTTTCGGATAAAATGAAAACTGATTCATGTAACAGATTTCTCATTCCTTAGCCAGAAGAGATATTGCCTGAAAGAGGGATTAAGTGGAACAGAATTGACTGGAGAGTCGTGGAAATACTTATTTCTTCCATATTTTGGATCTTAGCTCCATGGAAAAATATTTTAGCAATAAATTATGAAAGAATTTCAATCTTAGATTAAAAGACTATGTATGGATGGTCGGAATTATCTAAACTGAAATTCTTGAACAATGAACAACCAGGAACAACCATTTCAGATATTCAAGACCAAGAAATAATGGATTCTCTTTCGGATAGGAAGGCTGGAATGCCAACAAGCATCTATTATTAAATTCACCCGACCCCTGACTCATTATACTAGTTACTGCTATAGCTAGTGCTAGTGTTGTATTGGTGTATTTTTAGTGAACTTACAGAGCGAGTTGTAAAGGTAGAAAAAATAGATCAATCAAGAGATAGTGGTTCGGTTTTTTCCTAAGCAAGGACGAACGAGTGACGATTGGCCTAGGGCCCTTGGGCCTAAGGGAATAAATTGTAGCTGGGTACAAATAGACCGATATGAGTAGGCAGGGTACGACGAAGCCCGCGGGGTGAAACATGGTTGTACTAGTCAACTTTGGGCTGGAGATTGATGATTGACTAAGCGTGCTTTGGCAGCTCGTGGTGGAGTACTCTCTAACATATTCACTCTATTATTGCCTCATATTCTTGAGGGAGTGATCGAGATTAAGTCGTATAGAGAAAAAACAGTATTCACTCTTTGGGGTGGGCCTTTCATACTCATCCGTAAGGGGAAAGAACAATTATTCAGCGTACTAAAATCTGGTGAATGGGGTTCCATATTCATGAAAAGCCAGGTTTAAAATGATCCATGTTACGGAACCAAGACAACGTATCTTACTAATAATAAGAAAGGGTTAAGGGCCTCCAAGACCTATAAATAGAAGTTTCTTGAAGTCTCTATTTGGCAAAGGGAGACAGAGAGGAACTTAGAAGTCGGAAAAAAAAGAAGCTTTGAGTGTAGCCATGGATTCTTTTCTAAGACTTCAAGAAATTTCTATCGAAATCTTTCTAGTGAAAGAGGAGAAGGCTTTCCTGTTGTTCCAGTCACTGTGGCTCTTGCTTGAGCCGAAAAATATAGAAGGCACAGAGGTGAGAAGTTTTTAGATTATAGATACGAAGGCAAGAAAAATGGACAGGTTTCAAGTAAGGCGAGTAAGAGAAGGTTAGAGAGAACCGTTGCTTTGACATAAAAAAAGAGAACAATTTGCCTTACAAAAATTTTAAAGTAGAATAAATAGATATATGTGAAATGAGCCATATTCCTCCTTTCCAATGGCCAATTCACCACTTCACTTACTTACTACTGGATGAAAGTAGCGTAGCACTAGAAAAGCAAATAGAGAGAGTACATGTCGGAGGAGCAACTAGTCAAACTTTTTGAGCAGCCGAGACTAAACAGGAATAAGAGGGATCCACTAAAGAAGATTCTTTTCCTTCCCTTTTTTTTTGGAAGAAAGGTGGGATCCGGACAAAATTGATGAAACGGAAGAAATTCGAGCATGTAAAATCTCTTTAAGATATTTTCAGTAGATGTTGATTGATGGACAAATATTTCATTTGTAAAATGCTAAATTTGTAGACCAGGACAAAATTTTGTCTTTCTAAGATCTTTCATTTCAAATTCTTTTTTCAAACATTCTACTGCCTTTGGAAGCTCTTCAGGAGTTTCAATTATATTCAAGTCATCAACATATACATCTATTATCACAAATTCAGATTCAGGCCTTTTCATAAAGACACAATGACATATTGAGTCATTTTTGTACCCTTCTTTCAGTATGTATTCACTTAGGCGATTATACCACATGCGTCCTGATTGTTATAATCCATATAAATATTTTTGAAGCTTTATTGAACAAGTTTTCCGATAATCTTTATATACTTCAGGAATTTTGAATCCTTCAGGAATTTTCATAAAAATGTCGTTGTCCAATAAGCCATATAAATAGGCTATGACAACATCCATCAGATAAATATCAAGTTTTTCATGGACTGCCAGATTTATAAGATATCTGAAGGTGATTGCATCCACCACAAGAGAATATGTCTCCATATAATAAATGCTAGGTCTTTGCGAAAATTCTTGTGCCACCAGTCGTGCTTTATATCTTACGACTTCATTTTTCTCATTTCGTTTTTGCAACAAAACCCATTTGTACTTCACTGGATTTTTACCTTCAGGTATTCGGACTATAGGTCCGAAAAGCTCGCGTTTAAATCACATATATATGTGTAAATAAGTTCTAGAGGAGCGGTATTCCTTTCGACGGATCAAAAATGAAGATTCGTGAGTTTTGCCTCTACGCACACCTTACACTTATGTTGAGGGTTTACGTCGATAGATGGCAACAACTCCAACTTGACCAACCTTTGGATGAACTTGTAGTTAACATGTCCTAATCTATGATGCCATAAATTAGATGACTCAAGCAAGTAAGAAGAAGCTTCAATATTATTGCTTGGACGCATTACAGACATGACATTAACTTTGAAGAGGCATTCACAGACGAAGCCTCTCCCCACAAAAGTGTCATTCTTAGTGATTACAAATTTATTGGATTCAAATACTAGCCTAAAACCAGCATTAACCAATAAAGGGCTTGAAATTAAATTCTTCCTAATCTCAGGGACATGTATCACTTTCTTCAGAGTGAGCTCCTTTCCATAAGTCATCTTCAGGACCACCTTTCTTACCCCATCACGTCAGAGGAAGTGTTGTTACCCATGAACAGCTTCTTGTCGGTGACCGGCGTATACGTGGAGAAGGCATCTCTATTGGAACATATGTGTCTGGTATCACCTGTGTCCATCCACCACTACATGAGATTCTCAACCAGGTTTGCTTCAAGCACCACCGCCGAGAACTCCTCAATCATGTCGTCCAGAAGCGTGTCTTTGACGATGTTAGCATGTGCCTTGCCTTTAGCCTTGGCTTTATCTTGTTGCTCAGTCTTGAGTTTGCGGCATTCCTTGATCATATGACCAGGTTTCCCACAGTGGTGACAGTTTCCTTTGAACTTCTCCGCCGCTTGGGTCTTGCCGTCTTTCTGGAACTTGCGCTTCTTGCTTGGGTTCCCTTTGGCCTCAACCAGATTTGTCTTTGCCTCAGAAGGTTGCTTTTCCCTAGGCAAGACCTTCTTATTATCTTCATGAATCTGGAGTTTGATAATAAGTTCTTCAAAGGTCATCTCTTTTGTCTTGAGTTTTAAGTAACTCATTCCACGAGGGAGGTAACTTTTCAATCAGTGATGCAACCAAAATCTGCTCATTTAGTTTCATACCTTCCAAATCCAGGTGATGTAGAATCATTTGGATTTCCTGGACTTGGGACATCACTATTTTACTATCCACCATTTGAAATTTCAGAAATTTGCCAATGATGAATTTCTTAGTACCTGCATCTTGTGCGTTGTACTTCTTTTGCAGTTTTTCCCACAGCTCTTTGGCAGTGCCTACGGTGCAATACACCGTGTAGAGAGGGTCTGACAAGCAGTTCAAAATATAGTTCTTACACATGAAATCACTATGATTCCATGCATCAAGAACCATTTTCATGCCATTAATGACATGAATACCTTGGCCCCCTTCAACTGTTTCAGTAGGCGAATGGTCCATTTCATCTCCAGATTGTGGAGGATCTTCTGTTAGGAACCGAGCCACTCCCATAACCGTCAAGTAGAACATCATCTTCTGCTGCCATCTCTTAAAGTTGGAGCCCATGAATTTTTCTGGGCGTTCATGGTGGAATGCAGAGGGTGGAGGAACTGTCACGTTCCCTTGAGGAGCAGTAAAGGCATTGAACGTGCCTTGGGCAGCAGTGGGGAAGGCAGAGGAGTTGCCTTGAACAGTAGCAACAGCAGGAGGGAAGGCAGAAGTGTTGCCTTGAATGGCAGCAGCAGCAGCAGAATCATAAGTGTTTCCAGTTATGTTTCTAAGCAGTTACAACAAGCTAATCTTGTCTTAAAATTATTAATTACAATGGTTGCAGGAAACACGAAATAAGTAACTGCTAAGTATTATAATAAAATGAAATTACAACAACTGAAATTTCAATAAACTGAAAATAAGAAACTGAGATTACAAACACTTTGATTTGCTGGGTCGAGTGATGACACTCTGTCTTTAAGACAAGATTGTCCCGTATATATCCTTTCTACGTTCTGGACAATAGTCTCCCAAGATAAAACAACAACTCAACAAATGAGCAAAGGAAACTCAAGTGTTACTTTGAAGAACTTAGTGTAATGAAATGATGCTGGAAAGTAGTATGAAGATTTCTGTTTTTTCGTTTGTGTGTAGTCTCAACAATTGAGCCAAAGGCTTCAATATATAGTGCATGGAGAGGACTTGTCAACTGCCCAACTAATTGCTGTTAACGGCCATGTAATGGCAATTAGTGAGGAGTAATTCAGCCAAATAAATGACTGAACCAACAGCAAAAAACACAAGTTCTCTGTCCAATTTTATCTTACCTGAAACTTCAGGGACCAAACTGTAAATATGAAGCAATTTGGGTCCAAAAAAATAATATTAGAAGCCCACGACCCGAGCCCGGACCGGACGGGCGGCGCGCGCGTGGACTTAGACTCGAACCAAAGCACATCTAGGTCCTCCCTCCTTCAAACACATGGGTTACCCCTTGGAGTCCCAAACCCTTAGCCAATTTTGAGACTTATAAACTAAACAAATCTTCCTTCCCCCACCGATGAGGGAGAATTGGTCTATACCACATTTTCATGCTTCAAACACCTCACTTCGTGGACCAATATCTCTTTTATTTCTCAACGAAATTTGACGATCCTTGGCCCTACGGTCATCTACTCACTTAGTAGATTATGCACGTGTGAAGAATCAAAGTCTCCAACATGCGGAACCCTAGTGTTTAAGTCATTAAAGATGGGTGGACGCAACTCCCACCAAAGACAAATTTCCAACAATATTTGCATTAGTTCAACTCAAGAGTAACACTTGTTATTGTTTGGACATCAGGAATTGGATCCGAAACATTGAACAACATGCTTCCGACAATGTCAACAAAATACTTGTTGGAAACAAGGCTGATATGGATGAAAGCAAACGGGTGTTCTCTCTATCTCTCTCTATTTATCTGTCCGTCCACCATTTATTTGCTCATATCTGTATATATCACCTTGCCTTGCTATTGTTATACAAGCCTTCTTTAGGCTGTTCCTACATCCAAAGGTCAAGCACTAGATAACGAATATGGCATTAAGTTCTTTGAGACTGTAAGTGGAACTGATTTTGAGCATTGGAGTTATTTTCCAATAGCATTCATACTTAGGTTCTAGTTATATTTTCATGCAGAGTGCCAAAACGAACATGAATGTTGAAGAGGTTTTCTTTTCAATAGGTCGGGATATAAAGCAAAGACTTGCTGAATCTGACTCAAGAGCTGAGGTATTAGTTTCTAAAATTTCTAGATTCAATCCCCTTTCCCTTAATGTTTATTGTAATTCATCTACTGAGATTGGTGATTGTGATCTAATCTTTGCCTGAAGATTTTAACTCTTTCCTTTTTCCTTGTTTTCTGTGGCTTATTAGTGGATCTTCAAATTCTTGTTTACATCAGTTAAAATGCATGTAATTGGCTGACTAGTAGGATGAATGCATGCTTGAACTGAAATATTTTATGGAAACGGAAGCAAAATGAGAGAGACTGGATATGTTTGTTTGATCACATAGACAAGGAAAGCAGGAATAGGACTACAGAAAGTTCATCTATCCATCCAGTTTTTCTGACAAATATGTCTTCCCTTTTGCTTTTGATATAGCCTTCATTGCATCCTTCTACTTATGCACAATGACCTCTTTCTTGCCTACACTTGTTGGGTGTACTGATTCATGCTTTCCTGAACTTTGCAGCCTCAGACCATCAGGATTAATCAACCCGATCAGGCCGCAGGAGGTGCTCAAACTGCCCAAAAATCAGCTTGCTGTGCTTCTTTGGGAATTGGTGGCAATGAAGATAAGGATGATGGGAAATACATAACAAATTGATATTGCCAATGCTCATTGTCTTTTCTCTCTACAGTTATTTCTTGCACAATCTATTTATACTTTGTGGAAGCTATATATTAAATTCTTGTTTACTATTTCTGGTTTTTAAACAAGAAATTGAGGAGCTGTTTACTGTCCTTTTTGTTCCACCTTCTTTGTTTTTTGGTGGGTGGGTGGTATTGTTGCCATTTTCCTCTTTACCATTTGCTATAAGCTCGAGCCCTCGGACTAGATAACATAAACAGCGGGGGAATAAGGTAATGGAGATGGAAGAAAGGGATCGATAAGTGAAATTAAGTACTTACCTGACAATCCAATGAGAAAAAATCTTAAAAGATTAGGTCTTACTTTTTTCTTCTTTTTGTTTTTGAATTTTGTTCTTTTCATTACTTGACAGTTAACATAACGCCTCTTTTCTTCCATAGTATTAAAGTGTTGGAGTTTAAAAATTATCATATAATAATTCAAAAATTGCAATAGAAAAGAATTAAGGGAGGTTTATGATAATTTTCAATCTTTTCTATAGGTAGTATCAATTTGATTGTTGTGATGGACTCTATTAAGGATTTTTTACCGTATTCTTCACAAGACCTTTTTATCTCTTCTTTCTCCGAGCTTTGGTTATGGAAGAATGAACCAAGAAGATGATATCAACAATAATTGATTTTATTAGAGGACAACTCATGATGTTCAAATCGATCTATCATGCATTTTTGCACCTAGCATTGGGTAGAGGCCTTCTTGTTTTTGGACTGCAGACTAGGGTGTTTTTTTTGAGCAACAAACCCCTCTAGAAAGGGTAGCTTAGTGGATTACTAGCAGTCTTTCATGCAATAGTTGTTAAAAAGCATGCATATATATTAACAGCGCAAAACCGGAAAATTGATAAAACATTCTAGAAAAAGGAAGAAAAAAAAAAGAGGCGCAACAACAGCACCACTACTTATAACATACTACACCTGGTGCGGGTAAATTGTTACCATTGGACCTATAGTTCAGGAAAATCTCTATTCACCACTCATCAGTAGATGAGTGCACATAAAAATGACTCGAGGTGGCAATTCTCTAAATCTAATTGACATCCGCAAATGGAGTTCTGTTGGGAGATACTCCTGTACATTGTTGTAATTGCCTCTGATTCTTGCCCTCAGCACCACTCCACTTCTGTTCATTCTCCATACTAACTTTAGATATCACTGTTCTCATATCTTCAATGGATGAAAGGCTCGGAATTTGTATCAGTCGCTTCTTAGGTGTCTTATAAGTGCACATGTCAACCTGTTTACAAAATTATTGCTCAATAAATTAGAATGCTACAATAACAACATTATTTTACATCATATAGCTCAGATTTGGTTTAGATCCTTGACAGTTTATTGCAGACGTGTAGTAAAATTTAGGGTCAAATGAAGCTTAGAAAGTACCCTATGAAATATAATACAGAAGTAAATGAAACATAGTAAGTCAATATACCGTGTAATCTTTTTGGAGGCATTGATCTGCTGTACATTGGATATCTGATACACATTTACTATGGTTCTGTTGAGTAGAGCTCAGCTGATTCAGGCAGATGCTACTCATTGACTCAATTATTTTCTTGTGTTTCACGTCCACCGTCAAAGAATCTGCAATACATGGTAGCTTTGTTTAGTAAAAGAATCTCAGTCTGATGGGGACAGGGTCATATGTAATCCTGAAGATTTAGATACCATTGAAAGAAGTCTGCAAATCGCGACTATGAGCTTCAACTTTTCCATCGACAGATGAGGAAGTAGAGAGAAATTCATCATATGCACCACCAATTCTGGTAGAGCTTTCCCTGCAGAGGGGAGATAATAAAAAGAATTAGAATTCAAATAACAAATAACAGAAAGCTGAAAAAGGTTGCAAGTGAGAACTTACCGTGAAATGTGTTCTATCTCTGCAAGATTGTTTGTAAGAATTTGATGGACTCCTAATTGAGTTTCTCCCAACTGTTCATTCAAGTTATCCACCTTGTTTGTGCTAAACGAGAAAAAATAATAATGAGTGAAAGATTCAAAAACTTCTTTTGAGAGCACTGAATGAGCCTTTCCAACCAAACACACTAACTATCCTCTCATCCTTTTCTTTTATATCGTGGATTTCCAGACAATAAATTCTTCACAGGAACTTGCTTACAACAACAACATACCCACTATAATCCCACCAGGTGGGGCACAATAACTTACTTATGCATTCAAATACTTCGTTATTGCAAATCCAAACCCACCTTTGTTTTCCTTCAAAACGAGATATTGTGCCATAAAAAGAACAGAAAGCTTACCCCTCTTGCAAGCAAGTTTCTAAAGTCATTCTGTTTTCTGTGTACGTGAACGTGTCTTCCAAGAAATTTTGTTTCACCTCATTGATGTATCCATTCAATTTTTGCTTTGCACTAGCTGAAACCTGCTGGACACCTGAGATTTCTTGCAACAGCTGCTTATTTTCTTTTGCACTAGAATCCTGGAAGTTTCTTGACGCCTCTGACACCTAACATTAAATATTTTGCGATGAATAAAATCTCTTTTGAATGTCATGCATGATAAGAGATGCAAAAGACTCACCATAGCTGCTTTCTTAGTTGTCAGAGTTGCCAGTATTGCAGCAATTTTCTCAAGAGCCAAAGTTTCTTCTCTAAGCGCCTCTTCCTGTGAGAGAAAAAGAGAGATTTTAGCCTCCTGACAGGCAGGCACTTAGATTGAACATAGTTGAGTCACTTCTGCCTCTTAACCTTGAATTCCTTCTCAAACTTTTGTAGTTGGTCAACTTTATTAATGTTGCTCTTATCAAGAAGGTTCATCACGTCAGAAGCACGTCGATGGAGATCATCAAAGAAATTTACAGTCGCCTGAGAAGTCACTTGTGCTGAAACAAGACTTCGACGAAGTCCCTGTGGCATCCATTCAGTTCTATGTTTCAGTAACTAGAATACATAAAAAGGCTGTATGACAGATAAACTAACACTAATAAATACCTGCATAGGTTGTACACCTGTGAAAATATACAAGGGCAAAAATTGACTAACCTCTTCTTGTTGTTTAGCGCAGAAATCTAGTACTTGTCTTTGTTCGTCCAGGGAATTCTTAATATCACAAACGAAATCTTTCGCCTCCAAAGATGCAGCTGTAAGGAACTGCATTAAAAAGATTCTCCCTTAGCTTATAATGACCTAATATCAGCATGTGCATCAGAAACACGGACACTTCTTACCTTCTCAACTGTGGTAGCTTGAGATGATAATTTAGACTTGATCTGGTCCAAATCAGAAGAAGCATCCAACTGCAACGCATCAACAAGCTCCTTCAAGCTTGCCATGCCAGAAGTGTATGTCTGAGTCATTTTAGTGATCTTTGATTCCATGACCTTAGTAACCTGGTTGGTGGTATTAAAGAGGTAATGAGTTCCTCAACCAATGAACTTAGTATGGCTAAAGCTATATAAGAAAGCTCAGAATTTAGTATCTTACATCACATTTGCTGGCAAGAAATGAGCTGGCATGCTCCTCCATGCCTCTTAATTGCTGCTGTTGCTGAGATATCAACCCATGAATAACCTTGTGCACGTCACTTAAACTATCATCAAGCCGTGAACCAAATGTACGCAACAGATTTTGATTATCTTCTTCCAGCTTGTCTTTGTGATCTGCGTAAATGGAACCTTTAGAAGAGTGCACATCTTGCTTATGTTAAAAAGGTGACATGTTCATTTTACTTCAAAACATGAAAAAAGGGTTGCAAGACTGCAAGTCCCAATATTGATGCTAATAATAGGGAAGAGTCAAAAAATAGAAGGGTGTGATTCATGCTAACATGTAGAATCAAAAGGCTGCTAAATTTTTTATCCTTGAAGAGTTGAAAGTTTATCATCAGTAGAATAGAGATGTAAAATATAATGCCAGCAAGATATACCAGTAAACAAGCAAAAATCCAAGAGTACCTATTCTTGCAAAAAGTGAAGTTATATCTTCTGATGCATTCTGTAATTTTTTCCGCAAGTCCTTTGCACAATCGATCAAACAATTTTCTGTTTGCAAGTCACAGAATATTCACATAATGATGACGGTTAATGATCATACAAAGAAAAATTCACTTGTAAGAGACTAAGAGCTTCAGATACCTGAATGTATTTGTTTAGTAATAATTAACTCCTTTTCCTTCAATGTTGAAATAGCAATCCTGTAATTCTCTTGAAGCTCATGTAACGCCTTTTTAGTATTTTCTAGATTCGCCTGAGAAATATTTGGAAAATACGAATTATTTTGCATAAAAAGAAGCAGTACGCATGATTTATGAACTTCATTAGCACTACCTGGCAATCTTTGAGTTCAGCTTTGAGGTTCAACTTTTCCACTTGCTCACTAAGATAAAGCTCACGGAATTTATAAATTTGCTGTTGAGTGAAGGGGAAATCCAGTAAGTGCATATATCAAATGATTTAGGGTCTTAAAAACATAAACAATAAAGTAAAAGAAAGGGAAACAATGCCAAAATTTACCTTTTCACTAATGTTTAGATCAATCTCCAACTGCTCTATTTTCTCATTCTTTGCCTATAAGATGCAACAATGACATTTGAAAATTTAAATAGATCAGAAAGGCCAGGGAAATCCTTGACCGCGAATTGTCGTATCATGCATAATTTAATTCCAAGTAACCTGTAACCAATATATTGAGGTCTGTGATTCGGAACTGATTGATTATTTGAAGTAATTTAAGACCTTAGACTATAAACACTGGTTAAAGGCCAAATTACTTCTTGGGAGTTTTTGGTTTAAACTTCAACATCTCAAAAGTCAAAAGAATATTTCTAAGACTTACACAAGGGGAAATCATACTGCGGTCAGATAGACTTACAGACGAACCCATCTGAGAAAATTATTAGAAGAAGTTGCTAGATAATCTGAGAACGTGTACCTTCTTTCCAGCTTCATCCTGTAAAAATCTTTCATGTGGAACGTAAACTCCATTCTTTTCTCTTGCTGCCCGGACATCTGGTTTGATGATAAAGATAGATAACACAATTGGTGAAGAAGTATCCTAGCAGAGAAACGACGGAAACAGAAAAAATAAATAAAATAAAAACAAAAAAATGGTGCACTAACATATACCTTGTCTCATCCTTTCTAGTTCCAAGTATAGATCTTTGAGCAGCACTGCCTTGGACATTCTCTGGTTAGCCTGAAATTTGAGCTTTATTCAGCTCAAATTACATATAATTCTTTAAGTGGAAAATACTTTAAGCAAAACAATCACAGCATCAACCTCCGGTTTGTTTTTGATGTTTTTAGCACGGTGTGCATAATCTAGCGTGCTTAAAGTTTCTTCGAGACAGTGAGCGTTGGGTGAAATTGTTGCAATGATACAAGTTTTTGTTTTTCCTCCTAATGAATCTCGCAGGAGTCTTGTGAGCTTACTATCCCTGTGTATTTCAAAATAAGAAGATTTAAGAGGGAGAAAACCAAAAGAAGTGTTTTTTGATACAAACCTGTAAGGTACATGAATAGAGTGTTCAACCAAAGCTGATATCACACGACCAAGAGTAAGCAAACTCTTGTTGATTTCCCCAACTTCTCTTGCACGACCCTGAGTTCAAGCAGATATATATGTTGTAAGTTGGATTCCTTTTATAGGTTGATGCAGTCCAGGACAACAGAATTATTTCAAAGCGTTTCTCAGCGCTTATTTGTCATTCAGTTAATAGTTATTTGGATAGCTGAGAGATAAGAGTAAATGTAAAGGATTCCTAGTATTGCTTTCCTAACTTAAGATAGACTCTTTGTTCTGCTTTTGGATAAAAACATTTCCCGTAGATATTTTGCATTCCTACAGCATAGCTACTTGATTATTGATAATAAATGGACAGTTATATAACAACGGCAAGGAATATTTATAGAGCAAATCTGTGATGTAATGTCATACCTCTCGGGCACCTGATCGTGAAATATTTTCTGATCCTGCTAAATCAACAAGATTGAGCTTGCCACACTTAATGAGCTCATCTCCAACGGTCGTTTCTTTGACATGAATAGTTATGCTAAATACAGAGTGAGAGCGGCTGCAGAAGAAGAGCATCTTTAACTCGTCGCCCACATTTACTTTTCAAATCAATTGAGTGCTAATAGGTCATACCTGCTTCGCTTGTTTAATAAAGTGTCAGCTGTGCGCCTCCTGGCTGCTCCTCGTTCCAGGAGGTTATAAATGTCATTTGCACTGTACACAGCTTCTTCCTCAAGGCCCTTCACTACAACTAAACCTTTTCCATCCTCCATGAGGGATATGGGCTTCCTTTGTCTCTCTTCTGAAAACTTTGAGGGCTCTTCTGAAGCTAGCAAGTCAATGATTTCCTCGTTGTATAGTTCCCAAAAGGTCACTTTCATGCTATAGTCTGCATGTTGCGCTTCAAGCGTATCAAAAATTTGGCGAACTGCCCTTGGAATTATTCCTGCTTCAGCTGGTAATTCACCAGCCTACGACATAAGGAAAGAACGAGATTTAAGGACCAGAATAAATCGATGCAAAAGATGCTACAGTGTAGACTGAACCACTTAATACCTTATTCCTCATCCCTCCCTCCATTGTATATGTTTTTCCTGTACCAGTCTGCCCGTATGCAAATACAGTGCAATTAAATCCATCAAGAACTTCCTTAACAATGGGCGAAATGGCTTGATCATATATTGATCTTTGCTGTGCTTTTGGGCCAAAAACCTGGTAAATAGCATTAGTTTAAGCCAATTGTAATTCTAACATGTGTAACATGTCATCCATCCATGTAATAACCAACAAGCCACTAACAAAACAAGGAAACTGTACCTTGTCAAATGTGAAGACTTTGTCAACTTGCTTGTTAGCTACATTTTGTACAACAGAAACTTCTCTTTTGCTTTGATTACATGTTATGGCCTTTGGAACACTAATCCTTTGCTCGTCATCATTCAACGGCCTAAAACAACAATTAAGATTAGTCAAATGAAAGTTGAAGCATTTCTTTTGCTTGAAACCAACGTGTAACGACATTGATCAGCCATGCACAGCAATACATTTAATCAGAAGCCATCGATGTCCATGTTTAGGTGTGTTTTTCACTTTCAATTTTATAAACACAAAAAATCTGAACATAAAAAGGCAGCAGGTTTACAGCATTCAAATCATGTCGTAATACTATATTTGATCTGTTTAGACACAGTTTTGCTGACGAGGAAATGTTACATCTTGGTTAAATTTTAGGTGCTGAAGGATATAGTCTTCATATAACTGATACTACTTTTCTTTCAGCAATCCATGTAAGCACCGAAAAACAGAAGCATCAAATTTGAAAGCAAACGTTCTTGATTTTGATCCCGTAAAAGAGGAACACTACTACTCCCTCCGTCTCATTTTATCGGTCGTTTTAGCTCAAAAAATTTGTGCCAAAATAATTTCCACTTGAGGAATTCAAGACTAAAGTTGACAATTGTTTCCAACTATACCCTTAACATTAACAGGGGTAAACTTAGTAAACTACACCTTGTATTTATTGTTTTATTAATGGACGTTAAAAGAAGTAAAATGATAGTTAAAACGGGATGGAGGGAGTGATTGTTGGCTCTAATAAGCTGTCAAAAGTCTCAATTCTCTCATCCATTATTGCAAAGGAGAGCAAAAGCAAACTATGATAGATTAAGGAAACAGAAATGAAAATCTAAACTTTCTTCATTTGTGTCCATATTTTCAAAAGTTCGGATTTCGAGTGTCTAACGGTTTACTTTTGATCGTGAATTCGGGTATAGAATCTTTAAGGTTTTTGAAATAAAATTTACATATTTGGAAACTAGTAAAAAAGTACGATAAGCCACAACAATAGACAATTCAAAATATTTAAAGGATATATAAAAAAAACATGGCCAAAGAAAGACGTGTTTGAATCTCGAAATCCGAAAGATGCCACATAAATTGGGACCGAGGGAATACTCATTAGAAACGCATCTCTATATACATAGGGTAAATCACCTGCATCTAACTAGAACTTGGACATTGACCTCTTTATCTTTATCCATCCGATTGGAGCTATAATCAATTCCCCTTCGCCGTTCCGGTCGAGGTGTAAAAAACGGTGACGGAGACGGTGCTACTCCGACTCCCACTTTCCGACTTACATCCGGTGTCAACGACATGCTATTTGAAATCCCCCCAAATCTGCTGAGATATTAGATCAAACAATGCATATTTTCTCCGAATAGAACGACAATAAAAGAAAAGAAAGACGGATATTATAAATAATATGTCTCAATTCCAAATTAATTGGAGTTAGTTGTATGAATGCTCAACCAAAAAATTACAAATTTTTAAGCAAAAAAATCATGGTTTCTATCCTACCAGGATACAGTGATTAAAAATAAAGTTGAGGAAGGAGATTAACAAAATGGAGGGGTTTATTTGAGTTTTTGGCTATGGTTACGTTTGAATAACACTAGAATTTGATTTAGGTGTGGGACTTGAGGAAAATGTAGATTTGTGACTTTCTAACAGCTACTATACTACTTTTTGAATACGAGTGGGACCCAAAATTCAAAATGAAGCGCTATGGATCTCTACAACAGTACAAAGTAACAACAACGTACCCGGTCCCACAATATGGGGGTCTGGAAGGGTAAAATAAATAGACAGACCTTACCTCTATTTTGATAAGTAGAGCGGCTGTTTTCGAGAGACCCTCGTCTCAAGACAAATCATAAGCACAAGCAAAACAAGAGTAAAGCAAGTAAGAGAAACGATCCGAAAAAATTTGAAGTTGTATGAAAATGCTGGTATCAAAAGCGAATAAGCTATGATAGCGCATTTAGAAAAAGTAAGCATTAATTAGCGCATGTAAATAAGCTAAACAAAGTACACCAAATGACACATATCACCAGAAAACCAACTACATGTAACTATAAATCAATAATGTGTTTATTTGTATGATAGGTTAAGCATGCCTACAATAATAACATTACTCATACCAGTTTGCAAACGTAAGTAGGACTATGCTTGACTATTTACTACCCTTCTACCCTAATATGTATTCTCCACAACCTCTATCTAAGGTCATGTCCTCAGTAAGTTGCACCTGCACCATATCTCGTCTAATCACCTCTCCCTAAAACTTTTTTGGCCTACATCTACCCCTCATGAACCCGTCAATAGTCAATCTCTCACACCTCCGCACTGGGGCATTTGTGTCTCTCCTCTACACATGCCCAAACCATCTCAATCTTGCTTTCCGCATCTTATCCTCCACCGAGGTCACTCCCACTCTATCCCGAATATCATCATTTCTAATCTTATCCCTCCTTGTATGCCCGCACATCCATCCTCATATCCGCAACTTTCATCTTTTGGATGTGTGAAGTCTTGACTGACTAACACTCCGTCCATACAACATAATCGATCTAACCACCGTCCTATAGAACCTGCCTTTAAATTTTGGTGGCACATTTTTATCGCATAAGACTCCAGATCCGAGCATCCATGGATCTCTAGAAAATATAAACGGAAAAAGAATAAAGAAAGGAAACAAAAAATATGAACAGCTTTTTTCTAAATCCTTTCATAGATTTTGCTTTTCTTTAATTCTTCTATTTTTACGTAATTAAGGGTATGTAAATCTAATTAGATACCTGATACTAAAACAAAACAAAACAAAAAAATCGAACTCACAACAATACTGATTAAATTATAATCTTTGATAATTGAACTGTATGTCTGTATGACTATATCCAAGAATTCTTCTATTTTCCGATAGAGGGTGTGTGGAGTAAAGTGGCAATTATATAGTGAAAACTATATTATATGAAGATGCACTTACATGTATCAATTAAACACTATTTTTTGGTAATATATTCTTTCTACTGAAATTTTTAAATTAGGAAAAATGATTTGAAGCCCGCCCTTATTCTCTTGGTCTCTTCTTCATTTATATTTTATTTGTCAATGATATATTGTGATTAACTAGTCTAATTCCAAAAGGAACTCAATATTGAATGCAAAATTTAAATAGTTTTTTTAATATTTATTATATCATGTATTTTTTTCAGTTGTGCTTCGTGATTTTCATTCTTTGCACTAAACTTCATAATTCATTTAGTTAAGATTGTTATGTCCTACTGTAACTAAAGTGAACATGTTTTTGTGTCTTTCAATATTTGAGAATTTTTAGTATATGTATATCTAGATTCTAGAATTCAAGACTTCCTAGTACTAAACTAATTGAATGTTTTATTAGCATTTCCATAGGTGTTCACAGTTCTCAATATCATACCAAAATTTGATTTGAACCATTTATTTATCATGGTGGGAAATGCTTGATTTTTATTTTTAAAAATAGATCTCTTGTAGCGGCAAATCAGAGAAAGGTGGTTAAGGGCTAATTCGTGCTATTAAGTACTCCCTCCGTTCCATAATAAATGATTCTTTTAGCTTATGTACACCCCTTAAGAAAGTGCTAATTCCTAAAAAAATTAAGAGCGCTTTTACTAATTTACCTAATCAATGCCTAGAAAAAAAAATGTAGTTAATGAATGTTAATTATTTAAACAAGAGCAATTTTAGAAAAACATGCCCAAAATATTCTTGAAATTCTAAAGAACCACTTATTTTGAAAAAAAATTAAAAGTCCTAAACAATCACTTATTGTGGAACGGAGGGAGTATTAACATCAACTTTTACTCAAATTGACAAGTGCTCTTTCAATTTCTCTAAACTACTACAATTACAAGCGAAATTAGTACTGAAGGATTGAAAAATGTTGTTTTTGTTAAAGGGTGTATGATTTCCCTATTGAAAATGTTGTTTTTATTTTATTTATTAATAAGAAGGTGGAATTCTCCTGTTAAAACTATTGGTTTTACTTGAATTATTGATAAAAAGGCGTAATTCCCTTTCAAGTGGGAAATTACTTGGGAACGTAGGAAACTTCTCATCCTAATGAAGAAATTGAACCCAAAAAAAAACTTATTTCATTTTTGTGATATTTTCTATATAGTGATCAAGAACCAAAAATTTCAAACTGGACTAACCCGATATCCAGAGAAAATTGAACTAATTTAGCAGTAACTTATCGAACCAACCAAAATACATACCTCCTTTTTGACTTCATAGTTCGTATTAAAATAATGGTGCAACTTTTTAGGAGTAGATTTTGGCTTGGGAAAAACTTGTGAATGAGCGACAATATACGAATATTTTTGTTAGAAGGTTGCTGCCTTCAAATTTTTTATCAGCCTCTGTTGTATACTCAAAATGGGGGAGGGAGAGAAGCAATTCAATTGTCTAGGAGAACAAAAGACATCGGAAATAAACTACACAGTCTATCTCTCTTCTTTCGTTATTGTTGACATGCAGTATGTTGAGAAGTTGCAGAAATTCAACTCTAGCGAAAAAAAATTAGACAACAAGCAAGATTGGCTACAATTAATCATACAGACAATAATTTAAAAGGCACAAAAATTTGAGCCGTTTCCAAATCAAAGGGCGTAAATAATGCAGTTTATGGATCATTGTGATATCTTTGATTGAATGCTAAAAATCTGCTTTGAACGGAATTACAATGGTTAGAAAGCTTCTCAAGAACTACAGTAACTGAACTTAAAATGAAATAGTATTAAAATTCTGATCTGTGTATATTTCAAGTGGAATATTGGTGCTTTTTCATAAACTTTTATTTAACTTCAAATACTCCTTTTCTTAATTTCAACTCATCCAAAAACCTACATCATTTTGTATCATAATAATTGTCAGAATACTAACTAGTTTAAAATTTTGAAAATCCTCTCTCCCAATAAAATCATTAGATACAAAAATACTTTTAGAAAATAGAAAGTCAAGTAGCTAAATATTTCAATTGTTAATTTATGCCAACCTAACACTTATATATTATTGTCAATTTAGATACTCAAAAATGTGTAACACTGTCCTGATGTGCTTTTATACTCGATCAAACATGAAAAAGGTAAAAATTATTAAAGCAAAACATTTCTCTCATAAATTATTTTTTAACACCAAGAAAAAAAATTAAGGAAAACGAAGACACTTATCACAAACCACTCAGAAGGATTACATTTATTTATATCTTTGAGAAGTAATTATGCATCTATCTACCACGTGCAACTAGAAAATATTTTGATTAAAACTCAATACTACGCAATAAATTTTCTTTTATTTTATTCTCTTTTCCATTGAGGTATTGTAGCTAATAACTAAAAAAAAAACGATATAACTCCCAAAAGACTACATAAAACATCTACTGATTAATAACACTAATACCAAAAACCATGCCTTGTGCCCCATAATAATTCAGTGCACATTTCATCGAAGCAGATGTGAACTGTTAGGAGTTACTAGTATTTAGAAGCTTAGAACAGGTAATGGAGGGGCTTGGATTTCCTACTAAGTTTATGGAATGTGTGAAGATTGTGAATTACTCCATCATAGTAAATAGGGAACCAACACCCCCCTTTGATGCTGCTAAACGGCCTAGGCAAGGGGACCCTATGTCCCCTAATACTTGAGTAGAGGATTGAATGCTTTAAAGGAGAATCCTAGCTTTAATCACCATCCTAGGTGTGCCAAGTTAGGTATCACTCATTTGAGTTTTGCTGATGACCTCCTTTTATTTGCTAAAGGGGAGCTGAATTTCTACACTTGCTATACAACAAACTTTTAATATGTTTTCTGCTGCCTCTGGTCTCCAAGCAAACATGGATAAAAGTTCAGTATATTTTGGAGGTGTCAAAGAGTCTACTAGGGATCAGATTTTGCATAAACTGGGCTTTGGTCAAGGTGAAATGCCATTCAGATATTTGGGTATCCCACTGTCTACTAAAAAGATGTCCATCCTTCGTGGCAACCTCTTATCACTAAAATGGTTGCAAGAATATCCTCTTGGACTGCCAAGCAACTTTCATATGCTGGAAGAATGCAATTAGTTAGATCAGTGTTGTTTGGCATTCAAGCTTTTTGGGCACAACTATTCCAAATACCCTCTAAAGTGATGAAAGCAGTGGAAGCACATTGTAGGTGTTACATATGGTCGGGGACAATTGTTATCACCAAAAAGGCTTTGATGTTATGGGACAAAATGTGTACACCAAAGTGTGGGAAGGATGAACTTGATTAACCTGCATGTGTCAAAAGATTCTGGGATCTAGCACACAAGTAGGATAAGGTGTGGATCAAGTGCGTGCACATGTTCTATATAAAGGGTCAACAACTGGATGCAATCACAATACCTCAACAAGCTGGCTGGATGTTGAGGAAAATCTTGGAAGCTCAGGTTACTTGGAGTGCACTGCAACAACCTCTTAAAGCTGATAGAAGTATTGTTAGACAGATCTATTTGCAGCTTTTGGAGTATAAAGTGAGTCCCTGGAAGTGTGCAACGTTTCAAAATGCAGCAAGACCTAAGGCTGTGTTTATACTATGGTTCCAGGTGCAGGACAGGTCACTTACTAAGGACAGATTAGTGACATGGGATCTGAATATATATCCAGCTTGTATTTTCTGCAATGTGTTCATGGAAACCAGAGACCATTTGTTTATTCACTGCCCTTTTGCTTGTTCACTGTGGACTAGGCTGAGAAGAACAACACCAATTACCACTAAGGATAATCACTTGAATTGGGTCATCAAGCACTGTAAGGGAAAGACAGAATGCACAAATATTGAGAATGGTTTATGCTGAAGGTGTGCATGCTATATGGATGGAGAGGAACCAGAGACAGTTTGAACATATGACAACTGTGGAAGTTGTAGCAAAGGAAGTGGCACTTATTTGCAATATCAGAGCAGCTCCTGGCATCAGATGGTTGTTACAGCAATGTCCTTTCTAGTTGACAGGTGCCCTGTAGTTAACTTTCCTCCTCTTATTTGGGGAACTGTTTACTCAGTGCCTCCCCTTAGCAAAGTTTCGGTTTAGAGTCTTATCATCTTTAGACGGTAGGCTGTGATGTAGCCTAGCTGTGGTTTTGTAAAGTCTCACTTTGTTGATTAATGAAAGTTGAGTTAGTTACCAAAAAAAAGTATTTAGAAGCTTGAAAGCTAAAACGCTAAAAATAAAATTGTAAACAGAAAATTACCTGACTTATATGGAACAAAATACATCTCTGAAACTCAATATTCAAAATGAATAAACCAAAGAACTTCCATTCAAAAGTTTCCAAAGAACTCATATCCAAGACTTAAGGCTGACAGAAAAATTCAAAACTAGGTAATCAATTTAGATGATTCCGATTTTGTTGACCACATCCAAAGCATCATAGTCAGGTGTCAGCCTCACATAGGCCTTCTTTGTCCCATCGGGCCTGGACAAAGACAGGGGAGTAGCTTAGCAAAGACGGGCAGAAGTTACTGAAAGTATGAACAGTATAGCAGTAAAGTCAAACTTAAAACTTCACGAGCACTCTGCAGCTAAATTTTCTGTTAGGGTATAATTAATACAGCTTTTGAAAGACAAACGATTTAACCTGCAAAGCGAGTGAGTGGTCTACCTGGCCAGTGGCCCAAAACACATCACAGTATTCTACGGTAAATACAGGGAATTGTTAGCATGCAAATTTGATTCATACGGCATGTCAAATGAACAACAGTTAATTGACCCCTCGTGGTCAATAATGGCAGGTAGGTTTACCCGATTTGGATTATTATACAGACATTAGTAAATAACAATTATACAATTGAATTGAAACAAGGCTACGATTTCATGCAGCTGGATCAACATTTGATATAATTTCAAGAGATACAAAATGAAGCACAATGATGTAGAAACAGATATATGATGATTTTTACAAAATAAAAAGTCAGTAGCAGAGCAGATCAAATAAAATGCTGGATATTACCTGATCAAGGTATTGACTTTCTTTGTCTGGACGTCATACATTTTCTTCACGGCATCCTTTATCTTTTTCTTGTCAGCTTTGATGTCCACAATGAAAACAAGGGTATTGTTGTCCTCAATCTTCTTCATTGCAGACTCAGTGGTAAGAGGATATTTTAGAACCGCGTACTGATCAAGCCTGTTCCTTACAGGTGCACTGATGCGAGGGTACTTGGGATTCCTATCCTTCTTCAATGTCTTAGGTCGATGGAAAGTAACTTTTGTCCTTATCTTATTTGACTTCTTAAATGTTGATCCTGACTTAACAGCCTTGGCAGCCTTGACAGCCTGGGCTTTGGGGTCTTTCTTTTTGACCAAATCCACTGCACATGGAATTACATTAACAGAATCAAGTTCCAATATACACGCCAGTACAGTAACAACAACAACAACATCATAGATCTTAGGTTGTAACTTGATCATGAGCCCACAAGTGAGGTCTGGGGAGGGTAGGATGTACGCAGACCTTACCTCTACCTTTGTCAGCACATAAAAAATTCAACATCCAATTTTCAAACTAATAAGTCATAGAAAAGTTTTTCCTCATAGTAATTAGGAGCATGTCCAAAATACAACTAAGTTCAATAGAATCTCCTGAAACAAGCAAATTCTCGACGTTGCAAAATTTTATACGGCAACCACTTCATCTAGTAATCTATTCAATCAGGCTTCTTTAAACTATTAAAGCTCCACATTCCGAAATATACAATTATCAAGACTACTATCCTGTTGAAATAAACAGCCAAACCTCAGTGACATGAGCCACTATTCCCAAAAACCACTTCTGTCTATGCCCCATCGCCTTCCCAATTTATAAAGTTTCTCAAAGTTCCCAAGTCCCAGGTAATAAATTTTTTTCCAAAAAATAAAAAGGAAAGTGATCGCTACTGGCAGTCTATTGCTTTCAGAAAATGCAGCCAAAACTGAATAATACCAGCCCACTATTCAACAAAATCAACCTTCATACTCAATTTGTTTGCCTTAGTTTGACTAGGTACGGAGTTTAAGAAAATAAAGAAAACTTTTGAATCTTATGTTTTTGACCTAAAGCTGTGTATTACACTAAAATGTCCTTTGAATATTGCGGTCTTAAATAGGTCATGTAGCATGTTGGGTGTAAATAGTTACTACTCCTACTAAATATAGAAAGTGACATGCTTTTCTAAATAGAGTAAAAAGTAAAGTAAGACAAACAAATTGAAACAGAGCGCGTAGTATCCATTATGCTCTACTGGGATCTGTTTCATTCCAATATCACTATTTTTTTTTCTTTTAAGACAAATTAGGACTACATATTCTCTAGACAGTATTTGTCACATTTTTAACAACACAAGCAGATTCATACAGCATGCTCTCTAAATCTATCTATATCGAATAACAGAAAATTAGATATGAAGAGATAATAATAGAGAACAAAAGTATACCTTTAGCTGGAGCCATAGCTGAGGACAACACGATGGCTTAAGCTGCCTAGTACTGTGGTTTAGGGTTTTGGCGATGAAGATGCAATGTATATCGGGGCTGAGTTTGCATCACTTGTTACTTAGGACCGTTATTTCGAGGCCCAATATGAACTCAACACTATTAAATCCGTGGAAGCCCAATTACAGTAATTTTGGACCTAAAGATGATTTTAGTATAAAAAGGGCAATTCGCAGGAATGCCCTTATTTCGGGGTGGTTTGTAAAAAAAAAAATTTAAAAATTCACAAGACATAGTTTGGATTCGCAGGACAAAGTTTGTATGCAAACTATGAAGGCAGGAAAACTTTCCTCAGACTCTACCTTAAACTATCTTATCCGGCAGAGTTTGTCTTAAGGTAGCAAACTCTACCTTAAGAAAGACAGAGTTTGCCTTCAGGCATAAGGCAAACTCCGCCTTGCGAATCCAAACTCTACCTTGCGATTTTTTTTATTTTTGACTGAGTGGGGGTTCGAACACGGAACCTCAAGATATTTTTAAGCAAAGGGAAAAAATTAAAGATTTCAAATTTGAGGGGAAAAAAATTAAAGACCAGTGCCTTTAAAGGCCAATCTGCGCAAAAAAAAGATGGAATGGTCAGAATTCGAGTCTACTATGAGCTTTTAACCATCATTTGAAAAGTAATAAAGAGATAGTCACACTTTAATGTAGGGTTGTTCAAATCAAACCGATATCGATAATCCAACTGCAAAATTGCCTTATTTTTATTGGGTTATCGGATTAAAGGTTGGTGAACGGATTAAAATTTTATAGTTAACGGCTTATTAGTGAGGGGGCGAATTACTCAGTTTTCTTATTGGGTAAACCGTCAACCCGTTAAGATTTGGATTGATTAAAATTGATCAAGTTAGAAAACATATTGGTTTGAGGTGTTGAAAGGGAAAGATTTTCATTGGCTTTATTTTTATAAGTATGAGATTCTGATTGTTAAGACAAATAATTGACTTTGAAATTGTGTGCAAAGAAGGTTTAGTTGTGGGGTTGTTATTAATTATAGTAGTTTGTTAGAACACAAGAAAATTTTGTACTAATATCATATCAGGATGATATCCGAAAACTATGAGATTTTTTAGCCTTGTGGGAAATTCATTTGGATGTTCTGCATCGGGCGAGCGATTAGTTTTTGCTACTAGAGATGGAGATATCCAGGAAGTTGGATTACGTGATTTTAACTCTCATATTTTTAGATTTACCCGATACACCGTGTTACACCCATTAATTTCACGTTCCTTCATGTTGTTAATGGATATTGATGTTCCGGGAAGAGATACGATTTTACAAAAGGGTAGTGAAGATTGATGACTTATTTGTGGAAGTTCCGGGATGTTGAGAAATTAAACGGATCGAAAAAAATACATTTCGACAAAATTAGAAAAAATTGGATATTTTGACGAACCGTCAAATTACAATTCCAAATCGTCAAAGTCTTCTGAGATTTTGAGATCTCAGTTGCAGATTGACGGACCGTCGAAATTTCCACCCTGAGCCGTCAATTTTCCTGACAGTTTGATGGAAAGATTGATGAACCTTCAAAAGTTTGACGATTCATCAAATGAACCGTCAAAGTACGGCGATGGAAAGTTTTTACAGGTTAAATATGGGTTATGTCGAATTCTCCTCCATTCCCCCCCAAAAATCAGACCTCCAACTCTCTATAAACCTTCTCAATCATATTATACCATCCCTAGATCAAATCAAAGATGAAATACATGAGATTAACGTAATAATCCCCGTGGTAATCACAAAAGTCATCATCTCCATGTTGAAGCAATTTTAGAAACCCTTACAATTGGGTTCTTAAAAGATTTGAATACATAAAGGTACGAAATTTTCCTCCTCTACTTGTTATTGTGTTTAATTGATGATTTAGGGTAAGTTGTGAAAGGATTTTCGTAATCGAAACCCGTAAACCTATGAAATCATTGTATATAAGACTTGTGGGCTGTTTTGATCAAGATATGAATTGGAATTGATAAGTTTATTGATTGTTGGTGTTGTAACCCTAAGGAAGTATGTTTCGAAGAATCGTGGGATCAAATTATCTAAGTACCCTTTGTTAAGGAGTCTAAGAACCCTTTGTGTTAAGATTGTCAATAAGATGCCTAAATGAGGTTTCTTTATGGAATATGGATTCAGTATTGATATCGACCCTTTGTTTGCTATAGATTATTAAATGTAAAGGAGTACGAGGACTTAGACGATGTAACTTCAAGGATAAGGTATGTAACTAGCCTTCTTGCTTGGCATGACTTGATACATCATTTCTTTGAATAGAAATCTCTTGGCGAAATGAAGTAGTGAAAGGTCTTTTTTGACAAATCGATCATAATTCCTGAGTACTTTCTTTTCCATAGCATCTTTCGGGTTATACAAGTCCCAAGTGGTCATATCAATATTCTTGAACATCGCGCCAATAACTATAGTCGGAAGATAACGATGATAGGTCACTCTGACTCTGCTTGTGGTATCTGTTAGAGTCTATCATGCATTGAAGCTGTAACCACATAACTAAACGAGCCCAGAGGTCCTTAGCAAATATGCAGTCAAAGAATAAATGCTCTCTCATTTCATTCTCCAATAAGCAATTAGCATACTTTGGATCAACCTGAATACCCCACTTAATGAGCTTGTCACTGGTGGATAATCTATCTTGGACCTGTAGCCAGAGTAAGAAAGTGGCCTTTGGCCTAGCAGCATATTATGAAATAACAAATTCCTCCAGGTGACTCTAGGCAGTGTACCAAGCATACCAAGGTAAACATGTTTAATATCACTTTTGATACCTGACCTGTTTGTCTGTAGGTGTACCAGTTCACTCCTTGAACCTAAGATTTTCTTGACCATCCAACTTGCTTGTTCAGGAATTGGAATAAGGTCAAGTGCTCTCCCTTTGATATAATAGGTATGTATCCACTTAATTCACAATTTATACTGCTTTCTAATCAAGTCCCAACATATTTTAGTTACTGCTGCTTTGTTCCAAGTTTTCACATAAGGTAAATTCATACCACAAGCTGATTTGGGAAATCATACCCTATCCCAAGAGACCAAGGCTCTCTTGGTAATAGTGTTTACTCATGACCAGATGAAGCTTCGATAGTGGGCATCAATTTCTCTCATTACCTTGGCAGGGAGAATGAACAGCTGAGCCCAATATGACTGAACACCGAAAATAACAGTTTTAACCAACTGAACTCTACTTGTATAAGACAATTTTTTGGCTGTCCAGGAAGATATCTTTACAACCACGTTTTCAATCAAATGCTATCACTGAGAAATGATAAGCTTCTTAGAAGTTAATGACACTCCTAAGTATTTGAAAAGTAAAGTACCTGAAGAGTATCCCAAGAATTGAGTGATTCTGTGACTTTCTGCAGGTTCAACTCCTCCCATGCAAATAGAACTCTTTGCTAGGTTGGCTTGAAGGTATGAAGCTTTAGAAAATCTAAGAAACTTCTCATGTAGCTTAGTGACTGTAGTATATTCCCCACTCACAAAAAGCAATAAGTCATTTGCAAAGAATAAGTGTTTGATACCCAACTTTGCACATCTGGGATGATATTTAAAGGATCTATCCTCTTTTAGTTCATTGAGACTTCTACTCAGGTACTCCATTGCAATGGAAAACAGGTAAGGGGAAATGGGATCTCCTTGCCTTAATCCTTTGGCAGCAGGGAAAGGCTTAGTGGGCTCTCCCTTAATTACTATGGAGTAATTGAATGTTGTAACACAATAGAAAATCCACTTAACAAATCTTCCATGGAAGCTCAATTCCTCTATAACTTGCTTCAAATACATCTATTCTTAAGGCTTCTGAATATCCACTTTGATCATACATCTGGGAGAGATGTGCTTCATAGTGTATAATTTAACCAACTAATGAGCCAAGATTACGCTATCAGCTATCTTCCTCCCAGTTATAAACCCAGATTGAGCATCAACAATAATAGAGAGCATCACATTTTGTATTCTGCTTGTCAAGATTTTAGCAATAATCTTATACAACATTGTACAACAGACAATAATCATGTATTCTTTGACATTTGAAGGATTTGGAACCTTGGGAAGTAAAGTGATAGAAGTGCAGTTCACTGCTAGTAGTAAGTTACCTATGGAAAAGTAATCTTTAACTGCTGCACAAACCTCCACCTGAATTATAGTCCAAGCTCTTTTGAAGAAAAAAACATTATATCCATCTACACCCGGGGCTTTACCATCCCCTATACCTTGTAAAATTGCTTCTATTTCTTGGGTAGTCACATCAGCACATAAGTCAATTTGTTGAATTTGGACTTTTTTTCATAGTAACCTTATTGACAGCCAATAACTCTTGATTAGCAGATCCCATTAAGGACTTATAAAAGCTCAATATCTCCTCTTTAATATCCTTAGGATCGGTCAATTTTACTCTAGATAGACTTGTTGACTCAACTATTTGCTTCTTCTGTTGCCTCTCCATCATTATAGCAGAGAAGTGCTTGTTATTAGAGTCACTCAGTTTGATCCAGGTGACCCTTGATTTCTGTTGTAAAGCATTTTCTTCAATGAGTGACCACTGCTCCAATTGTTGCATAATTGTTAGCTCATGATCAGCTAGATCATCAGAGTAATAAATGGCTAGCTTCTGTTGAATATCTTTCAAAGAGGTTCTAGCAGAGGTGATTCTGTCAGTGATGCCTTTGAATTCTGCTGTATTGAGTTGCCTGAAACCAATTCTAAGACCTTTAAGTTTTAGCCAAACATTTTTCATCTAGTCCCTATTGTGATACTCTTTCCGCCCCTCTTCCATCAAGTTCACAAAAGTATGGTGGTTTGTCCATATGTTAAAAAAATTGAAAGAAACTTTGATAACTCCATTATCCACCCAGAGAGGCAGTAATATAGGAGAGTGATTTGAGATATGTGGATGTTTGTATTCTAGCATAAAATGGCCATTATTAAGCATCCATTGATCATTACCCAAGGCTACATCTAATCTGCTAAAAATTCTAGAATTTCCTCTTTGTTTGTTGGTTCAAGTGTAATATTCACCCGTCCAAAGAATCTCTGATAGTGCAAGGAGTTGAACAGAGTCTGCAAAGTCTTGAATTTCTGCACTTGATACTAGTATTCCATGAAGTCTATCTTGGAAACACAAAACAACATTGTAATCTCCCCATAATAACCATGGAATGGTCATTTGGGGGGCTAATAACTGCAACTGAAGCCATAAATCTTTCCTCTGTTCCTGAGTGTTGTAAGCATAGACTATTGTCATCATACTTGACTGCCCAACTTGTCTATTAGCAATGAATAAATTAAGCATTGCACGATACTGGAGTAACTTCATATACATTATCATCCCACATAATCCAGATTCTACCATTCACAGCACATGAGTAGTTGTGGAGCAATTTCCAATATGGAGCAACTTTATTAGATATTCTTTGGGCATTGTGTTCCTTAACTCTTGTCTCTAAAATACCGATAAACTTTACTTTATTTTCTTTAAGGTAGAGGCTCAACTCTTTCTGTTTATATCTTTTGTTGAGTCCTCTCACATTCCATACTAGCCAATTCATTGAGTAATGAGGAAGCCCCATCCTTCATCAGTGGGAAGGAATTTAGCCCTCACTTGTTCACTCAATTGTCTACTCTTACATCCCATACTATTATTCTTCAGGACTTCTGCTGGTGAAATAACATGTTATTGAATATGAGTATGAACATTACCAAGAAACCTAGTACGTACAGTCCATGAGCCAACAGTCTGTTTTTAACAATCAGACTGAGTAGGAGGCACATTAACAATAGTATGAGGCAGAGTAATTGCCCTATCATTAGTTTTTGTAGTACTAATAACCATAGGAGGAGGAGTATCATGTGGTGGCACTTCATTAGAGGTCCCAGTTTCACTAAATTGAACAATCTGCACCTGTTTAGTAGCCCAAACTTGTGCAGGTTGTTGAGGCTCTCCTCCTCCCAGGTTGCTGAACTTTAGGCTCAACAGGGACATGATCAACACACTTATGCCCCAACTGTAGACACTTGTTGCAAAAAGTAGGTTTCCACTCAATCTCTACTTTTTGTTCAAACACCTTCCCTGATGGACTCATGACATTCACATAATGAGGTAGTGGAGATGTAACATTTACTTCCACCAACATCCGAGCAAAGGAAATTCTAGTTTTATGAGTTGTGCATTCATCAACAAATAATGGTATACCAATAGCACTTGCAATTCGACCTAGGGTATCTCCACTCCAATAACTCATTGAAAGCTTCGAAAATTTAACTGAAAGGGGAATCTCGTTAAGAAAATCCACATGAAAATCAAATTCAGGACTCCACATCTTCAGAATAATAGGTTTATTGTTAAAACTATAAGGTCCAGCCAACATAATATCATTCAAATTAGCCATGCTACAAAACCTAACAATATAGTACCCATCTTCATAAAAGTAAATATCAAGATCAACTATTCCTATCCAAGTTTGAGAGATATACCTGCTCATATGCTTATAGCTAGGAGTATCACCAACTACATATGCAATCAGCGAGGCTTTCCATTTCATAGCTTCAGATTCGATCTCTTGCTTGTCTACTTCAACTAGAATTTTTCCTTCAATCACTTCCGGGGCGACATAGTTGAGAACCAGACCATTGCTAGCAAGTCGATTCTTGGAAAATAGATTAGTCCAAGGAGAAGGTGGCTTAGGCGCATCAGCCTCTACAGTAATATCCGATAGCGTCTTAGTAATTTCAGTCATTTTCTTATCCTTGTCTTTTGAAATCCCCAAATTAGTTGCCGGTGCCAAAACCCTTGCTGCCGGTGACGTAACCTACAAATTGGGAGATTGAGCAGACAATTTTAATCTTTTAGATGATCCTCATGATGATTCTGCTACATGGTTCTCCACACTAGTTGAACCCGTAAGATTCATCGTTACAGGGGTAACTACTTCCCTTTTGATGAAGGAATCCGGAGTTTGATGCAGCCTTGGGCTCACAGAACTTCCTATAGTGATGATTGGTATCTTCTAGGGTCGCCGTCACTTTCCTCCTTTCTTTCCGGCCATGAAATCCTAGTCGGCGCTAGTTAGCGTAACCGGCGCCGAAGCCGAAGAGAGAGCAAGTTTTATTTTCCTCCCTTTTATAGTCCCTCTTTATATATATATATATATATATATATATATATATATGAAATAAAACTCATATTTACAGTAAAATAAAAATATTATACCAATTTTAAAATATAGTAATAAGATATTTACCAAACATGTATAACCTCCAACAAATTACACAAAATTAAGAATTTTGAAAATTCTCCTCTTTTCCACAAACCTTAGTCACAGTCTTCATCCCAACCCACGTTCACCGGAGTTCGCTACTGCTTCGCGGTAGTTCGTTGTTGGTGCTTTTTCACCAGAGGTTGTCGTTGTTTGTTGTTGCACTGCTTCTTCGTCTGAGTTCTTCCCCATGACATTTTTAACTTCTTCTCTTCATGTACACTTGCATGTCACTATATATCATTGTAAGGTGTATGCATGTCATTGTATACACACGACATACATTGATATACGATGATATATAATGATATACATGTTACATAACCAATATATATCACTTGTATGTCATTGTATGTCGCGTGTGTGTCATGTATATAATATTGATACACATGATATATAGGACTTATACTTGAGATACAATAGTATACGTGCAACATACACAATATTCTTGTATGTTGTATGTATGTCACACATTCTCCATCACCATAAATCATCATAACTATCCTCATTTCACCATAACAATTCAAAAAATCATTTAAGTATAAATAATTTTTGAAGTTCGCCACCATCCGAAGAGAATTCGCCGTTGTTCTTTCCTCTTAATCTGTCTAATTTTCAATCATCAAATGCAACACTCGATTTTTTTTAAAGAAAAAGTAACGCAACACCAAATCTAAGATATATTAAATCAATGGCATGTGAAATTTTAATGCCATTTCTTTTGATATGCCTATCAATATTAAGCACTTCATTATGGATACATATATTTGTGGATTTGTCAGCATGACAGGTTGACGATCAAGGATACTTGAATAGTTGAATGTATGATAGGTCTTAATATTCAGAGCAACTATAAATTATGCATGTGAAGCTGATAATGAAGATGCAAATCACATATTTTTCTAGTGCTCTAACGTTATCGAGTTTTGAAAAAAAAAAATCATTAGTACGAATGCTAGACCTGAATCATTAGTTATATTACATGACCTGAGAATCGTGTGCGGTAGACAGGTACCTAAAATCATAATTAATATGTGTTGATTTAATAGATCAGATATTATATAATTTATCGGTGAAGATAATGTTAAACATTACTTATTTAATTATTCTACTATTTTCAATGAAAATGCACATATCATTGATAAGATAATTGAGAGGAATTGAGTTACAATACTGCTTTAGGGAGCAGAATAAGATCGCAGTCGTTCTAGTTAAAGGAGTAAGGAAACTAACTTTTTGAAAAAATAATATTATTAGCAATTCTTGTATTTGCCTACAAAGAAATTAGATCAGATATGTTGGGAACTATTTTTGTTAGAAACATCTCTATAAACAATAATATTGTTGCAAATTTCAACTTTAATTTGCTTCGAACATTACTCCATGGTCCGTATGGATAATAAAAAATTATGTTGTGCCTTATACAACTGATACTTAGTTGTGTGGAGCATTTTTTTGTCTCATATATTAGCTAGTGATTTTCAAAGTTTGTGAACCTGAATATGTAAGATTTGAGTCTATCAACTTGTAAGACAAAAAGAAAACTCTCACAATTAATGTCATTTGAGTGAAGCATCCGATTCAAGATCATCGAGAGGTAATATTCATTCAGTGAATTTAATATAATCAAATATTAAAAGTATGATATCTCTAATAGCTTAAGCTTTTAGATGAGATGGTCACACATTTCAAAAGTGGTATAAGAGCAATGGTTCAACGGGTTGAAGAAAGGTTCAAGACGACAGGTTCAAATCAAGTTGCAACCAATTTTGCGATAATGAAGATTTTGTCTGAAGTACTACATGTGGAGATAAATTTTCAACATTCCTGCTGATGCATCTTTAAAATATAAAATAAAAATATTTTTAAATTATTTTTAACCCATAATATTTTAAACTTTATTTTTTAACCATGACAAGTAGCATTGATGAAGATTATATGAAGATGGAGAATCAAGATTATTTTTTTTCAAAAAATTCAGGTCAAGTGGAGATTTGTTAGGATTTGCCCTGAATTTCCTCAAGTACTTAGATTCTAATATAATTGTGTTTTTCTTCAAAAATGATTTCTCGATGGAAAAAAGATTTATTTGTAGAAAATGACTACCATATTTATCCTTTTCTTAGAGGAGAAGTTTTAGACTTCTATAAATAGAAGATCTTTTGTTTTCATTCAATAACACAATAGCATCCACAATGTAGTCGTTTAGATAGTTTTGTTTAGGGGAAGATTTTTTTCTCTCAAAAGGTTTTCTGCTTTTAGATTAGTTTTTTATATGTAGATCAATTGATCAAATCATATTAGAATATTATGTCTCTTTTAGTATGTTTTTCTTTGTCATCTGATTTATTGTCGTTCAAGGTTTGCAATTGTTAGCTTTCGCATGATGCTCAATTATTTCGATTCTAACAAATTATATCAGAGCAGGCAAAGGTCCTGAGATCGAATCTCACCGCCACCCGTTATTAAAAAAGAATTTTCACGTGCTTGGACTATGAATAAAAAAGCATTCCAACACGTGAGGAGATGTGTTGAGAATATAATCAAATATTAAAAGTGTGTTCTCTTTAATAACTTAAGCTTTTATGAGATGATCACACATTCAATAAAATATAATTATGATAAAATTCAAATAAATTAGAAAATTTCGGGGCAAATCCTAACCAGCACAACATAATTTTTTTTTAGATCGATCCAGTATTTTCTACTGATCCTAGTTAATGATATAATATTATTCTCGTTTCAAAAAAAGAAAGCATGTCGAATAGATACAAACAGACGCTAACTACCATATAATATTCTTTAGTCGTCTTCAACATATATATGACACAAACAGATGAATAACATCAAGAAACTCACTAAAGGCATTAACCAAATAACTCTTTTCTACCTTCATTTGTGATATATTTTAAGGAAAAAATGATTGTGTGTCAATGTGGGAATTGAAAATGACAGGAAACCCTCCAAGAAACTAAATAAGATCTTCCAATTTTAGTAAAACCTTATATATCTCATTGAAAAAAAGATATTAAAAAGAAAATCATGGGAGAGAACAAAAAAAGCATGTCTACAGGGAAAAAAACAACCAAAAGGACATCAACACAGAGGCGGATGTATTTTGATTATGAATTTCATTCAAAATCATATTTGATTTGAATTCATAATTTTAATAGTATGATAAGTTCAATATTAAAAATCTTAAAAATTAAATTTATTTAATTTAAATCACGGATCCACCACTACAAGAAGAAAAACATTTGCCAATATTTTTGTTAACATATGTTGTTGAATGTTGTTGCCAAAAGTATTTTTCGCAATAACAAAACTTGTTGCATGCCGTTGCAATAACCTCTGATTAAAAAAAGTTTTCGCAATAACAACATATTAACTTTATTTCCATTTACGTTTTTTTAGCAATAATATATTAAATTTTTGTTGCGATTTATATTTTTTACCAACAATATATTTATTGTTGCTAAAGTTTTGTTGCCAATTCTATATTTTCTTGTGGTGCGCCATGCATAATCATCAAATGGTGTATTAAAAATGTAATCTTCCTACAAATATCTCCTTATAAAAGTACAAAAGAAAAAAATATTCTAATATATTTGATAAATATACTCGTGATATACACGGTACATACATTGCCTTGTGTATACCGTGTATATCACGGAAACCAAAGCATTATGGATAAAACAATCCGTGATATACATGCCATGTATATCACGGTTTGGAGCTAGTTTTGGTAATAGGTTTTTGTATATAATTAATATTGTATACTTACCATAATTATAGAATTCTTGTACAAATAAAATAGGGTTTTAGGAGTAGAATAGGAATAGGATTTTCCATATTATGAAAATTGTAAATTGTATATATACTCATTCATTAATGAAAATAATCAAGGGATTATTTCTTTCATGGTATCAGAAGTCTAGGTGCTTCTACCAATTTTTCCTCTCTTCTGCTGCCTCAGTTCTCGTGTCAAATTCTCGGCAACCATGCATCTTACCTCATCTCTTCCCAATTTTTCTTCCAAATCCCCCATTCACCTATTGTTCTTTCATTATGTCTACGTCAAATAACATGTTTCATCATGCCCTTACTGTTTCCAACATCAAGAACCACATCTCTATTATTCTTGAGATGGAAAACGTCCAGTATGTGACGTGGGCAAAATTATTTAAAATTCACGCAATCTCACATCAAGTCCTCCATCACATAGTTCCTCCCGCTGTCCCTCCACCCACAGGGGATCCTCAGTTATGGATCACTCTTAATGCTACCGTCCTTCAGTGGATTTACTCCACTATTTCTATCGATCTTTTACAGACGATCATTGAACCAGACACTACGGTTATGTCTACCTGGAATAGATTGCGTGATATATTCCAGGACAACCAACATTCCCGAGTTGTCACCCTTGAGCAAGAATTTTCACAAGTAAGCATAGAAGATTTCCCAAATGTTTCGGCCTATTGTAAAAGGCTTAAGGAATTGACGGACCAACTTCGTAACGTTGGAGCCCCTGTTACCAATAATTTTCTTGTTCTACAAATGGTTGTAGGCCTATTTGAGTCCTATAATGGCGTTGGGACTCTCTTTCATCAAAGTAATCCGCTTCCCCCTTTTTATCAAGCCCGTTCGATGCTCACGTTAGAAGTAGAAGAAACCGGCTTGGAAAAAAAGGAGGTTATCGGTGTCAGTTTTGTGGCAATGATGACTTCATACATTAACTCTCACAGTTTTGTTGATAATTCGGGCCAAAACTGCAACAACGGTGGTGGCAAGAAGGGTCAAAACCGTAAAAATATGGCAAAAATCGCGACGGCAACAACAGCGGCGGCCGAAACAGTGGTGGAACGGCGGTGGACCTCGGGGAAGTGGGCATCAGCCCAATTGGTCTCAGCAGTGAGCCCCCTGGCAGTGGAACTGGGCCAGTGGCCCGTGGCCCAACAATGGCTATTTTTCTCCCAGCTCTTACCCGGGTAATTGGGCCCAGTTCCAGCCACAGGCCAGGCCCAATTTCTGAGGTCATGCTTCAGGCAACAATTTTCATTCTGGGCCGGGGCCGCAAGCCTGTTTGCTTGGGCCTCAGCCACCGCAGGAATTCCAGGCATGGGCCCCACATCGACTTTGACAGATATTGAGGCCTCGATGCATACGCTTGGATTAAATCCTCCAGACCCGAATTGGTACATGGACACCAGCACCACTTCTCACATGACATCAGACCAAGGTACTATATCGTCTTATTCCAATTCGTGGTTACGGTAATACAACTTTGTCTCCCCCACATCCTCCTTTTATCTTGAAAAATACCCTTCATGCCCCAAACTTAACTAAAAATTTAGTGTCTTTCCGAAAATTCACCACTGATAATTGGTTTTTTGTTAATTTTGCCCTTTTGGGTTTTTTGTGAAAGATTTCAAAATAGGGATACCTCTCATGAGATGCAATAGTAGGGGAGATCTTTATCCAATCACGCCCGCCTCAAGTTTCTCGAGTCAAGTCATGCCATCGATATTTGCAGCTCTCGCTCCTTCCTTGTGGCATGCACGTTTGGGTCACCCTGGGTCATCTATTGTTTCTTCTTTGCATAAAAACAATTTTATTTCTTGTAAGAGTACGCGTAGTACTCCAAGTTGTCATTCATGTCCTTTAGAAAAACATATTAGATTACCATTTGTAGCCTCTACGTCTCGTACTTTGATGCCTTTTGATATTATTCATAGTGATTTATGGACTTCTCCCGTTCTCAGTTCTATGGGTCATCGTTATTATGTTCTATTTTTTATGATTATTCTAATTTTTATGAACCTTTTCGTTAGCGAGAAAATCACAAGTTTTTTCCACATTCTTAAAATTTAGAGCACGTTCATCAGTACCCAATTCAAACGGGAAATAAAAATATTCAATGTGATAATGGCAAAGATTATGATAATGGGTTTTTTGGGATTTTTGTGCTGCTAATGGTATAGTTTTTCATTACTCTTGTCCTCATGCGTCCTCACAAAATGGGAAAGCTGAACGAAAAATTCATACCATTAATAATATTGTCCGAACTTTATTAGTCCATGCTTCCGTACCCCCTTCCTTTTGGCATCATGCTCTACAAATGAATACTTATCTCCTTAACATACTTCCTACCAAAGGATTGACATATTCATCCCCTCTTAAAATCCTCTAAGAATCATTCATATTCACATCTTAGGGTCTTTGGGTGCTTATGTTATCCACTATTTTCGTCAACTACAATTAACAAACTTCCAGCCCGTTCCACCGCTTGTGTGTTTTTGGGTTATCCTTCTAATCATCGTGGTTACAAATATTTTGATTTATCGTCTAATAAAATTATCATTAGTCGCCATGTTATTTTTTATTAAATCCAATTTCCGTTTGCTAAAGTAAGTAGCCACGTGCCTAGTTCGTATAATTTTTTAGATGACAGAGTCTCACCATACATTACGCACCACTTATTGGGCCAATCCAATGACCAAACGCATGGCCCATCGCCTGTTGGCGGCCACAACCCAGCCGCCCCAATTTACTGCTGTTGGGCGGTTGCCCGACCAGCTGCCAAACTACGCGCCCCAAGTTCGCTCGTCCCGGCTTGATTTCGGTGTTGGGCCAGCAGGCCCACTGCTTGCTGGCCAATCCGTCACCTATCCGAATTTTCCCCAAAATTCACCCAATTCTCCCTCGAGTCACAGACCGGTCACTCGTAGTCAATAAGGTATTTTTAAACCAAAAAGACATTTTAATATAAATTCTAATGTTCTTAAATCCCCCCTACCCCGTAATCAAGTGTCTGCACTAAATGACCTGAATTGAAAATTGGCTATGAACGACGAATATGATGCTCTTATTGAAAATAAGACGTGGGAGTTGGTGCCCCGTTATTCTAGTATTAATATTATTCGGTCTACGTAGATTTTTACTCATAAAGATAATTTTGATGGTTCGTTTGAGAGACATAAGGCTCGTCTTGTAGGTGATGGTAAAACTCAGTAGGTTGGCGTGAATTGTGGTGAGACATTTAGTCCGGTGGTCAAACCAGCTACCATTCGCACTATTCTCAGTTTGGCTCTTTCAAAGGCGTGGCCCATTCATAAGTTAGATGTGAAGAATGCTTTTTTACATGGTGATCTTAAGAAGACCGTGTACATGCATCAACCCTTGGGTTTTCGAGACCCAAATATCCTAATCATGTCTGTTTATTGAAGAAGTCCTTGTATGGGCTTAATCAGGCCCCACGGGCTTGATATAAGAGATTTGCAGACTATGTTTCTTCTATTGGGTTTTCTCACAGCAGGTCTGATAATTCGTTGTTCATATATCATCGTGGTACGTCCCTGGCGTATATTCTATTATATGTGGATGATATTATCTAGACTGCCTCTTATGATGCTTTTCGCAAGTCTATCATGACAATACTCAGTTCTGAGTTTTCTATGAAAGACTTGGGGCCCTTGAGTTACTTCTTGGGGATTCCTGTCACTCGTCATGCATGTGGGTTATTCTTATCCCAACGGAAGTATGCTGCTGAGATTATTGAGAGAGCCGATATGTCCTCATGCAAGTCTACTTCCACTCCAGTTGATACTAAACCCAAGCTGGGTGCTGCGGCGGGCTCATCGTATGAGGATCTCACATACTATCGCAGTCTTGCCGGAGCTCTTCAGTATCTTACTTTCACGAGACCGGATATTACATATGTCGTACAACATATGTGTTTGTTTATGCATGATCCTAGGGTTGAGCACATGAATGCACTCAAACGCATTATACGATACATCCAGGGCACATTTGACTATGTCTTGCATCTATATCCGTCGTCGACTTCTACGCTTGTCTCGTATACGGATGCTGATTGGGGTGGTTGTCCAGATACCAGACGCTCTACGTCTGGATATTGTATGTTTCTTGGTAATAACTTGGTGTCATGGTCTGCAAAACGACATTCTACATTATCACGCTTTAGTGCAGAGGCCAAGTATCGAGGGGTAGCCAATGTGGTATCTGAATCATGTTAGTTATGTAATCTTCTCTTAGAACTTTATTGTCCCATTCAGAAAGCTACAATGGTTTAGTGTGAGAATATTAGTGCCGTCTATCTTTCTGATAATCCGGTTCAACACCAGCGCACTAAACATATCGAGATGGATATCCATTTTGTTCGCGAAAAGATAGATCGTGGACAAGTACGCGTCTTCCATGTCCCTTCCAGGTATCAAATTGCAGACATCTTTACGAAGGGTCCTCCCTCGGTTCTATTTGAAGATTTTAGGGAGAGTCTCAGCGTACGAAGACCGCCCGTTATGACAGCCGGGGGTGTGATAAATATACCCGTGATATACACTGCCTTGTGTATACCGTGTATATCACCGAAACACAAAGCATTATGGACAAAATAGTCTGTGATATACATGCCAAGTATATCACGGTTTGGAGCTAGTTTTGGTAATAGATTTTTGTATATAATTATTATTATACACTTACCATAATTATAGAATTCTTGTACAAATAGAATAGAATTTTGGAAGTAGAATAGGAATATGATTTTTCATATTATAATAATTGTAAATTGTATATATACTCATTTATTAATGAAAATAATTAAAAAATTATTTCTTTTAATGCTAAACTTAAAAAAACGGGAAAATTTATATAGCGACGGTAATGAGCGGCTATGGCCGCTATAAGACGAGCAAAGTCGAATTGGAATATAGAAAATTGCTGAAAAATTCCAAACTCATGACAATACCACAGCTTAAAAAATGAAAAAAGAGAAAGACAAAACGAAAAGAAAATATGTTTCTTAAAATTGACTTTTAGGTTTCTAATATAGTTTTAGTACTTATTCTACCGACATTTTATTCTTTATGAACACCCGTCTTTTTCATTCAAGTTATAAGATTCAAATATTAATTTAAAAAACGAGTAACTCTCTTGACCTAGGAACTTCAAAATTTTATTTTAAAAAAATTGGTTTGTTCAATATATAGTGAAAATGAATAATGATGGTTATCATTTTCAAAATATGCCGACCAAAATTATTTTATGAGAATGTGTTTTGTAGTGCGCATGTTATGGATATTCCATTGTAAGAATATTGATGCATAGTGACAACATTTGGATTGATAATATCTTGAAACAGCCATTTAATTGAATGAACAAAAGGAAAAGTAAGAACAACTTCTAAGCAATATTATAAGCTGCAATAGAATAATTGGATAATAGTTATTTTCCTTAACTTTCATTTGTGCTTCAAATCTTATCCAAATCAAATATCTGCCTTAAGATAGAAAATGACATACTCGCCAAAATTTAAAAACAGATAAAATAAGTTAAAGAAAAGACACGTACGGGAAGTATTATTTTTTGCCCAAAGCAAACTAGCTTAACACCAGATGTCACACATTGGGAATACATTATCCAATGAAATATGTGAGAGATAAGTAGAAAATCTAGTTAAGGTACGAGCTATTATATTTCAAGATATAAAAGTAACATAAGTTAAAAAAATAATTTTTTTTCAAGAACATTTTTAAAGTACTGGCCAAGCACAAAGTATTGTTATAATATTAGCAAAAATATTTTTAAAATTAATTAATCAAATACAAACTGCCGCTCTCTAAAATATTTTTTTCAAAAAACACATCAACAAAAATAACTTTCCAAAACAAACAAACAGGATATGAAAGCCAAATTAACAAGCTAATAGTACCCATCCCTTAACTTTTGCTAGATGAAAACTATTCGTTTCAATTTGTTTAATACATCTGTATTTGGTTTATATAATTATGGACTAAGTTCGATGTTTATTTATGTGTGCCATGGATCTAAGTGTATATTTCAGGACAGGGACCTAAATGTTATTGAGTGACATGCAACCTAATCATTGCTAAACAATAATCTGATCCTCAACTAGGTATTTAATTAATTAGTGTAATTATTTCTTTACATCATGCACTTTTAGAAACAAAAATGTCAATATCTTGGTCGGCCTCATTAGATTACTCTTTCGATATTTAACACTTACCACAATTTTACCTTTAAGTTGTGTAAATAAAATATGGATTCGTCTTCGCTCCATTACTGTTTGCTCAATTAATTATCAATGCACCTTCAGATGATTGACATATGAAGCTACTAGCATCAAAGGTTGGGATTGCTTTTTTACCTTATTTTTTAATTTTTGGTTGTATTCTTTGTTACGGTTCACTTTTACGCGGGTGAGTAGGGATGGAAGTGTTGGATATTGTAAAACAGTACGAGAAGTAAATAAATATTACAAGTGTTCGAAAGGATAAACAAATAGGTAATTCAGAACTGCCGCAAACTTGTTTAGTCTCGAGTCTTGATAACCTGAAATCAAGAAACACTAAATCTGGATTGTTACAACTGTGGCTGAGTCGAGAGATGTCTCTCTGTCTTTAAGACAAGATTGCCCCGTGCTTTTAAATTAACGGGCAATAGTCTCCCAAGATAAAACAACAACTAATCAACACTACAAAGCAAATAGGTTGATTCTGACGAAGAAAACAGACACGAAACGACTTGCTGAAGAATGGAAAAGGAATGAAGAGTTTTTGTTTTCGTCCCAACGTTTCCGCTCACGTTTTGGACTGACTTTCTGTTTCTCTTCTGTTTGTCTCTGTGTATATATGTTGTTGTCTCATTTTCTGCATTTCTGTGTCACACAATTGAGCCAAAAGGCTCCAATATATAGCATAAGGGAGGGATTCCTCAACTGCCAAATAATGGTCATTGAAGGAGGGAGTAATTCAGTCATTACTAGCCAAGTAATGGCTGTTTAAGGCCATTGAAGGAGGATTATTTATGGAGGAGTTAATCAACCAAGTAATTGCTGGTTAATGCTTCAAAAATCAACCCAAATGGTAGGCAGAAATTTTCTGTCGTCGTTCCCAATTTCAGCTTTTCAGAAACTCCAGGGACCAAACTGTAAATATTATACAATTTAGGGGTCTATTAGAAGAAGCCCAAAGTCCAAGACCCACGACTCGAGACCCGAGTCAGGACCGGACGGGCGGGCGGCGGCGGCGCGTGTGGGCTTAGCCTTGAACCCAAACATATTTAGGTCCTCCCTCCTTCAAACACACGGGTTACCCATTGGGGTCCCAAACCATTAGCCAATTTTGAGACTTATAAAGAGAGCAATTCTTCTTTTTCCCACCGATGTGGTAGATTTGTCTCACACCATATTTCCATGCCTCAAACGCCTTACTTCGTAGACCAATATCTCTTTCATTTCTCAATGAAATTTGACGATCCCTGGCCCTACGGTCATCTACTCACTTAGTAGATTATGCACGTGTGAAGAGATAAAGCCTCCAACATGCGGAACCCTAGTGTTTAAGTCATTAAATATAGATGGACGCACCTCCCCACCAAAGACAAATTTCCAACAGAAAGTGGGTCGGGTTTTGGGATTTCCGTACCCTACCCACCCTCCCAAATGTGTCACCCATACCCTACCTATTACCCACTGGGTATATAATTTCCATACCCTTATTTGCCCCTTTCGGGTATTGGGTACCCGCGGGTTATACACTTCCTCTAATAAAACACAAAAATTCTATAAATTTCATAAAATATATTACCAAATAAGTTTCATAATTACCAAATACAATCAAAGTTCTATGAAAAAATTGTCCAAACACTAATGTATCTCAAAAACAAAATGCAATTACATCAAACATGTCTTCAAAGTCTTCAAACTTTTAGTGTGCTTCTCCATAAATCTATGAAAAATAAAAAAAAATGATAAAAAAAGAGATTATATTAAAAAAAAATTATCTCCATATAAAGGAAGAAAAAACACAACAATAAAGTCATACCTTTGGAACAACAAAGCACTACATTGACCATTGAAAAATCTTCAAAGTATTATCAAAGGATCTACAACATTGATAAAAAATTAATTGAATTAACCAAATAGAAAAAAAATACACCTTCATTTATTAATAAGTAATATAGGTAAGATTTCATACCTTCATCATCCACATCTTGGTCAACACAAATGGTTGGACATTCAACTAAGTTTGATGATGTAGTACTAGGAACTTCATCTACAAATAAAATCACACAATTAAAAAAATATGAATCATGAATATAAAGTTTATTACTATTATCTATTACTATTAAGGATTATATATTTTTATTATATAGTTTTATTACTATTATCTATATTAATACTTAAATAATTAAATTAAGGTCCTCAATTTATAATTTTTATAATTATAATTTATAAGCTAATATATATATATATATATATATATTATCTTTATAATTACAATTATATATATATTATCTTTATAATTAAAATTAATTACAATTATATATACATGGGTCGGGTTGGGTAGGATAGGGTAGGGTAGGGATGAGTCGGTAGGGTCGGGTATCCTACCCATCGGGTAACGGGTCGGGTATCCTACCCATCGAGTAAAGGGTCGGGTATGAGTAGGGTTCAACCATATCCTTACCCGCCCCTAACCCATCCTTAGACAGTCGGGTTAATACCCTACTCGACCCATGGGTCGGTCAAAGCGGGGAATTACCAGCGTTGATCGGGTCTTGGGTACGGGTCAGACCCATGGGTCGGGTCAATTTTGCCATCCCTACGGGTGAGCGCATAAGAGCTACTATGAACTTGGATGGTGCTCTAAGTCGGATAATTGTTTTAGAGTCGCCATCTAATTTATAGGTAAATTAGGAAAATTAGTGTGAAAGAGTTTATTCAAAAGTATGAAAAATCCTATATAAACCATAGTCGAGGTAAGGGTTCTGGTGTCCCCCGGGGAAGGAGTTAGCACCCCAGTATTAAGAATCCGTAGAATACAGTTGACCTACGGGTTCTATAGCATGCTTTAAAATGATTCAAATTGCTTAAAGTTTAAAAAATCAGCAAAATACTTGTCATTTCATTCATTCAAAACTCAAGAGTTTTATTTTAAAACAAAGTGTTAAGCTTTCGCCAAAATAGTATGCATAGGGGTAGTTTAGTTAATTTTATTTTTCAGACTAAGTACACCCAAATATGAATTTGAGTAGAACTTCACATTTAGTCCAACAATATTGTCCAATTCACACTTGCATCTTTTGAAAAATCTTTCCAAGGTTTGAAAATGGTATAGTTCGTTTAAAATGACATCCCCAAGGAACTGGTTTGCATACAGTACAAGAGCCACTACTAATAAACTATAAGTCTGGAATAAGACAAGTCTCAATATATGAATATTGTCTTAGAATGCAAGAAAGACAAGTATAAAAGAGCAGTCTCTGGGCTGCGGATCCATCAAATATGCTCACCCTAGACACTCAACAACAAAGCCTCAGGATCAATCATGAGGAGTGGATGTGGAGACTGTCACGTACTCTGCACTAAAAAAAATGAAACAAGGTAGTATCAATACAAACACTATGTACTGGTAGGTATCATAGGCCGACAATAATTAGCTAACATATATAAGGGAAGAAACTGAAGAATAGACATGCTCGCAATCAAGTACAAACACTATCACAGTCTAAAAACAAATAACCCAAGTATGGAGTATCAAATCAGAATCCAAGAAATATGTGAATGTAGTGATGAGTAAATATTCAATGCAATGCACTAGACAAATGTAATCTCTGTACACACATGCTCCGAGCGGAATATCTTTACATCCCGGCAGTCATGGCCCATGAGGGACCCGCAAAGTTCATGTAATAGTCACTCCGCACACAGCCTAGATATGACTCTACAACACCAACCACACCGCTAGCCATTCCTCACACAACCTAGAGATGCCTACACTATCAAATATGTTGCAAGAATAACAAATGCTTATTTCTCACTTATCATCATCAACACCAATCACAAGTAATATCAATGTATTATGAAAATGAGGATGAATACAATGCAAAATAATAATATCAATTGTATCATATCAATTCCAATCGTGCCATATATGGACACATGTCATAATATCATTATCAAGTCAAGTCATTTCCTCTATCCATGATAATACCAATATAAGTGAGAGACAACTATATCACAGTCACGATATGACAACTAAGTACAATCCAATATCAAACACTTGACAATAAGTCAATAATTCACAAAGAGGCAACAAGCCCACAAATCAGTCAACAATACCAAACCTAAGTAATCCATCCCAACTTCATACCCGAAGGCGTAACATGCTTTCTCCGATAATAAATAACTCTACATATGCTTTGCTAACCGAAGTCTAACCAGAAGGTAAGCCGTAACCTACCTAGATATCGAGCGGGAGGCACAAATGATCACACCGGAGCCTTTCCTTTCTGCGAGTCCTGGTTATACTCAAAGTCTAGTTATTATTGAAATCTAAGTTAGAATTGGAAAATATCAATATCCATATTACTCGACTATTCTTTGAATCCAAAACCAACTATGGAAAAATAGAAAACGGGCCCACAAGGGCAAAATGGTAATTTAAGTCTAAAATCGGTAACCCAATGTTCTAGAAGTTCAATTCTACACTTCAATTGCTAAATTAATTTAATAATAGGCCAATTTCATCATCCAAGGAAAAACCCCAAAATTAGGTATAAACCCTAGATTTTTCAAGTTCAATTTCTCTACAAAAATGGAAGATTCAATCCTAATAGTTACTAATTAATGGAATCCATGCTTAAATTAGTCAAACACATCAATTAATCTCACATTTAAGGCTAAAGAATCAATTAACCCTATTTAAGTAGAACGCATCCTCTTTAACTAGTGTTCTAGGTTTTTTCTACCATAAATTCAAGCTTAAGGAAGGTAATTAAAGTAAAACAAGGTTAAAAAAGCTTACCCAAGAAGAAATCACGAAGAAACTCTTCAAATCATCCTAGAGATGCTTTGGGGGAATATTTTGGGAATGTGGAGTGAAGGGTCTAATAAATCACTTAAAAAGGGTTTCTGGTTTCCCGTCATCCGCTGCAGCGGGACTCACGCCCGCGTTCACTAGCCTGTGCACGCGGCCCAAGCAAAAATCCTGACACTCACCATATCGGCTCACTGCCCGCTATGGAAACCCTCTCTGAAAGTCCAACACTCACGCTAGCGGTGATGCACTCGCCCCAACCCTCTATGAAAATACAACACTTGCGCTAGCGGTGATGCACTCGCCCTAGCGAAGGTTATCAGACACCAGCAGTTTTCCTATTTTTCAATTTCAACCCCGAAATCTGACAATCACTCGAGTCCTCCCCAACACAAACCAGATATGCACACACACATAAAAAATATTACAGACTTACTCATGGTCTCGAAATTCTCATCGGGGGTCTATTTAATCGAGTCAACCCACAACGTCCTAATACATACTCTCCACCCACTAGTCAAAATTCTCCTAAGAGCCTCAAGACCAAACCAACAATCCTACCAAGTCATAAACGACCCTCTGAATCTCACGAAATCGACGAAATTCCGAAAAAGTCCATTTACTCAAAAGTCAACTATAGGTCAAACGTTCTCACTTTAACATTCTAATTCTTTCAACTTTCACTAAGATTGTCTGGTAACTTTGGAAATTGGGTCAACAGGGGGAAAATAGTCAAAACGCACATAACGACTGAACAAGTTATTAGAAAAATTCCATAGATCTGTTAAAATTTTAGTCTAATAGGGGTTTATTCATTATGCATGCTCACATAGGGTCACATAGGGGAGATTTTTCAGTCAAAATAGGGGAAAATTTTGGATTCTAACTGGGTTTTGGTCTGGGGATGACGACCTAGCTTCTGTGGACAAATTCCATAGAAGTGGGTCCGCTGAAGGGCTAGAAATCTTCGCAGAGGCGAACATACAGGGGAATTCAATTTTTTTGCAAGTGCGGACATTTCCCCCCCACTGGAGCGGTCTCACTCCTGCGGAACCTAAACAGGGAATTCCAAAATAGTAGCTTCACATAGGGTGGCTCGGGTCAATTTTTGCTACTTTCTTTGGCTCACTAGTCATGTAATATCATTTTGCAGGTGACTCTATCATCGAACTAACTTGAATTTGATCAACACATGTATAATTTTGTGGAAATAGACCAAAATGTGAATGAGAATGTTGTTCATGCCCATGGACTTATTGACAAAGAAGTTGAGGTTGGTTATGACACAATCCAATTCATGTCCCAGGACTATGAATGTCGATACTTTGCTAATTTGAGGGACAAGAAGCTACTAAGGGAGAGAAGGATAGACATGCGCAATGTGGAAGAGCGCATCCCCTAATTTCATGACTGTTTAGTGAAAATGGGTTGGACATGCTTTGCTTAGAATTCTTATGGGGAGAACGAGAACTGGGTGAAGAAATTCTATGCTAACCTCAAACGGGTGAGGTTGACCGAGAACAATCCAGAAATTATGATACGGGGCACCATGGTGAAGATTGGGGTTGAGTTGTTCAATGCCTACTATAACTTGCTTAATCACCCCGTGGAGGAGATGGAGGCAAAATATATATGCGAGAATGGTGCTTGGCTAGTCTCGAAACTGGTAGCGGAGAAGGATAAAGGTAAGATTACTTGGACCAACAAGAAAATCATAATCCAAAACACCTACTTCACGACGAAGATGAAGAGGTGGCAATATATTATCGCCCGAGGAGTACGTCTTTCGAGCAACACTACTGACCGTGCGTATGTTTGTGCCCTGATGGTTGTTTTCATATTAAAGGATGTCCCAGTAAATGTGGGATATCACGTCATTTAGGAGATGAGGGACTGCCTAATTCGAGATGGGCCGAGTTTGATGTTTTCTTCTCTAATCACCGAGTTATGCCGAAAGGCGGAGGTGCTAGATTGTCCTACTGACGATTAGATTTATCCTAATAAGGTCTTCTATCTCTTGAAGGTATCGGGAGAGAGTAGTATGATCTAGAGTAAGAAGAGAAAAATGGAGGTGAATGTGGGAGATGACGACAAGGATGAAGAAGATGATTCACAGTCGCAGCCATAAGGGCCCTTTGTTGCTATGGGATCTCAGCTGCAGGACATCCGAGATCTGATTGAGGTACATTCTAGGCCTCCCACCGAGGCTATTACTTAGGGTACCTCTGCCAGCTACTTCACTCGAGAGGAGATGAAGCAGTATCTGGACCCACAGAAGGGTCTCAAGACTTCAGTTAAAAACTTAGAGTCTGCATATACGAACTTGGCCAAGGCCCATGGTAAGCTCTGCCTGAGCTTCAAGAAAGAGAAGAAAAAGAACAAGTCAAGGGGTAAGCTACTGGTGACTATGTGGAGAGGCATCAAGGGCATGTTTAAACTGCTGGATCACAAAAGGGAACTTCTGGTCGAAGACGAGGATGATAATGAGATATACTCCTTCCAGAATGATGCTGAAGGTGGATCCGGTGGGGATAACAGCAACATAGAGGGAGGTAGTTAGGTCTTGAGATCGAGGCAACATAATTGAGCTCTTTTAGTACTAGTTTCTAGCCCTTGTCGGACTTTTATTTTCAGACCTCTCTAGTTTCTGGTTTTGGTGAACAATTTGGACATTTTTATTTGGATGCTTGTTTGTTATTTTTGTTTTGATTTTGGTTGATGAATACTTGGACATTTGGGATATATGTAGCTCATATTTTATTTCTGTTTTGTTTATGATTATCGGATAATTGGATGCTTTTAGATATGTGAGTCATCTTGCTGGTGGTTGAGTGTTGTAGCATGGATTTATATTGCACAGGTTGAAGGGAAAAAATAAGGCAGAACATCACTGGTCTCTGCCTAGTGATTCTGTTGGTGCGGAAGGAATCTTCGTTGTTGCGGATAAGCTCCCGCGAGAAAAATCTCGCACAGGTGGACTCAACTATACTGGCGAGATTTCGCTGATGTGCAATTCAACTCATATCTACAGGCTTCAACATGGCTTGATTATCCACTACGGTAGAAAGTTCACCGCATCAATTTCGTTGAAGCGGACCATGACAGTTGAGGCAATCTCATAATAACAATAGGATACACACTCCTATGGCCCACCCATCGCTAGCGCAACCAGGTGCAGTCAAATTCACGTAGGGGCGGAATGCCTGGACCAAAATAGAATTTCAGACTTAGGCAAATACTGTGATTCTCCCTTGATAACTTTCAAATATAATTTTCACACACGATCCACTCTAATAGAGTGCCAGGATTAGATACCTATTGAAATAAACTAAATATCAATTTGACTTAACTAGATACCAGCTGAATGAGGGAGCATGATAGGAGTGAAAGAATGGAAGATTTCCTAAAATGTCGTATAGCCTCTCGAGGATGGGTACATACATCTATGTACCTATCCGTGGGACTCTACCAAACAATGTCCTTGTACTCGTAAGACTAGTAAACCTAAAGCTTTGATACCAACTTTGTCACGACCCAAATTACGGGCGTCGTGGTGGTACCTAAATTATCCCCCGGTAGGCGAACCAATCTCAAACAATTTTAACAAGAAGGTTGTGAAATGAGGAAGAGAACTAAAGTACAAACATACAATACCATTTTTATTAAAAACATTACTCATGAAACAATTCTTACAATACGACATTCTTTTCCAAATAAAGTCCATACTAGTATTTAAAAGATAACAATGATCAAAAGGGCTGAAGTTATACCTTTAATGATGAGCCAACTGAATTTCCCAAGAAAATCTTCCCCAAACAAGCTCTAAAATCGAGATAAGATATTTTGGAAAAGGGAAACAACTTAGGGCATTTAACAACACTGACTGAACAACGATTCTGCAGGCGCGGTCTCTTTTCGACGAAAAAGGGGTCCACTGAGGCGCAATCACTTGACACCTTGCCTCAGTGCAAAAGCGGGAAACTCTCTGCAGCTGCGGACTTAGCACCTCTACCGGAGTTGACAAAACCCCGCTGGAGCGGTCATGCTAAGGCGACACCATCTCGCTAGAGCTAAGACTGGACTTCCAGAAATTCTCAAATCGATTAATCTTCCTTCCAAAAATGGTTAAAGGTTACTATTACCCATAAATTCCACGCGTAACAGTTATCGGCGAGTACCCGGATGAGGGATATGTTAGGAAATCGGATGGAAAGTTCATAACAACCGAACGGGTCGTTATAAATATCTTTGACATAGAAATAATTACCAAGTGAAATGGCACATCTTGATAAACGTAAAGCTCATTAGACCTGCAGTCTAGACATCAGAAAATGTCACGCATTTAAATCTCAATGGATATTGTCACTTGACAAAAATTATATGAAAATTCTTGAAGAATTTTAAATGCCTAAAGCATATACAAGTTCTAAAAATTTATTCATAATTCTTATATGAATTAAATCAATCAAGGTGAATACGAATAATCATCTTAATGAATATTCATTGCTTAAGGGTCTATTTATCCTTACATCTTTGTGAAAATCAAAATCTGTCATATTGTTGGATGAAACTCTTGAAGAGTTCTTAAAAGTTGTATATTATCTATTGAAAGAAGTTGAAATGAGAAAATTTGCAGAATTCTTTGGTCCCGAAATATCATATCATTATTCAATTGATGCATTTATATATCTTATTATAACTATGAACCTGCTAATAGTTTTACTCCTACATTGAGATGTTGAAATAAGATCAATTGCAAGTTTGATATGAATGTGTTATCCTAACTAATTTTGTCATTTTTTTTATATACAAAGCATTCATTTGATCTACAAAAATGTTCGATCCAGACATGTTATCTATTCCCATGTGGGATTATGATCATAAAATGTTGTTCAACATTACAGTCAACTCATACAAAGGTAACATCCGTTTATAAAGCAAGTCAGAAATGTACTTTTCCTTAATCCAACAATATTATATGCCGATGATACAATTCTTTCAAAAGAGTGAAGATGCAATATACACAGTCCAACTAAAGGGATGATTCATAAAGAAGATAGAACAAATCATATTTCACCAAAGTTTTTCTTTACACCAGTTCCAGTAGAAAGGTGATATCAATGTGCAACAGATTCGTTCGAGTGATAATATAACTGATTTATTCACCAAGTCTCTACAAACTGTAACTTTCGAAAAGATGGCACACAAGATTGAGATATGAAGATTCAAATTTTTGGATTGAGGTTCTCAGCAAGGGGAGTTAGTACGCGTTGTACTATTTTTCCCTTTCAAGATTTTTGTCCCACTGAGTTTTTCTTGTAAGGTTTTTAATAAGGCAACCAAATGACGTATTATTAGAAATGAGTACTCTTTTTCCTTCACTATAATTTTTTTCACTTGGTTTTTTCTAGTAAGGTTTTACGAGGCATATTATCTATCAAATAGACATCCAAGGGGAAGTATTATAAATATTATTTATTCATTATTGTGGATGTCTATCTTTAGGAGAAAAGTTAGGGTTTGTGACTTTGGGATCAAGCTACTATTCCCTTATAAATAGAAGGGTTGTCTTCATTATATTTTCATCCCTAATAGAGAAATAAAGAATTCTCATCTCTTCTCTCTTTCTTTACAAATATTCTTGTTCTACTTTTTTTTGGTTAATTAGATACTTATATATATATATCAGCCATTATCAAAAGCAATGTTTTAAAAGGCGAGGGCGTAAGACGAGGCATTTTACATATGCCTCAACGAGGCGTAAGCCCCATGAGTATTTAATTTTTAGTATTTCATATATATATATATATATATATATATATATATATATATATATATATATATATATATATATATATATATATAAATGTGCTTGATCCTCACAAAAAAACTAATTAAAACAATCCATTATACGTCACTTACCACTTGTAATTATACATATAACATAATTTTACAAGTATAAACAATACAATGAACTAAAAGCTATTAAGAAATGCAAATCAACTCTAACATATTAACTTTGAAACTATGAAAAAAATCACAATTTCTTAAAACAATATTACTATCATACTATTCATTTTATCTCCCTATAAGCAAATAATCAATAAATTTTATCAGTATTATAATTAAAACGTAACACCTTCATGAATAAAACTAAAATTACTTTCAAACAGCGAAATAATAAAATTTGATAATTTTGATATATAGGATGAAGACTAATGACTAGTGAGAACGTACAATTTGGTTATGTATTTTAAAAAGAAATATTAAGTGATATTCACCCTCACGATGTTCTCAAAAGTAAATATGCAATACTACAATTTGTTATTTGAGTTACACTCAATCTTTTAATTTCTATAGATGAAAAGCTATTAATTATCATTCATTTGTTAAAGAATTATTAGAATTATGAGCGCCAACAATTTTAATTAAGGAATTTAATCTATAATTTGTGTAAGAACTGTTAGGCGAGCCCCGAGCGCTGGATGTTAGGCGTGTTTAAGGCGTACAGTTGGGCGCTTAGGGTGTAAGCCTCACAGAAACAAAGCCCCGCACATGAGCTCCGGGGCGTTTTGCTAGTGCCCTGCCCCGGGGCGAGTCCTGAAATTGTCTTTTAAAACTGATCAAAAAGAAACAATGCCCACAGAAGAGTTGAATGGTGCTAAATTACTATTACAGATCGAGATAGTTCTATGAAATACAGTTGATAAAATGTCTTCCCACACAACATTAGTGGCAAACACAGGAGGAACTGTCAAAATACTGGTATCATCAAAATGTTAGATGCTTTGTCCCCTCCTTGAATAGGAGATCAACCATTCTATTGGAGCTCCCAGCCTCACCATTAAGGACCTGCATTCAAAAATAATATTGTCATAAGGCAAATGTCCATTTTTATCATGTTTATAGCCTCCATTGAATGTGATTCAATGTCCCTACAATCTGAGACCCTGCCCTGCAGAATAGCCTGGAGTTCAGCATAAGTGTTAGTAGTATGGGGGAAGCTTTTTAGGTAGCCAACAATTCAATTCCCTCTACTATTTCTTATGACTCCTCCCAAACTTTCAATATCAGGATTTTTAAGTGGAATTCCTGTGTATTCTAATTTTATTATATTATAACAGTAAGTACTTATTCATAATAACTGGAGGGAGTGAATTTTTTGAAAAAGGAAAGAAAGGCTTTGCATGGGCAAAGTTGTCTTTTTATCAGAAAAAGAAAGTTGGGTCCCTATGCTTGGGATTTGTTCCGGAGCTAAAAAAAATCGAATGTCATATAAGAAAGCGAAACTGAAACTGAAACTGAAACTGAAACACACTTTTTACTTCTTCCAACTTTCCACGGTATTTCTCTCTCTCTGCAGTTATAAATAAGTAAATTTTATGTTAAAAAAATTAAAAAGTTTATTCACACGAAACATTAATTAATTTGATCTCTTACTCCGAATCTAAGGCAAACAAATTAAAATAGAGGGAGTATTATGTTTGTGTGTATAATTTTTTATTCTCTTTGGAAGAGAAACATTTTGATAGTATAATGTAGATTGTTGCGTTGTTATTACTGTGTAATGAGAGTTGAGGTTTTGCTTGTTAGAATGGTTTGTTTTGTTCACCGACCGTTTGAATCATTTTGTTTATTGTATTGAAAACTTGAAGTCAACACACTTAAAGCGTGAGAGGATGAATAATAAAGCAGGCTTAAAAAAGATATATTGGCAGCATAATCTTTTGTAATTGTCTCCAACTTGTCTTTTTGATCATTTTGCTAAAGGTTAGTTTGCTTTAAGGAATAGTGAATTCTAATTATACAGTTTTCTCTATCACAAGACATGATATTGTTGTGTTAGTAAATGCAGATTAGTCTAGAAGTTTAGTAGGTAGTTGAGTGTTGTCTCATTTTTTCGGGGGATTAGGCTGTTGGTAGTCTGTTGCACCGTGTCTGTCGTAGTATTAGCCTTATTCTTGTAGTTTCTCGCTTTTGATACCTGTTACCATATGTTATTTACTGTGTTTTGGTTGTCGCACTTTTTCGCTGTTGTTACTGTTCTTTTTATATGTATGTTCTGTGCTGCCTTTCTTATTAGTTGCCATGTTTCAGTTTTCTTCACTGCCGCATTTCCTTCTTCATAGCTACTTTGATTTACTGCATTTGAGCGGGAGGGTCTTTCAGAAAAGCCTCTCTAACTCCACGAGGTAGGGGTAAGGTCTGCGTACATAATACCCTCCCTAGAACCCACTTTGTGGGATTACACGGGGTATGTTGTTGTTGTTGCCTTGTTGGTATGGAAGAGCATAAATATTACTGTCACTTGAGTTATTAGTCATTTTTTTTGAAATTCATGATGCAAGGGCGGTTGTACTCTTTATGGTATGGGTTCAGTAGAATCCAACAACTTTGACTCAAATTTTGTATTTGTATAAATGATTCATTTAATATGTACAAATTATAAATTTAGAATTCAGTAACTTCAATAGCTAGAATTCAAAACTCATAAACTTCAAATCTTGAATCCGTCTCGGCTTAAATGGTCTTCAGGGAGTTTCATGACCATTGTGTGTTTCTTTATTCTTTCCCTTTTCTTTTGCAAATTCTACAGCTGTTATAGGGCTACGAGTAGCTATGAAATGTAAATTGATAGTATCTTTGGGTATTGACTGGAGAACAAAGGATGCCAAATGAGCTGATTAGTAGTTTTATGTTTCTGAGATTGTGATTTTTTGTCTATTCTGTTTAACCTATAAATGGATAAAATCCTTGTGTTGATTCTTGGTAGTTAATATAGTGTTAGCTCGTCATCTTGGAACTACAAATTTGCTGGAGGTTAGGACTTTGAACAAAGCATACTCTACTTGCTCATATGATTGAGGTCAATATGCTCTGATTTACCTATCTGTTCATGAATATTCAATTCATAGACCTTTTGTGGCATATATGATATTGAGTATGATCTTCAAAGCTATTATTTCTTGAGTTGAATGAGTCAACAAAGTGCAAGAATTGTTGGAATTCTAGTCTAGCTTCCTATTCTTATTTGTGGACTGAGATGGAAACTTATTTCTTTTCTTCTTTCAGGTCAAAGCAGAGGAAATTCATCAAATCATTTCACGTTCGCGTTGTGCTCTAGCTAGTGAGAAAATCTTGGCATCTTCCCATCCCATATAAAACTAGACTTCCTGGAATTTTGCATGTCTGGTCCTGAGGCCATTGTTGATAATATTGGAAAAACACTTTCTTTGTCAGATAGGACAAAGTCTCTCGACACCGTGTTAATTAATGACAATAACCACTCTAGTAAATGGACGAATGGCGAAGTCTGTCATACTTCTGAAAGTGCCAGCTTTAGAGTTAGGGATCTCTTCTTACCAAATGGGGAATCATATTCTGGATCTCTGCTGGGAAACATACCTGAGGGTTCAGGAAAGTACGTATGGTCTGATGGTTGTCGGTATGCGGGTGATTGGAGACATGGAATGAGACACGGGCGTGGGAAACTAGAATGGCCTAGTGGTGCTGTATATGATGGTGAATTTTCAGGTGGCTATATGCATGGTGAGGGGATTCATATTGCACCTGATAAAGTGACATATAGGGGACGCTGGCGGTTGAACCTCAAACATGGTTTAGGGTATCAAGTGTATCCCAATGGAGATTTTTTCCACGGGTCCTGGATCCAAGGAACCCCTGAAGGACCTGGTAAGTATGAATGGGCAAATGGGAATATCTACTCAGGTAATATGAAGGGAGGGATATTTTCTGGAGAAGGAACTCTCACTTGGATCAATGGAGATTCATATGAAGGAAGCTGGTTAAATGGTATAATGCACGGTGTTGGTGCATATACTTGGATTGATGGTGGCTGTTATATTGGAACGTGGACACATGGAGTAAAAGATGGAAAAGGAACATTTTATCCTAGCGGTAGCCGACTTACAGCTGGTCAGGAATTTTACCTCAATGCTGTGAGAAAACAAGGATTACTTCCAGATTTGAGAAAACAAAAACGAGTCTCGCATATTTCTCACGCCTCTTCAGTAGATATGGGAAATGTGAAAGTAAGTGGAAACAAAGGATCCTCTAGACATTCATATGATAGGATCTCGAAGGGGAACCTATTAAAGCTTGAGCAGTCACACCCCACTAATGTTACTCTGGAAAGACGATGGAGTCTTGAAGTAGCTATTGAGAAGGTAATTGGAAATGATATAGATGGTGTTGACACTGGGAACGATATGAATACACCTATATTGGAAAGAGAATACATGCAAGGTGTACTAATCAGTGAGGTTGTGCTGAATGATCAATTCTCACCACAATCTAGAAGAGCAGCAAAAAGGAGGCAAAGAAAAGTTGCAAGGGAGTCAAAGAGGCCAGGTGAAGCAATTATTAAGGGTCATAGGTGTTACGATGTAATGCTTAGTTTGCAGCTTGGTATCAGGTACACTACTTATGGCTGCTCAAAATTTGTTTCCCTTGTTTCTCTCTCCATCCTGTTTATAGCAGATTGACTTTTGCTGGGCTTTGTTGGGGCTGTTTTCCTTTTTGTTTGTCAAACTTAAGCAACAGATAAACTGGTAATATATACATATATCATGCTATAATACTAGTCCTTTCCTAAGTTTATTCCCACTGTCTTGTTTAGCTATGGTCTTTAACAAGAAAAAGGAAAGGAAAAAAGGGAAAAAGAGAGAGTTGAATTAGACATTCAGCTCGAAATATAAACAAACATGTCTTGTTGCTCAGCACCTTCATATAACAAGTCATCCCATCTATTTAAACAAGCAGGGGTTCTCTCTTTACACAAAAGTATGAATGAAACAAAAAGGATCCTTAAATACTCTCACTATATTGAAAAGTCTTCTGGTTCTTTCAATCCAAATAAGCCAAAAGAGACATAGTGTGGTGATGTTCTTTGAGCTACGTTCTTCTCCTTCCCCATCTTTGTAATCTCCAGCTGGAAATTGCTTCATTGATAGTTCTTGGTAACTCCCCTGTAATATTGAACGTGAGGGGAACCATGGTCCATATATGTGAGGTCCAAAGAAAGACAATCGTATTGGAGAAAGAGTTACTATCCTGTTTATCTTATATCAACCTTTACGACCAGTTAAGCTTCTAGTTTGAGAATGTTGAAAAGTTTTGAAATATGACCAGATACAGTGTGGGGAAAGTTACACCGGTACAAAGACGAGAAGTGGGAACTTCTGATTTTGGTGCCTGTGCGAGCTCTTGGATGTATTTTCCTAAAGATGGATCTCAACTGACACCTTCTCATCAATCAGAAGATTTCAAGTGGAAAGATTATTGTCCAGTGGTTTTCAGGTTTTTCATTTACAATCTTCTACCTTCAAAGTCAATTGCAATCTGTGATTCCATAGTTTATTATTCTTGAAGGCATGTCAACAGTGAGGAAATAGCTTGATCTATACGGACGGAATTCTGATCAGTGAATGTACATCTCCCAAGTGACTTTAATATACAGGATATATCTGTAAATCACAGCTTCATATCTTTTATGACTTCTCTCAGCTCTATTTCTCCTTTGCTGACCAGTTAAGAAAGAGGATCTTCTGATAATAAAAGAAGTGCAACCGACATTTCTGTTTCAACAATTGATCAACTGAGCTAACCCCTTCATATATTCATTTTTTGGGTGCAACTGATGGTGTCATAGAAGTCAAGCTAATTATTGGCATTTTTTTTGTTTATTTATATGCGTGTGTATAATACGTGAAATGGATTTACCTTCTTGTAGGAATCTAAGGGAAATGTTTAAGATTGATACTGCTGACTACATGACATCCATCTGTGGAAATGATGCACTTAGAGAACTTTCTTCTCCTGGGAAAAGTGGCAGTGTGTTTTTCCTGTCTCAAGATGGTCGTTTCATGATTAAGACATTACTGAAGTCAGAACTTAAGGTATGCACTTAAATGATTAAATCTCATCAGTTGAGGTATCACAGTCCACAAACTATTTTACTAGGGTGGTGGTCATGGTTGTTCAATTCAGGGAAACCAGCTGCATGTAGTTGGAAAAGATCATTTAAGAGATAGAGAGAGGGCTAGTTGAAGTACTTCCTCATTCTGAAGTTTTACTTATCTAGTTCGATTGCCTTGGCAATGTCGAATCTTGAAGAGTGCTTGACATTTACTCTTGTTCCCTTATAGTTATAAAGTCTCTTTTTGATAAGTAATATTATTGCATAGAAGCACTAAGATAGTGCTTACAATATAGTTATAAAGTCTCTAACTTCTCAAAACAGCTCTTTTTTTAAACCTCTGGCTAATTCATCAGCATTCCTCTGATATTTGTAAGTTAGGTATATGAAAAAAAGAGAACTTTTCCAATTAGTGTTGGTAATCATTCTTATTAATGTGCATTTCACTTGTAGGTTCTGCTGCGGATGCTTCCAAATTATCATCTTCATGTCAAGGCATATGATAATACTCTCATCACTAAATTCTTTGGTCTTCACGGAATAAAGACCTCAAGTGGACAAATGGTATAAATTTTAAAACAATCACATTATTTCATCACTCCTGTTTTGTTCTTGTGAGTTTCTACAAGCTGAGAAATAGAAAGTTAGGATATCTTAAGAAGTTATGTGATATCAAATGTGTTTACTCTTTAATAATGTTAACCGAAGACTCTTAAACTTTGTTTACAAATTTAAGTAAGAAGTTGATTTATCATTGAATTAAAAAATGACTAATCACAAAATATCATATAACACATCTCAAAAACTATATATTGGTATGTACAAGCTTACACGTTTAGATATTTAATTCTTAATCAAATATCTGAGTGACAAGTATATGTTAATCTGAGTAAAATTTGTGACAAACCAAAAGAAAAACTAAACCATCTAAGTTATTATGCTAAATGTATAAACCAAATTAAAGTGAACTCAGAATGAGTATTTGGTTTTTGTTTTTTATTATTTATTCTTTTGTTGGATTTTTGTTTTTTTAACGATTGATGATACATCTTAATATATAATGAATTGGTCACATTTATTTCGTATTTGATCGTACATCTTGTAGCACCTGCCCGGGAACCAAAACCTCGGTGGAGGAAGCATTTAGAGTTGTCAGTTAGAAATTCCTCTCATCATCCCAATTTATATCTCTCCTCCCATTGTGGACGTCCAGAATGTTTGGCACCATTCCGTATCTATACAACCTTCAGAACATAAACTATTCAAATATTTTTGATGTGCAACTGTTATTTTACCCTTTTATTCACTATCACTAATATAATTCACAAGTCAAATTAATATTTTAAACACAAATACCACCATATAAATGAGACGCAGGATGTCCACTTCAGTTAGTGGTTTGGTTCCAGAACACTTTTCTTTACATGCATGTTCTCATTTGAAGAAGGAACGTATAGATCTTGCTATAAAAAGCTAACTCTTTTTCTTTTTCAATAACATTTACAGTTCCGCTTTGTAGTAATGGGAAATATGTTCTGCACAGAGTTAAGAATCCACCGAAGATTTGATCTAAAAGGTTCTTCACTTGGACGATCTGCAGACAAGGTCGAGATTGACGAGAACACGATTCTCAAGGATCTAGATTTGGACTACTGCTTTTATTTAGAACCTTCTTGGCAGGAGGCTTTACTAAAGTGAGTCTTGGTAAAATATTCCCTTATCTTGCACGTATTTTCTCTGATGTTTATGCACTTCAACTTTCTCTTACTTACTTCACTTGATCCCTATAGTAATATCTGAAGGTTTTACCTGCCCTCCATGATGGTTGATCTTTCATAGAGCTTCTTGTGAACATTAGTAAATGTTAATATGCTAGGACTTTTTAAAATCTTTTGTCTAGATTTAACAAAATTAGGTTCTTAATTTTGATTAAGTCCTTCAGTTTTTAGCATTTAAAGAAAGTACCTTATGCAATTAGATATCCAGGGATTTAAACAGCGCCAGCCATGCTTTACTGGCATTATTGCTGTACTGAAGAAAGTGGCTCAATTAACCCTTCAGTTAATGCCCATTTAGCATGATACTGTGGATGCCTTTTGATAGATGTACAACAACATACCAGTGAAATCCACAACGTAGGTCTAGGGAGGGTAGAGTGTACGCAGACTTTATCTCTACCTTGGTAGGTAGATCGGTTGTTTCCGAGAGACCCTCGGCTCAGGACAAGCAAAGTAGGAAAAACAGTTAGACCCGGTCAAAAATTTAAAGCAGTATGAAAATGCTGGTATCAAACGCGAATACGTCATGATAGCGCATCCTGAAAAAAGAAGCAGTAACTAACCCAGGTAAAGAAGATAAATAAAGTACCCTAAAGAACACATAGCAGAAGAAATCAAACTAGAGGGGACTATAAAGCAATACTGCGCCTATTCGTATGATATGCTAAGCGGACCTACAGTAATAACACTACAACTATCAGTTTGTAAGCGTAAGTAGGACTACTCTCGACTACCTACAACCCTTCTACCATAATCTATGTCCTCCACAACCCCCTATCTAAGGTCATGTCCTCCACAACCCCCTATCTAAGGTCATGTCCTCAGTAAGTTGCGCCTGCTCCATATCCCGTCTAATCACATCTCCCTAATATTTCTTCGGCCTACCTCTACCCCTCCTGAACCCGTCCATAGCCAAACTCTCACACCTCCGTACTGGGGAATTTGTCTCTCCTCTACACATGCTCAAACCAACTTAACCTCGCTTCCCGCATCTTATCCTCCACCGAAGACACTCCTACTCTGCCCCGAATATCATCATTTCTAATCATATCCTCCTTGTATGCCCACACATCCATCTCAGCATCTTTATCTCCGCCACTCTCATCTTTTGGATGTGCGACGTCTTGACTGGCCAACACTCCACCCCATACAACATAGTCGGTCTAACCACCACCCTATAAAACTTGCCTTTTAGTTTTTGTGGCACATTTTTGTCGCACAAGACTCCAGATGCAAGCCTCTATTTCATCCACCCTGCCCTAATGGGATGTGTAACATCGTCCTCAATCTCTCCATTCCCTTGGATAATAGACCTGAGGTACTTGAAGCTTCCTTTCTTCGGAATGACCTGAGTATCAAGCCTCACCTCCACGTCTGTCTCAAGGTTGCTCCCGTTGCTAAACTTGCACTCCAAGTATTTTTTCTTGGTCCTACTCAGCCTGAACCCTTTAGACTCCAGAGTCTGTCTCCAAACCTCCATCTTAGAATTCACTCCGCTATGAGTTTCATCAATCAGGAATATGTCGTCTGCAAATAACATACTTCATGGCACCTCCCTTTGGATTTGTTGCGTCAGTCCATCCATCACCAAGACAAATAAGAATGGACTACTAGCTGATCCCTAGTGCAACCCCATCATTACAAGGAAGTGCTCCGAGTCTCCTCCCACTGTCCGTATCCTGGTCTTGGCTCCATCATACATATCCTTGATCGCCCTAGTGTACGTCACAGGGACACCTCTAGCCTCCAAACATCCCTAAAAAACCTCCCTAGGGACTTTGTCGTATGCCTTCTCGAGGTCGATGAAAACCATAGGTAAGTCTCTCTTCCTCTCCCTATACTGCTCCACCAACCTCCTAATAAGATGAATGGCTTCTGTAGTCGAACGCCCCGGCATGAATCCAAACTAGTTCTCGGAAATAGACACGCCTCTTCTCACCCTCATCTCCACGACCCTTCCCAAACTTTCATAGTGTGGCTCAGCAGCTTAATACCCCTATAGTTGTTGCAACTCGGGATATCACATGTGTTCTTATACAAAGGAATCATTGTACTCCACCTCCATTCTTCGGTCATTCTCGTTGTCTTAAAAATGATGTTAAACAACTCAGTCAGCCACTCCAAATCTGTCAACCTACGCTCTTCCAAAATTCAACTAGGATCTCATCAGGCTCAGTCGCTCATCCCATGCGCATCCTACGAAGAATACCCTTAACCTCCTCAATCTTAATCCTTCTACAATACCCAAAATCCCGGTACCTACCAGATTGCTCCAGATCTCTCAACACAATGTCTCTATCTCTTTTTTCGTTCAAGAGTTTATGAAAGACTGTCACCTCCGCCGAATATGCGCGTCCTCCACCAGTACTTTGCCGTTCTCGTCCTTGATTCACCTCACGTGATCCAAGTCACGGGCCCTCCTCTTCCTCGCCTTGGCTAGTCTGTACAACTTCTTATCCCCGCCTTTTTCTCTAATTCAACGTATAGGCGTTCAAAAGCCATCGTTTTCGCCGCCGTGACCGCTAGCTTTGCCTCTTTCCTCACCATCTTATACAGTTAACTATTCATCCACTTCTCCACCTCTCCACCTCATCCTTGCTTTCTACCAATTTAGCATATGCCACTTTCTTCGCGTCCACCTTCTCTTGAACTTTACCATTCCACCAACAGTCCCCTCGATGCCCACCACGCCTACTCCGCGAGACCCCTAACACTTCTCTAGCCACTTCCCGAATGCAACTGACCGTCCTGTCCCACATACCGGTCCCGTCCCCCCTTGCCCCCTTGGCCATCAACCTCTCCCCCATCTCCTTTGCACTAGCCATGGTCAAACTCCCCTATTTGATTCTCAACCTGTCATCCACAACCCTTCTCTTTTTCTCCATCTTGATCTCCAAATCCATCACCAAAAGCTTATGTCGGGTTGTAAGACACTCCTTCGGAATAACCTTGCAGTCTTTACAAAAACCGTTGTCAACCATCCTAAGGAACAAAAAGTCTATCTGAGTCTTAGCCACCAACTATGGAAAGTCACCAAGTGCTCCTCCTTTTTCAGGAACCTCGAATTGGCTATCACCAACCCAAAAGCTCTAGCGAACTCCAAAATTGAGACGCCTCCCCCGTTCATGTCTCCGAGGCCAAAGCCTCTATGCACGTCGTCGTAGTCCTCCGAAAGTGACCCGATATGTCCAGTTAAATCCTCTCTTACAAATAACTTCTCAATGGGTGGTACACCTTCCACCACCTCGTCCAAATTCTCCCAAAAGCGTCATTTCTCCTCCTCGTCCAAGCCTGCCTGCGGCGCGTAAGCACTAATAATGTTCATAGTGGACCCTCCAACTACCAACTTAATCGCCATCATCCTATTGTTAACCCTCCTAACCTCTACCACCTGGTCCCTTAGCTCGCTGTCTACCAAAATGCCTACCCCATTCCTATACCCCGACCTACCCGAGAATCATAACTTATACCCGTCCACCTCCTTAACCTTAGGTCCTACCCATTTGGTCTCCTGGACACAAGCTATATTAATCCTTCTCTTCTTAAGAATCTTAACTAGCTCTATGGACTTCCCTGTTAAAGTCCCAATGTTCCAAGACCCTATTCTCGGCCTAGTATCTCCCTTACCCCGCTAACCCCGCTAACCCTCACCCCGTCCCCAACCGAGAACATGACCCTAGTCTACCATCAGTCGCCAAATCCACTAAAGCGGCTATATATTAATTGGCAATTTACCCTAAAACAAGCAGAAATCAATGCGAAAAACACAAATCAATGCGAGAATCAATGCTAAAAACACAAATTAACAATAATCTAGGTGCAAGTCTAGCCACTACGACAAGAATGATATAGCTAAGGAGAAGACTAGCAACGGCAAGAATGTAAAGTTAATATACAATACAGCAAAACAAGCAAAGTTTAACTACGGAGGTAAGGACAAAGAATGAATACGGGCACCTGGAGGTACCAACTCCAGGTGAATCTAACCTGCTCGCCGCCAAAAATCGTTGTTCAGCTGTGCAAATATCTGTTTTCTTCTGGAAAATTCTTGTTCACCGCCGGAACTTGCCGGAAACTTGCGTAACTATGTAAACTTACCTGAAACCCACTATAGGGTTTATGTTTTGAGCTTGAGAACCCAAAGAAACCTGGTCTTCTTCGTCGGCGGCCGCCGGAGGTGGTGGTCTCTGAAGGTCCTTACTGACCAGATCTGTTCGTCGGTGGTGCCGAGTGACGGGTTACGGTTGATAATCACCGGCGACGATACAACTCCGGCCGCCGGTGGTGGCGGGAAGATAGAGAAAGAGTAGAAAGGGGGAAGAAAGAGAAAGAGAGAGAACGAGAGAGGAACAGGCAGCGTACCTGGTCGCGTGTGGTCGGCGGACGGCGCAACGTCGGCAGTCAGTGGTCGGTGGTGGTAGTCACCGACGACGATACAACTCCGGCCACCGGTGGTGGCGGGAAGATAGAGAAAGCCGAGGGGGAAGAAAGAGAAAGAGAGAGAAAACAGAGGACAGCAGTGCTAGGGTAGCGTACCTGGTCGCCGGTGGTCGGTGGTGTGTCGATGTGTGTGTGTGTGTGTGGGGGGGGACTCCAATAAATTGCAGTTAGTTGAATTATTTCATGAATTACTGGTTGACATTTTCAGTTTGCTTGTATTAGCTTTTCTCAGCCACTATAGTCGCTTTCTGCAGTAACAGTTCCACGTGATTCATCTGAGTAAATATGGTGGAAAGTTCTGTGTGCGCTCATACCATGCATTTGCAAAGAATGAATCTTTTTCTTGTTGTTTCCCTTTATTCTTCTAAGGAGGTTGGGGGGGGGGGGGGAGTTTTACTCATATTTCTTCAAGTTTCCACGTTGTGGGATTTCACTGGGTATGTATGTTGTTTAATAACATAGAATAAGGTTTAGAGTGCATGGATTTATTTACAGTACTTTTCCTGGAATCAATTAACACTGGCATCAGAAACTATTTGATAGTGTTCCTCTTTATGTTTGATGGTCATTGACTTGCATAAAAGGATCTTTATGTATTCGCGCAAATTACTTAAAGTATTTCTGTGAGTTTAATAACACATAGTAACTTTTGAGTGCATGGATTTGCTTGGTACTTTAACCTGGAATCAGGCACTACTGCCATTGGAAAATCATCCGAGAGTGTTTCTCTTTTATATGGTCACCTCACACTAGAATGATAGAATATTTATGAATTCATTCTAGTTACTCCGGTAATAAGTAAAGAATGGTATGTGTTAAATAGCTTTCCCAGTCCCATAGTTTAATGATATAGTAAATCTGTATTTTGTTAGTTGAACTTGAAAGAGATCTTTAGGGGAAAAGAACTTTTGAACTTGAGATGCCATAGAAAGAGTAGAATGTCACTTACTACTGTAGAAGTAACCTGCATTGTCTGATGCTTGTTTAAGGAGATAGACCATTTCCAGTAGTGTCCCAACTAAAAGTTGAAATAGTTGCGTAAATGATTTGAAATAATGTTTGCTTATTTGAATGGAAATCCTTTTAAATGATCCCATTTGTTTTTTGACATTCATGTACTTGTACAGACAGATTGAAATTGATAGTAAGTTCTTGGAGGAGAAGCACATAATGGATTACAGCCTCTTGTTAGGTGTTCATTATAGAGCACCCCAGCACCTGCGGTCTCCCATCCCGTGCAGTCGACGTACAACAGCAGAAGGATTAGGAATTGTTGCAGAAGATGGTAGGTTTATTTCTGAAAGAGATATTGATGTGTGTCTCTATCTATGTGAATAACATGGGACCAACAACAGTAAACCCTGGGATTACTTAATCAGAAGTACACCGAAAACCAACCTGATCTCAAAATAAGTTCCAGAATCTTAAATACATAAACTTCCTGATTTGGTTGCTGTTGAATAATCTATGTACAGACTAGTTAGAAATATTTAAAGACTAGATAATGGAGTAAGGGGATCATTATCAGCATTGTTTCCAAACCATGTTGGAACCTTACTTCAATTGGCTCTCTGATGTTCACTAGACTTTATTGTTCTCATGTTTTGAACTTTCTATAAAATTACTTATTTCCTTTTCTAATCTGTAAGAATGCATTATTACTGATTCTGAATTTTTATTTCTTTTGTTAATTACAGAGTCACTGGAGGATGAAATATCACCCCAAGGCCTAGTTTTAGTCCCTCGCGGCACAGATGATTGTGTAGTAGTGGGTCCTCATGTCAGAGGCAGTCGATTGCGAGCATCATCTGCTACCGGTGACAATGAAGTGGATCTCCTCCTTCCTGGGACAGCAAGGTATGTTCGTAAAGCTTGAACTTGTCAGCACACTTAAGAATCATGCTAGGAATAGGATAATGTGCAGCAGGTTAATATAATCGAGAAAGTTCATGATTCTGTATGTTTGCCAAATGAATGTAGATTTATGCTATATCTCATGTAATCTGTGAATTTTTTATCCGTTTTTTGTTTACTGTTTATGTGTCCCCAAGCAGACTCCAGATTCAGCTTGGAGTTAATATGCCAGCAAGGGCAGAGCATATACCCAGGAAAGACGAAACACGGATGTTTCTTGAAGTATACGATGTTGTATTATATGTCGGCATCATTGACATATTGCAAGAATACAACACAAGAAAGAAGATAGAACATGCATACAAATCAGTTCAGTTTGATTCTATGTCCATTTCTGCTGTGGAGCCAACATTTTATTCACAGCGTTTCTTAGAGTTCATCCGAAAGGTGTTTCCTGCAAATTCAATAGTTCATTAGGAGAGTTTGTATATTGTCGTTTACACCTCATCCTTAACTTTAAAACAAGGGATTAATCCGATGACCTGTATTTAGTTGGCATATATTTATCTACTGTTTGCATTTATTGAGAATGCAACACGGATTATGTATATAGTGATTCCCTTCTCTCTTTTTTGGAAGAAAATAAATTTAAACTCTTCTGGCAACAATGGAAATACTTTTCTTTACTGCCATTTGATGCTCAATAACGTTACTGCATTTTGTACTTCCATTACTATAATGAAGATGCCACCAACACACTGACTAGAATTTCAATTTAGTAGAGGCAACTTTAAGTTGAAATGGAGGTCAGCAATCTGGATACACCTGAAGCTGTCGTGCTAACTTCCCAAGACAAAAATATATAAATACATAAAGTAAAAAGGATCTTGCTAAGAAGAAGGTATATGGATTCACTGACAATTCAAGTATAAATGTATCTTATTAACTCAGATCTGGCTCCTGAAAATTGAGAGGATTAAATTTAAATAAGTACAAGCCTCCATTCAGTGGAGCAGCAGCTAATGCACCAGTCTGCTTCTGATATTTGAAGCTAGTATTGTATTACATAGTATGCCTCCAGAGGACCACCAAATGCATGAACCAGCAAAGTGATGCACTACTAGGCAGCACAACATCCAACCCATGATTTCATGCCTAGACTCTAATCACCATTGACACTAGGTACAAAAGCAGATCTGCAAAACTCGGTCACTAGGAATGTGCTTGACTGTTGCATCCAAAATCGATGGTGTGATTCAAAACACACTGTTCGGATCATGGAATTACATCTAAACTTCCGCTCTATATTTTTATTGAATATAGCTTGTTTTCTAAAATGCAGCAACTTCAAGTAACTGAATATACAAAATTACCAGTTACAGTACAAATGAGGGCCTAAACTCAAATGAAGGACATTAACAGGACTAATCAGACAAATGTACTCTATAACCCACTTCACCAGCTATTTTACACGCCTCAGGAAGATAGCGGACTGCGGTGAACTCCAGCCAGTTCAAAGGAAAGCACTAGCGATCAATGAAAGATTTGTTCATAAGATTAACTGCTGAATCCATAAACTGCAACCATGAAAACAAGTACAAAAATGTGATAAAGGTAGAATGAGAATTTCCTACATATACTTGCAGTAATATGTGCGAATTAAGATATTAAACATCAATCTGCAGCATTCTGGAATTTAATCTAGAATGTTGTGTGGCGATTTTCTACTTAGTATTCGTCAGTCAGACAAAAAGGGAAGAGCAGTATTTAATTTCTTTGATGAACAAATTACTCAAGCTCAGTATAAAAGTAATCGTCAAGCTTAGGAATGAACAGATGCAGTTCATTTTTGAATAAAGAATGTTCAGATAGCTACCGCTGCACTTAGGTGCCTAGTGCATTACTTAGACAACAACAACATACCCAGTGTAATCCCTAGTGCATTACTTAGAAAAAGGACAAAAGAATAGGTCGAAGGAGGACTCTTAACAAATTATTCAAACCCATTTATGCTACATATATATAATAGAAGAGTTTTTCAGGAGGTAATATAGTTACTTAACCTAGTATACTTTCACAGAGCCTAAGAAACCAGTAGATTTATTTCCTCAAGGCATGTCAACTTTACTCGATTGAACTAAACTAGACAAAGTAGCATTACCTTCCCAACTGACTTAAGTTCTCGTTCAATAGGTTCCATAAACTTCAAGTCGACTTCAATGGGCCATACCTGCATGCATATTGGAAGTTGTTTAGAAATGCGAAATACTGAAGGCTAAAAGCCAAAAACATAAATGAAGAGCCTCAAGCCAAAAACTAGAAGATAATTGAGACAATATAGTTCGAGGTAGTAAACAATTATAGCTTGGTAGAATAAGATTTAAGAAATCAAATAGCATAGCTGCTGTCACCTGAAACTAACATCATATATACATAAAAAAAAATGGTTGGTGTCTAGACTGGTCGCCACTGGACAAAACTCATTCATAGATCTGAACTGCTTTCTCTCTCCTCTCTCCCTTCCCCGCAACGGTAACACACACACACAAACCTTTCTTCTCTCTTCGTTCACACACACAAACCTTTCTTCTCTCTTCGTTTTGTTCTTTTTCTCCTCGATCTACACAGGTGCTCGAATTTTTGGTGAAAACTCAAGTGAACAGTACTTCCGGTGCCAGTGAACAGTACCGGGGAACAATGATTTTCGCCGCTAACAGGTTTGATTCAACTGGAGTTGGTACCTCCGGTTGCCCGTATCCATTCTTTGTCCTTATCATTGTTAAATTTTGCCGTTTCGTTGTATTGATTCGTGACTTTACGTTTTTGCATTTACCCTTCTTGTCTTGAGTTATAGCATTCTTGGTGTAGTGGTTTTACTTGCCTCTAGATTCTTGTTAACTTGTGCTTTCACTTTGATCCCTTTCTGTTTTAGGGTAAACGTTTGATTAGTTTATTATTTTATATTTGCTTTAGTGACTTTGGTAACTGATGGTAGACTAGGGTCATGTTCTCGATCAGGGACGGGGGCGAGGGGTAGGGGGTAAGTGGGGTAAGGGAGATGCTAGACTGAGAATAGGGTCTTGGAACATTGAGACTTTAACGGGGAAGTCCATAGAGCTAGTTAAGATTCTTAAGAAGAGGATGATTATTATACATTTGTCCAAGAGACCAAATGGGTAGGACATAAGGCTAAGGATGTGGACGGGTATAAGTTATGATTCTCGGGTAGATCGAGGTATAGGAATGGGGTAAGCATTTTAGTAGACATCGAGCTAAGGGATCAAGTGGTAGAGATTAGGAGGGTCAATGACAGGATGATGGACATATCGGGTCACTTTTAGGGGTTATGACGACGTGCATGGAGGCTTTGGCCTCGGGGACAGGAATGGGGGAGGCGTCTCACTTTTGGAGTTCGCTAGAGCTTTTGGGATGGTGATAGCCAATTCGAGGTTCGTGAAAAAGGAGGAGCACTTGGTGACTTTCCGTAGTTCGGTGTCTATGACTCAAATAGACTTTTTGCTCGTTAGAAAGGTTGACAACGGTCTTTGTAACAACTGCAAGGTTATTCCGAGGGAGTACCATACAACCCGACATAAGCTTTTGGTGATGGATTTGGAGATCAAGATGGAGTAGAAGAGGGGGGTTGTGGATGACAGGTTAAGAATCAAATGGCGGAGTTTGACCATGACAAGTGCCAAGGTAATGGGGGAGAGATTGATGGCCAAGGGGAGTAGTGGGAATGCGACCGATATGTGGGACAGGACAGCCAGTTGCATTCGAGAGGTAGCTAGAGAAGTGCTTGGGGTCTTGTGGGATAGCCGTGGTGGGCATCGAGGGGACAGGTGGTGGAATGGTAAAGTTCAAGAGAAGATGAAAGCGAAGAAAGTGGCGTATAAAAAATTGGTAGAAAGCAAGGATGAGGTGAAGAAGTGGACGAATAGGGAACTGTATAAAATGGCGAGGAAGGAGGCAAAACTTGTGGTTATGGCAGCGAAAACAGAGTCTTTTGAACACATGTACGTGGAATTAGAGGAAAAAGGTGGGGATAAGAAGTTGTATAGACTAGCCAAGGCGGGGGAGAGGAGGGCTCATGACTTGGATCACGTGAGGTGCATCAAGGACGAGGAAGGCAGAGTACTGGTGGAGGACGCGCATATTAGGCGGATGTGGCAGTCTTCCATAAACTCTTGAACGAAAAAGAAGATATAGACATTGTGCTGGGAGATCTGGAGAAATCTGGTAGGTACCGGGATTTCGGGTATTGTAGAAGCATTAAGATTGAGGAGGTTAAGGGTGTTATTTGCAGGATGTGCAGGGGACGAGCGACCGGACCTGAGGAGATCCCGTTGAAATTTGAAAGAGCGTAAGCAGGGCAGGTTTGGAGTGGCTTACTGAGTTGTTTAACATTATTTTTAAAACGGCAAAAATGCCCGAAGAATAGAGGTGGAGTACAATGATCCCTTTGTACAAGAACAAATGTGATATCCAAAGTTGCAACAACTATTGGGGTATCAAGCTGCTAAGACACACTATGAAAGTTTGGAAAAGGGTCGTGAAGATGAGGGTGAAAAGAGGCGTGTCGATTTCCAAGAACCAGTTTGAATTCATGCAGGGGCGTTTGACAACAGAAGTCATTCATCTTATTAGGAGGTTCGTGGAGCAGTATAGGGAGAGGAAAAGAGACTTACATATGATTTTCATCGACCTCGAGAACGCATACGACAAAGTCCCTAGAGAGGTTCTATGAAGATGTTTGGAGGTTAGAGGTGTACATGTGGTGTACACTATGGCGATCAAGGATATGTATGATGGAGCCAAGACCAGGGTACAGACAGTAAGAGGAGACTCGGAGCACTTTCCAGTGATTATGGGGCTGCACCAGGGATCAACTCTTAGCCCATTCTTATTTGTCTTGGTGATGGATGGACTGACGCGACAAATTCAAGCGGAGGTGCCATGGTGTATGTAATTCGCAGACGACATAGTCCTGATTGATGAGACTGAGCTGGAGGTTTGGAGACAGACTTTGGAGTCTAAAGAGTTCAGGCTGAGTAGGACAAAGACAGAATACTTGGAGTGCATGTTCAATAACCGGAGCGACCTTGAGACAGGCGTGGACGTGAGGCTTGGTACTTAGGTCATTCCAAAAAAATAAAGTTTCAAGTACATCAGGTCTATTATCCAAGGGGACAGAGAGATTCATGACAATGTCACACGGAGTATTGGGGCAGGGTGGATGAAATAAAGGCTCGCATCTGGAGTCTTATGCGACAAAAAGGGGCCACCAAAATTTAAAGGCAAGTTCTATAGGGCGGTAGTTAGACCGACTATGTTGTATGGGCAAAGTGTTGGTCAGTCAAGACTTCGCACATCCAAAAGATGAAAGTTGCGGAGATGAGGATGTTGAGATGGATGTGTGGGCATACAAGGAGGGATAAGATTAGAAATGATGATATCCGGGATAGAGTGAGAGTGACCTCGGTGGAGGATAAGATGTGGGAAGCGAGGTTTAGATGGTTTAGGCATGTGCAAAGGAGAGACAAATACCCCAGTGCAGAGGTGTGAGAGGTTGGCCATGGACGGGTTCAAGAGGGGTAGAGGTAGGCCGAAGAAGTATTGGAAAGAGGTGATTAGACGGGATATGGTGCATGTGCAACTTACTGAGTACATGACCTTAGATTGGGGGTTATGGAGGACACAAATTAGGATAGAAGGGTAGTAGGTAGTCGAGCGTAATCCTACTTACGTTGGCAAACTGGTAGTTGTAGTGTTATTATTGTAGGTTCGCTTATCCTATCATACTAATAGGCGCAATATTGCTTTATAGTCCTCTGTAGTTTGATTTCTGCTAATGTGTGTCCTTTAATGTACTTTGTTTAATTTATTTACCTGGGCTAGTTACTGCATACTTTTTCAGAATGTTATGACTTATTCGGTTTTGATATCAGCATTTTTATACTGCTTACATTTTTTGACCGGGTCTGACCGTTTCTCTTACTTTGCTCTTGCTTTGCTTTTGCTTATGCTTTGTCTTGAGCCGAGGGTCTCTCGGAAACAACTGCTCTACCTACCAAGGGAGAGGTAAGGTCTGCGTACACTCTACCCTCCCCAGACCCCACGTTGTGGAATTTCACTGGGTATGTTGTTGTTGGAGTCTAGACTACTTCACCGGATACCTGCTACCTCCCACTAGCACAGGTACCAGATAACTCTACCCACCAAAGCTTAGGTAGATTGGAAGAATCACCTAGTGTTTTTTGTCTATACTGGAATTTGTACCTTGATCTCCCATAATTTTCACCCACTTTGTTGACTGCTAAATCACACCACTAGATGCTCTAAAACTAACACCATATACAGAAGGCTTCAATGAGGCGACAACTTTTTTGGCATCAAATGCCTTTTAGCTTCAACAAAAAGAAGAAAAAAAGGAAGAGAAAGATATAACCATGTATATACATTCTTCTATTCATATGTTGTAATTTATAGTTCCTACCATTTGAGCAGGTTAGACCACATGATTCACAGACTAGATGGCACATACACAAATAACATGGTAGTGTCATTAACTGATCCATCAAAAAATCATTTTTCATTTCAGGGAAAAAAAATCCTGGACCTTTCACATCTCCCATGTAAAAGTATACTCCTTTTTCCTTCTCAGTTCTCCCTTTGGAAAGAAACAATTCCATCCAAGTTCAATTTCAAAGTGTCTTTGATCCTTAACAACGTACAGCACAACTGACTTATTAGACAAGCACTTTTAATAAGGTTTATCTTGATGAAGAGAAATTTTAATAAGGTTTATTAAATAGGTATAACATCAAACCAGTTAAAATATTCAATAGACAAGGTAGTGAGATCCATAATCCTTTGTTTTTGCATTGATCTTTTAAACTGTCAATCTAGAGGAAGTTTCTATTGGAATTTTCTGTTGTTTGATATTTCATGATAAGTGATAACACACAAGATTATTAACAGTAGTATTAGCATTATTCCTGTAACTTCTTGTTTTTCAATTTCTGTTATCACATGTTGTAACTTTTGCTTCGGTTATCGCATTATTTCATTGTTGTTACTATACCTTTTGTTTTTTGAATGCTATGTACTGCTTTCCTATTAGTTTTCATGTCTTCTTCACCGCCATATTTCCTTTTTCGTAACTGCTTTTAAATGCTTTACTTGTGCCGATGGTCTGTTGGAAACAACCTTTCTACATGGAGGTAGGGGTAAGGTCTTCTTACACTCTACCCTACCCAGACCCTACTGGAAGAATTCTTAGGTCTAAGAAGGTTGAGCATCATCTACTTTATTACATAACGCAGAGCATATGCCTACTCAAACAACTCAATCATTTACTATGGAATTTTTTAAAGCCAGATGGACCGACATTATGTTAGCCTTAAAAAGCACTTGTTCAGCCGAATAACTAAATCGAGTAAGCTAAAGAGATACCTTTCTATTATACTCACGGACGAGATTGAGATCTTTTAAGCTTTCTGACGAGCATAGTTGAACTCCTAAAAGTATTCTTACTAATGACTAAGTTCATTTGTCCAAATTCATTCATACTAAAATAGTGTCTAAGTTCGTCCTCTTTGAAATATTGATTTGTCTTAATAGCATTCAAATGGGTCTTTACTCATATTCCAACCGTTAGACCATTGAATAGCTATTATCATTTCATAATTGGAACCGTTATTGGCTATCAAATGATTAGCCAATCTGTTGGACATCTACCTATATATATCCCCATATGTTTCCATTGTGAGTAATAAACAGAAATCAAGAGAAACTCTTACCTCCTGTATTTTATTGTGCTGGCTTTTTTTCCCCTCTATTTAATCTTTATTGCCTAGGTATCGAGCATCGCGACGCTGGAGGTAAGAGTCGCGACTCCATTTAACAGCGTCGCGGCGCTCAGGGATTTCTTTTCAAAACCCTAACCCTCTTCACATTCTCTCCCCAATTTCACAAATACTCCACAATACCTCTTTCATACTCCCTCTTCTCCGAAAAATCCCCTCCCAAAAATCCATCTCACAAATTCAATAAATTTTCCTCAAAACCCTACAAAACCCAATCTTTTATAAATTCGTCCATAACGTCTCCAAATCTTCACTACTTGGTGAAATACATCATTATAAGAGGTCCTCTCCATAAGGTAAACATTGCATTCAAGTTTTCTTTTTGAAGTTTTTGTGATCTATTGTAAAAATTGGAAGAATTTTAAGTTTGGGGGTTGAAGTTTGTGGTAGATTGTGTTGGACTGAAAATTTATACTGTGAGGTGCTAAAAATTGTTGATATTTGTGGAGTGTGGGCTGAAATTGATGTTGTTTGAGATTAGTTGTTCTTGTTGAGTTGTTTGTTTGTTGTGAAATTAAGGGGTGGTTTTGCCAAATATTTTGCAAAAAAACTTGATAAGTGTTGACAAGGCATAATGGGCCCGAGAAAAGCTAGTTCCAGGGCATCCGCTTCTAAAGCCCCCGTACCTGACTATGATGAAACTATATTGGCTAATAAAGTTGCCCAGGAGAGATATAATAGACTATGCTCCAGCTCTTTTGTGCCCAAAAGAGGCATGAAATTCCAAATTTATCCATAGAATGATGAGGTATATGAGCCCATTAGAGCCATGATTGCTGACAGAGGTGGGGAGAATATGTCAACACCCGTTTACCTAGGCCAAATATCTCTATTGTATATTTTTTCTATGCTAATCACCATGAACAGGAGAATGAGCATTGTTTTGTACGAGGGAGACATGTGCCAGTTGGGTCCGAGGCCATTAATGCATTATTTGGGCCCCCTGATATTGAAGATGATGGGTTCAACGAAGATAACTTCGCTAGTTGGAGTCGAAATGTCTTAAGAATTAACTGAGTTGTAATGGCTTAGACAGTAGGGTACCAAGGAGCTAGGTGTACTGACTCGCATGAACAACCAAGGGGCATGCACAGATGCCAATTCAACAAAGTTGCTCGAGCATGGCTGTATCTTGTGAGTGTCTGCCCCGTATCCCATCGACGCATTTTTCTGACATACCAATGGACCGTGTGAAGTTGGTATATGCTATAATGATGGGACTGAGAATAGATGTGGGTGTAGAAATCAGGAAGAGTATAGCTGGGATATGTAGACTGACCACTACAGGTGGGTTGGGTCATGGTTCACTGATCACGACGCTCTTTGCTGCACATGGAGTACCTAAAGGCGCCAATTATGTGACTGGAAAAATACAGCAGGCTCTTACTCGAACAATGGTTAATGTGTACCCAGAACCCGCACCAGCATTTTCTACTAGAGAGAGGTGCAGAAGCCAGCCTAAGCGCCAACAAATGGAGCATGATGAAGAAGCTGGAGAGCCTGGACAGAGCAGTCATCCACCTCCTTTGGCTATTGAGGCACCAGTAGACGGCCACACCTAGAGGTTGGATCAACTTTTCCAACAGAACCAGTACATTATCCAACATAACCAGTATCTCATCCAAAACCAGCAGTACATGGACACCTACATGCAACAAAGACATAAGTATGAGGTCACGAGTGTAGACCAAATAAACTCTTTCAGAGCTGGTCCATGGATGACAAAATAAATGAGTCATATCTTGGATATCCTCCAATGTACCTGCCGTCTTACCATGCACCACCACCGCCACCACCACTCTGAATCGCTTAGCTGCAGTTTCAGTAAGTCTTCTTACTCTTGCTTTACTTCTCATTTTGGGGACAATGTGTTGAATAGGTTTGGGGGGGGGGTCTTATTATTTTTATGTTAATAATGTTTAATTATTTGTGTTCAGTTATTTGTTTGTTGTTAGTGTCTTTGTTTAGAGTCCGTGTGTGAGTATCTTGTGTCAGTGAATCAAGTTAATAATAAATAGCCCATGAGATTGAGTGAATGCATGTATTAAAATTGGATGAAATTGATAGCCATGAAATGCTTAAATCTGTGAGCTTAAGTTGGATAGTTCTTGAGTTGCTTTTAATTATTAATAAATATGAAAACTTGATCATGATTAGTGAATTTCTTGTACTCAAATATTGGTTTATGCATGATTGAATTTTGGTTTGAGGAAAGATGGTGGAAAGTTCTAGAACTTGCTTGCTTGCTACTTGAGACGAAATCCTAGATGATGCATGCTTAGGAAGATGATTTAGGCCATTTTTGGAACGATTGAGCCTTTCAAGCCAACCTTGACTAATTTAATCCCTAGTTACCCTTTTTGAGCCTTAAGTAATCCTTCGTTGATTAATGCCTATTCTGAGCCTACTTGAAACTCTTTACTATTTCTTCCTTCCTTTGAATTTTACCATGAGCATATAAGTATATGATTGGGGATTGATTGTCTGTAATTGGTATTCTAGATTGGGTGCTATCAATAGAAGAGTAAAAGTTTGAGAAAAATTCACTGAAAAAAATATATAAAAATGTGTAAGTGTGAATGTTCTCAATCTAGAAAAGAAAAGAAAAATTGGGGATTGTTGTTGGTTGGTAATGTGGATATCAAGTTTGGTTGGTTGGTTTCTATGCTTATGGTAATTTTGAACTTAAATGACATTTTATCTACCCGTGCCTAAACCTATCGTTATAACCTACAAAAGTCATATTGATTCTTGAGCATGTGTTGCCTACATTAGTGGAGAGTAGCAAGTTAGCAAGCCTATGGGATTATGGACTTGATGGACTGTTGGTGAGAATTCGGTTTGTATAAACTGAGTTGAGTACTTGCTTATTCAGTGATCATGGTTGGGTTACCATATGCATTAATAACTTTAAGCAAATTTGAGGAATATCTGACTTGAAATTCTAGATAGCAAATTAGTGGCTAGAATGTTCCAGAAGATTATGTTGCATGGTGTTCATGATTTTCGAGGCATGATATATTGTTGTTGACCTGATTCAGTTTAGAGTCTTGCGTGTCTTTCTTTTTAAAGTGTCTAGAGTACTTCACTCGAGGACGAGTAAAAGATAAGTTTGCGGGTGTTTGTTAGGTAGATTTTAGTACTGTTTTAGAGTGTGTTTTAGGGAGTCTTTTATTTGTCTTGTGCAGTATTATGCGTGTTTTTTGTGTTTTCAGGTTTTAAGCGATTCAGAAAGGAATAAGGCGAATCCAAAGGAAATAGGCGGTTATTGAGGACAAAAATGCATATATGGTCACAAGAAATAAGTCAAAGAAGCCCTGGAAGCTCGAAAAGCAGTTTAAACAAATTCCGGACGAAGAACGCGAAGGCACCGCGACGCAGGAAGCAAGAGCCGAGGCGCCTAATTGGCAGGAGCAGGAAGAAATTTACCATCGAAGGCACCGCGGCGCCAAATATCAGAGTCGCAGCGCCACTTCACCCTAGAGCCGAGTTGGTTTCTGCCAAAGTAGAGTCGCGGCGCTGCAGTCCGAATCTGGCCCAATTACCTAAATCCTAAACGGACAAGGGGAAGGTTTTTGATATCTATAAAAGGAGGGGCTTGGCTCAGAAAAAGGGATATCACATTGGAGGCAAGGAACAAGAGAGCAAGAAGCAACTGGAGACATCAATTGTCCAAGTTCTTTTCCTTTTCTTTACTTTAATTCAGTTTATGTTGGATATTAAGTTAATTAGTCTTCGTAGCATGTCTATGAGCTAAGTACTTTTATTAGGGTTTTCCGTTGAATCACTTGAAACTCTGTTATGATTTAATGCATTGCTAGTGTTTCTTCATCATCTATTAAGATCTCTTCAACTTGCGTTTATTGAATGAGAATTAATTGGTCATTAGTTTTCATTACCCATATGATTTTAAATCAAGATTTGAAAAGTGAGATTTTAATATGCTATAATTGATTAGACGTAGGTTTAATCTTGAGCGAGAGTATCACGATTGCCTGTGTAGCTTTTTAGGTTATTGATCTTAATCCTCCTATGTGATTGAATTTATCATAGAACTATAGAAAATTCTCACTTAGGTTGAGTTTTTATATGTCCTAACCGGGATATAGAACATCTCAGTTAACGTGCTATCTTAATAAGAAGAAGAATCGCTAGTCTTGCATTAATGAATGATAGAGTGGATTGTTGATGAGATTGAAAACCCTAATTGCCTTCATTACTGAATTAAACTTCGGGTGTTTTCACTGCTATTTTATTCCCGCAATCTATTTTAGTTTGTTAATTCTTTAGTTTAGAAATCACCACTTATATTCGTTTGCCAAATAAAAATTAAAGATTAGTTAATTGGTAATTGATAAATCAGTCTCTGTGGAGCGTTTCCTGACCAAGAGTATATTGTACGCATCATTCTGCACTTCGCCAACAGGCTATTTTTTTTTATCATACTATTTAAATAATGGGTATCGAAATTAATAAAGGAAAATGACGCAAATGGCCATCCGCCCCCAACTATTGATAACCCGATGGATGGACTAACTAGCTTAAAATATATTTTTTATCCTTTTATTTTGTCATTTTTCACTAATTTTAGCTTTCAATGTTATATAGAAAATCTATTATATGTATAGAAACTGTATCATTATTGTAATTACATGTTTAGAAAATATATTATTATTGTATAATTTCTGTTTAATAAATGTATAATCAATATATACTTATTAATTATACACATATTATACATATTTTGGGATATTTTTTGAAGGCTCAATCAACATATATTTACTAATTATACACATATTATCAAAAAGTCGTAACAAAAAAGTCAGGTTTTTTACAGTGAACCTTTAGTGACAACTTTTTGATATTTTGTGACGATTTTAGTCAATACAAAAAATTTCATATTTTTGTGCGGATTGTCCTTTAAAAGCACTGGTCTTTAATTCCCCCCCCCCCCCCCTCAAATTATTGGTCTTTAATTTTTGTCTTTCGCTTAATAATATCCCGATGTTCGGGGTTCAAACCCCCCTCCCCCCAGTCAAAAAATAAAAAATACGTCACAAGGTAGAGTTTGAATTCGCAAGGTAAAACTCTACCTTATAAGGCGGAGTTTCTGTCTTAAGGTAGAGTTTGCTATTTTAAGACAAACTTTGTCTTAAGGTAGGTAGAGTTTGAAACCCTGCCTTAAGGTAGAGTTTGCATGCAAATTATGCCTTGCGAATTCAAATTATGCCTTATAATTTTTTAATATTTTTAACTGAGTTGGGAATCGAACACATAATTCAAGGATTGTTTGGCGAAGGGCAAAAATTTTAAAAATTTCAATTTAATAGAAAAAAATTATAGACCACCCCGAAATAACGTCAGTCCTGTGAATTGCCCAAAAATATAAATTTTTGTAATGAATCGGCTGTTGTCCTAGTGCTTGAGAATAGTTTGGGTCAAAAGGCTATATCGCGGTATTAAGTCCAAACATGGGCCAAGCAAGTTCCTAATGGCTAGGTAGTGTCTTTTTCCCGATTAGTCAGGGAGCTCTTCCCGAATGGGCCTATGCGGCGTGAATTTGAATATAAACGTATTTCAATGTGGATATGAATACTGCGAGAGAAACAATTTTTTTTATCAAAATTAATAATTTATTGCAAAAAGTACCTAAATTAAATTCTATAACTACGATACTCCTTGATTTTTTTTACTAATCCTCTATTGACTTGACAATGTTTTCTCCTTACATAGTAGGTGATTAGACATGACATGACGCAATTGCAGCTTACCGAGGACCTGACTTTAGATAGGAGGTTGTGGAGGACACGAATTAGGGTAGTCGGATAGTAGGTAGCAACGCATTGTAGCGCTTATCCTTCCATACTAGTGGTCGTAGCATTTCTTTTGTAGTTTCATGTCCTTGCAAATTTCTTATGTAATTTCGTGTCCTTCGATTTTTGGTTGTATTTATTGTATCTCGTTTTCCGCGTAGCGCACTATTTTGACCTGCTTTATTATTGTTCTATTGCTTTATTTTTTTGCTCTTAGCTGAGGGTCTATTGGAAACCGCCTTCCTACCTTTCAAGATGGGGTAAGGTCTGGGTACAACCTACCATTCTTAGACTCAGGTTTATAAAATTACACTAAATATATTGTTGTTATTATTGTTGTTGTTGTATCCTCTATTGACTTGACAATGTTTTTCCTTAAATAAAAAATGTAAGATTTTGCAATGCTTGCTTTGGATTTACCGACTGTGCATTTTGAGATCCTAACTCACTATATGCACATGTCCACTAGTGATAAAGTTGAGAGAGTACTATCATATAATAATTGTTAAAAGGGCTATATACATTCAATTATTATATTATATAATATTATTTATTACATGATACGATTAGTGTCAGAGACAAAATTTTCATCAAATATATATATATATATAGTATGATTTTTAAACCCTCTTATGCCACTCTAGCTCCTCCCCAAGATACAACTTGAGAATAATAACCTTATAAAAAATGAAACAGTTTTAAGTGAATTTTTGTCAATTCACAAAGATGTCCAAATGGATAGAGCAGCACTAACCCCGTCAAAGAAATCACAGCAAGAATGATACGCTAGTTTTGAGTTCACGAGTCTCACATATTTCCAGCATAATATAATCGATCTTGCGGCCGTATTCAACCCCGAGATACCTTTGTTTCTACTACTGTTAGGTTCATTTACTGCTTATCCTATTTTTGGTAGTACTATGTGCAATTGTATCTTAGTTTTAGCCGTTTTTTGACCTAATATGTCACAGGCTTGTTGGGCTGATTTACAAACTTTTGACCCCGCTCCTTCCCTTGGTTCCGCCTCCGGCAGAAGGGGGAAATTCAAATCGATAGGCAGTCGCCCCGAAGAGCTTGATGGGATGGAAGCTCCAGACGAAGACATCATGCTATTCTAGACCCCGCTCTCTTGTCCCATGACCGAAATTTCAAGTTTAATAAGTTGTGTTTCATTAACAATACTTTTGACCTTGATGATTTTTCCGTAAGGTAAGCGAGATTAAAAATTCAAGACCAATTATTTTCAAGGTCATTAGGTGTAATTTTCTAGAGCACGTTTTATCAAATTTGTTTTTGGGCTAGCGTTCAATATTCTTTTTTCTGGGCCATGACTTATGTCTGCCAATAGGCCCAGTTAGTCTGTCATCTTCTAGGATAGAAGTTTTAGATTAATGGTCTCATTGAAATAAATAGCATCCACTGAGAACTTTCCGGTTATTGTCTTAGAAGAAATAGCCAGTGTTATAAAATTTTAAATTTCACACATGAAATTTCCTGATAATATTTCAAAATTTTACTTGTGAAATTTAAAAATTTATTTTTCAATTGCAGATGTTGAGAAGTGGTTATTTGTGAATTTTGAACTTCTTTTTGTTGGCGAATTTATACCATTAGAAAGAGTGTCTAGCGGTCTTTTATTAAAATAAAGAAATCCTCAATAGAGATAAGTACGAGCAAGGCGGACTGTTTGTGAATTTTGAGGTTTGACTCTTTGAGCTGTTTTGTTCGTAAGAAAGGAAAAAGATTGTTTTTTTTTCAAAAAAAAAGTAAATTAAATTGAACACTCAAAATCAATTTAACAAAATAATCCTCATAGTGTTCATTACATCCTTGGAAGCTGGAGGTCATACATTATATGTATCATCAAATACTAATATTTACGTACTTTTCTTATACATGGATGTCATTGTGCTTGAGTAGGCTTTGAGCTAAGGCGAATCCAGGATGCAACGATAATGAATGTAGAATGAGTATTATATTGTGTGTATAGATTTTAATTCTTTATACATAAATATATATAATTCGAGTTGAAAATAATGATGGTTGAACTTACATAAACCGTCCTAAATTCACCCCGTAAGCAAGACAAAATAATCTATTAAAAGAAAGATGCTTAAAGCTGATACTCGTAAATTATGTTCCCTCCCCTCGTGTAAATTTGTTCGTCTTTGGCTCTTCCAACAGGTTAATTGTGTTGTACTATTACCTTGTCATTTTTAAAAGGTCAAATTCTGAGCTTGTTGAGATACTCAGGGAAATATAAATTAGTTTTATTTCTTGTCTCAAATTATATTTTCTATTCTTTTTTAATCCTCTTGATATAAGGCGTTTGAACAATATTTGATTGAAATATAAAAAGAAAAAAAGGTTCTTCAGTTGTTGTTGAAAAAGAGTATTTGGAGTCGAGTAAAATTCTATTAGTGAAAATCATAATTTAACTGGAAATACTCCTTAAACAAGATTTTTTAAAACTATTTTCTGTTTTAAATTAAAATTGAAATAGTGAATTGAATTTAATAAACCAAACACTTAGCTTCAGTTTGACCATAGATTTTGAAAGCTTTTTTCTTCAAATAAAATTTGAAAACGTTGTTTGTCCATATCATTTAATCAATTTTAAAAAAAAATTGAAGAAAATTTTCAAGTTCAGGTAAAAAATTTCTTCCACACACAAAATTTTAAATTTCAAAAATTATTTTTTGTTTCAAATTTGACAAAATTTATGGCCATCCAGCTTATTTTTTGAGTTAAATTGGTACTAATTAGTAATTACGGTTATTATTTGGTCCATGCAGGGAAAAAGGCAAAGGATACATGCAAATTACAATACAAGTGGATACTCAAAAGATACGGGGATGATTGCATTGACAAGTGACTTATGGGCAACAAAGGGTGCGTTCGGTACGGAAAAAACTTTTTTCACTGAAAATGTTTTCCTTAAAATATGTTCATTAAAAATAAGTAAATTTTTTATTTGTTTTCTCATGTTCGATTGATTAGTAAAAAATATTTTAAAAAAATATCTATCCAACCCCTACAAATCCCACCCTACCCACCACCTATCATCCACCACCCAACCAATTACCCACCCTCATCAACCCTCACCCAATCACCACTCTCGAGTGCACCTCATCTTCACTCACCCCACCACCGCTCCACCAAGCCCCCACCCACACACCCCCTCCCATGCCTAAGAATCGGCAAAAACATATACTATCATCTTTCTTACACATGTTTATTACTTTGAATTATGATTGAGTACTGATATGTGTTCTTATTTTAATTTTTTATTGTATATCTCCACTTATTATACATAAGTATTTACCAAAATATCATGAGTATCTGCTACCATTCACTAATACAAATATTGAATAACTTTTTCCTCCAAAAATTAGATGAAGATGAAAGGGAATCACCTTATTTTATTTGTCTTTGTTGAAATTTAAATCTGAATTATCTATGAATTTTTATCTCACTTTATTAGGAGTCGATTAGATCACACATAAATATGTAGTATCCTTCTATAAAGAAGATCGCTTAAGAATAAAAAAAAGTTATATCTTTCTAATGAAGGATAATTAACAATGTATAACAAATAAACGGGGTGACCTTTTTCCCAAGATGAGTCCATCTCAGGAAAAAATAATAATTTAAAAGGAGATACATAAAACCTTGAGGTCTGTTAACGGGATAGGAGCATAATTAGCCAGTATGCAAATGGCGAGAGCATTTTTGGATAAAAAATCAAACATAGAATTTTCTTATTTCTTCTTCAATAATATAACGACATTTTGATCATTTTTAGTATATATATAACAATTGTTTCATCATAATCTTCTCGTAATAATTTTTCATTATCAGTCTCCTAATAACTACCAAGTGAATCTCTCTCTCTCTCTCTCTCTCTCTCTCTCTCTCTCTCTCTCACACACACACACACACACACACACATATATATATATAGTAGAATAAGTTGATCTTCTTTATATTTGGGTCTTTGTATGTATTTATCTTCAGATGTATTTTTTGTTTTAAGTAGTTGGGCTGACCCATTTTCGAATTTATATATATAGGAAAAAAACCCATTGCTTTCACAAGTTTGTACATATTTTTTTTTTGTCATGAAATAAGATTCTCTCTCTTCTTTTCTTCTCTCTATAAACCGACTTGATTTCTTCTGCAATTTCATCGAATTACAAATGTTAACATGGTATCAGAGCGTAGATCCTTCTAGATCGAAGGATTACCTCTCGAGCGATCTTACTCTTGTCCGTTATTTTTGAGTTTTTCGATTGTCGTTTGTACGATTTCATCAAAATTATTTCATTTCTAGGGTTTATCAGTTTTATTCTCATAGATCTAGCTTGTGTTCATGGCGATAGTTCACAAGTTTCACTCAGGCATCAAATTGAAGAAAACACATATTCGAAGCTAGGGTTTGCTGGTTCGTGGTTGTTCTGGCTATTTTCTCAGAGACGAAGGTATTATCGTGGTTAGAAGACATCATTCACACGGTAATTTCATTCCGTTCTTTTTCACACTTGAGATTTTGGTGTTCTGTTGGCTTGTATTTGTTCTGCGTCTGTGTTGATTTTGGTTATTGATATCGTCTGGTTGCAATGATGAATGATATTGAGTCTCTTGCTAATAGCGGGGTACCTCCTTTACCTAATTCATCAGTGGCTGACTCATCTATGTCTGTATCTCGTACTGCTTTTCATCCTGATGATTACACTCATCCATATCATTATCTGTATGTGCATCCGTCTGATATTTTAGGATCCTCTTTGGTATATGTGCCTTTCGATGATACTGGTTAAGGTAGTTGGCGCAGGACCATACTAGTTGATTTATCTGTACGAAATAAACTAGACTTTATTAAATGAATATGTGATAGCCCCCGATACATCACATTTAGCTAGAAAATGGTAAAGGTGCAATGATTTAGTTGTATCTTGGTTGATTAATTCCCTTACCAAAGAAATTCTCGTGGTGTGGAGTATTCTGAATTGGCCAAGGACATATGGGGTGAATTCGAAGAGAGATATGAGATGGCATATGGTGCTAGGATTTTTGAGCTAAAAAGGGAAGTATTTCATATTTCTCAATGAGCTTTAGATATAGCCTCATACTTTAACAAGATTAAATAACTATGGGATGAAATTAGTTCCATTTCCATTAGTCATGTTTGTGCTACTTGTGGGGGTAACAAAAATGATGAGATGAACAAAAAGTATACCAATTTTTAATGGGGCTTAATGACACTTACATCCAGGTTAGAAGTAACATCCTTATGGTAAAGCCTCTTCCTAGTGTTGGTACTGCTTGGCTGATGAGAAACAGAGACAAGTCTCATCTGCTTCTCAATTTTCAAATGGGTCTCACCAAGGATCAACACTCCCAATTGATGTCCTTACTTCAACAATCTCAAATTTCTGCTCCTTCTTCTACAAGTCTTATGGCATCTGCTCACTTTGCTGGTAAGTTGCTAGATAGAAGTGTTTGTCTCAGAACTTGTTTACTTACTAAGATAGAAAACCTGTTTGGATCATAGACTCTGCAGCTTCTGATCACATGACCTCTCACATTTCTTTACTGTTTGACTTACACACCCTTCCCATTTCTTACATTGTCTCTCTTCCAAATGGATACAAAGTTAGAGTCACCAACATTGGTTCTTTGACTTTGTTTCCTGATCTTACTCTGCATAATGTACTTTACATTCTCAGTTTTCAACAAAATTTTATCTCTGTTTCTAAGCTTGTTGCTAAAGATGGTGATATGATACAATTCACCAACACTGTTTGCACTCTACAGGGCCCTTCTTTGAAGAAGCCAGTGGTACTTGGTAGAGCTGACAGTGATTTGTACAAGTTGTGTATCTTAATGCTTTAGTTTCTCATTCTGCATTTGATTGTAATGTTTCTGTTAATTCTCCATTGGTACCTTATCCTATTCTCATTTCTTGTCCTTCTTCCTCTGTATATGATGTTTCAGTTCCTGCATCTGTCCATATAAATTTGAATAAAATTGTGGATGTACATGTTGTTGATACTTCTATTTCTTTAATTTCTCATGCACATTTAAGCAAGGAGATATTGTTTGGCACTATAGACTAGGACACACGCCTTTTTCTAAAATAAAAACAATACTTAGCATAGGTAATACTTTATCTACCAACCAGAGCTTTGATTGTCCAATCTTTCCTTTAGCCAAACAGTCCAGACTTTCTTTTCCTGACAGTGCTATCAAAAGTACTGCTCCTTTTCAGCTTATCCACATAGATACTTGGGGTTCTTGTTATGCTCCCACATATGATGGATTCAAGTATTTTCTCGTCATTGTGGATGATTATACCAGGGAAACTTGGACTCTCTCTTTAGGACAAATTTTAACACTTTGGTAATAAAATCCTTTTTATATGCCAAAAGATAAAGTATGTAAAATTGAGTAGGGGCGAATCTCAGATTTTTAGAATATAGGTGTCCTACTAAATAAAAGGAGAAACAAAATGCATTAGTGGGAATTAATCTTTATTCCTCTTGATAAATAACTAAATTTTTAACTAAGTGCACCACTAAGATTTTTTATAGCATGAACGTCAGCATATAATATTAGATTAATCCTAAAAAATATGTCTATAAAATATCTAATTTTACTGAAAAATCATGAGTTCATGTGCCTAAAAAAACAGACATAAATTCGCCCTGATGCCAAGTGTACATATGAAAAGACTAACTTTGAATTATGACTGATGAAAGTCTGGTATTTAAATAGTAAAAAGGCTAGAGAAATACAATGAATAATCATACGTACATATATGAGCAATTATATAATGTGAAGGACCGACGTATACAACACATTCCTATTATAATAGATATTTCTGCTTTTTCTTTTGGGCCCTGATATTAATTTCCTCGTAACACTTGGGTGTTTTCTTACTTATCGTGGTTATGAATTTATTATATGTGTTAGTAGTATTTATTTCAGGTAAAATTTTACTCATATTCGATGTAAATCTTTATCTTTACTTCATCCTCATTAAAATCAATGTACAACTGGCGTATTCCTTCAACTAAGTCTAGCAGAGCTTGATTTATGCGTCTACATACATTTTTGTTATAGTGAGTACTTTTAAACTAACAAATAGAATAATCATCGGATCGATCTTTGGATTTAAAGTAATTTTTTGATCAATTAAACGACCATCAAAATGAGATCAAAATCCTGGACATGTAGAATGAAAAGTTTAATCTATGAGTTTAAGTTATACATACATTGCGATCAGTGTAAGAACGTTATATACTATCACGTCACATTTATCAGTTATAGCAATTAACAAGTAGCTTGTCTTATTTTTTAAATTACTAAACCAACATTTTAAGGAGGTTTACATGTGAATATCCTCTAAATGATGATTATGTAAAACATTCTTTATACGGGAAGTGCAATGATTCTTTTATGTTGTCAATCACCTAAAATATATTTATAAACAAACCTCCTTAAAATTTAAAATTGATTATCTTGAAAATAAGATATGTTAACTTATTACTTATAAAATTGAAAATGAAAAGTGACCCGATGTAAAAATTTCTTCCACGGTACAATTATAAATTAAAACTCTAGAATGAAAATAGTAATAGATCCCTACTTGTACTTGGGATACAACGTAGTACAAATTAAAAGGAGTAGAATAGAATGTATCCCTACTACAAGTACATAATACCATTAATTAGATGACTTTTCAAGGTGATGGATGAAACTAATTAAGTAGATTCCATAATTCATCCCAACCATCACTTTGTCCTTTTTGCATGGGTGGTGAATTTTTCTCATGCAACAAACTTGGTAACTTATTTTCTTCATCAAAGCTCCCAACTGCTTCCTCAATTTCATTGCAATTTTCCAGTAAACTTGTCCACCATTGAACTCCCTCGTCTATAGACGAGGTTGTTTCGCCTGTTGGCTTCCCACAAATATTTAGTACTATTTCTTTGTTGTGACGTTCTTCTTTGTCTATTGTGTTTGTGATACTTTTGTTGTTGCACCGAGGCTTCGTTGCACTTGAGAAGGTCCGAGGTCGAGGTCTTAATATGGTGTTTTCGGTGATCTTGAGGGCATTATTGTACTTTCCCTCTTGTCTCCGAGGAGAAATTAACTTCCTCTGTAGATGTGTATTCCAATAGTTTTTCACATCGTTTGCTGTTCTTCCCGGAAGTCTACCGGCGATAAGTGACCATCTAAACAAATAAGAATATAACATCAAACGCAACTTTCTGTGCATCATAATTCTTTGGTTATCCTTTATTTTCATATTATATGACACTGTTTAATTAGACATAACGTTTAAAAGAGGAAACAATTGGCACATATAAGAAGTAACCTTGTGATTTGTATTTTAAAATATGTCATGATATTTTTTAGCTAAAAGAGCATGTTCTATATAATGAAATAAAAAGTTTAATATTAATTAAGGAGTTTCAATCAGGGGAGGATTTACATGGAGGTGAGGATTTAAAAGTGTTCAAAATTGTCTTCAACATCCTAGCTTTCAATTTTTAGGGACAAATTTATTTTTATATTTAGCTTTTGTTATTTTTTTTCGAATACCCTGAGTGAAAATTCTGAATCCGCCACTTTTTTTTACTATAGAAAAAGTTTGGAATAGACTAAAAAGTCCCTCCGTTTTATTTTATGTGTCTTAAAGTTTACAATGCAAGGAAACTATAAAATCTTGTATTCTCAATATGTGAACAACATATCAAAAATACCCTTTAAATCTTGTAGTATTAAACATATGCGTTTATATAACATAGTGTCATTAAGGATAAAATAAAAAAAAATTGAATTAAAAGTTCTCTACTAGAAAAATAAAGATTAGTGACAAACAAATTCTATAGCTAACTAGTAAAATATGACACTAAATTCCGGATTAACGATGAAATTCATAACTAATTATAGTTTTTTCTATGGTAATGTAAGAAGGTGACAATTATTTTTAACAGATTAAAAATAAAAGGGAGACATATAAATTAAATCTGGAAGTAAAAGACACTTTTCACCCTGTTAGGTCACATAATCTAAAGGTAAACCTCTTTATAGTATTACGAAATTTATAATCTTAAAAACAAAACAAATTAGGTGCAACGGATAAAGATGATCCTGATAGTGTAAATTATTTTACACTAACAATATATATAACATAATCTCATTAGGAATTAGGAAAACTTGCCTGTTGCCTAGAAGCTTATGAAGCCTGAAGATGAGATCTATTTCATCCCAAGCGAAGTCACCTCTCTTAATATGTGGCCTTAGATAATTCAACCACCTCAGTCTGCAACTCTTTCTGCATCTATTCAGACCTGCATGATGTATATAATTCACATATTAGGCAGGACCCAGAATTTTATATGCATATAGTGAGCATATCAAAATAATTATAGTGAGGTTATTTTTACCAGCTCTAATGGGAACTTGATGCCACTTCCCTTCACCGTACTTGTCAATACATTTTCTCAAAAGAAGATCTTCTTCTTCAGTCCATGCACCTTTCCTCACTCCTGGTGATTGAGTAATAGTGGTAGAATTCATGATATGGGTCACACTGCAAAATGACGCCAAAATGAAAATGATTTGAGTTCAGACAAAGCACATGAGGTAAATTCAAAATATATACTATTCCTTTTGAGTGCCTGACTAGACTCGAAAATTTTAAAATATTAAATATGTATAATATATTAAAATATTATTTGGATCTTTAAAGTTTAAACATGACATATATAATGTTAAAATTTAAAAGCTATTCCCTTCCGTTTCAATTAATGTGGAGTGATTAAGAGTGCGAGAGTCAAAACACTTAAATTTAACTATAAATTTGTGTATAGATTCTCTATCCTTTTAAAATTATATTTATATATTTATAAACTACACGAAAAGTACTATAAGTCAACATAGCCAATGATTCAAAATATTTAATAAAATTTAAAATAATTGTCGGCAAAGAGAAAATTATTTGACTTTCCAATAAATAATAACATCTTCACGTAATTTTGGAACAAAAAATATCAAATAGGGATACAACAACAACAACATACCCAGTGAAATTCACAACGTGGGGTCTGGGGAGGATAGAGTGTACGGAGACCTTACCTCTACCTTGGTAAGTAGAGAGACTATTTCCGAAAGACCCTCGGCTCAAGAAAAAGCATAAGCACAAGCAAAAGCAAGAGAGACGGTCAGTCCCAGAAAAGAAATTTAAAGCCGTATGAAAATGAGAGTAACAAAAGCGAACATGCCATGATAAAGCATTCTTGCAAAAACAAGCAATAACTACCGCAGGTAAATAAAATAAACAAAGTACACGAAAGAACATACAACATCAGAAATCAAATGATGAAGAACTATAAAAAGATATTGCGCCTACTAGTATGATAGGCAAGGCAGGGCTACAATCATAACACTACAACTACCAGTATGTAAGTGTAAGTAGGACTATGCTCAACTACCTACTACCCTAATTCGTGTCCTCCACAACCCCCTATGTAAGGTCATGTCCTCAGTAAGTTGCACTTGCGTCATATCCCGTCTAATCACTTCTCCCCAATACTTCTTCGGCCTACCTCTACCCCTTCTGAACCCGTCCATAACCAACCTCTCACACCTCCGCACTAGGGCGTTTATGCCTCTTTCTGCACATGCCCGAACCATCTCAACCTCGCTTCCTGCATATTATCCTCCATTGAGGCCACTCCCACTCTGTCCCAGGTATCATTATTTCTAATCATATCCCTCATTGTATACCAACACATCCATCTCAGCATATTCATGTCCGCAACTTTCATCTTTTGGATGTGCGAAGTCTTGACTGGCCAACACTCCGCCCCATACAACATAGTTGGTCTAACCACCACCCTATAGAACTTACCTTTAAGTTTTTGTGGCACTATTTTATCGTATAAGACTTCAGATGTAAGCCTCTATTTTATCCACCCTGCACCAATTCGATGTGTGACATCGTCATCAATCTCTCTATTCCCTTAGATAATAGACCCGAGATACTTGAATCTTCCTTTCTTTAGAATGACCTGAGTACCAAGCCTCACCTCCACGCCTGTTCCATGGTCGCTCCCATTACTGAACTTGCACTCCAAGTATTATGTCTTGGTCCTACTCAGCCTGAACCCTTTAGACTCCAGAGTTTGTCTCTAAACCTCCAGCTTAGAGTTCACTCTGTTGCGAGTCTCATCAATTAGGACTATGTCATCTGCGAATAACATACACCATGGCACCTACCATAGAATTTATCGCGTCAGTCCATCCATCACCAAGGCAAATAAGAATGGACTTAAAGTTGATCCCTAGTGCAACCCCATCATTACTGGAAAGTGCTCCGAGTGACCTCCTACTGTCCGTACCCTGGTCTTGGCTCTATCATACATATCCTAGATCACCTTAGTGTACTCCACATGTACACATCTAACCTCCAAACATCTCCATAAAACCTCTGTAGGGACTTTATCGTATGCCTTCTCGAGGTCGATGAAAACTATATGTAAGTCCCTTTTCCTCTCCCTATAATTCTCCACCAACCTCCTAATAAGATGAATGGCTTCTATAGTCGAACGCCCCAACATGAATCCAAATTAGTTCTCGGATATAGACACGCCTCTTCTCACCCTTATCTCCACGACATTTTTCTAAACTTTCATAGTGTGGCTTAGCAGCTTGATACCTCTATAGTTGGTGCAACTCTGGGTGTCACCTTTGTTCTTGTACAAAGGAATCATTATTATACTCCATCTCCATTCTTCGGGCATTCTTGTCGTCTTAAAAATGACATTAAACAACCCAGTCAGCTACTCCAAACTTGTCCTGCCTACGCTCTTCCAAAATTCAACTGAGATCTCATCAGGCCCGGTCGCTCGTCCTCTGTGCATCATGTGAAAAACACCCCTATACTCCTCAATCTTAATATTTTTACAATATCCAAAATTCCGGTACCTTTCGTATTGCTCCAGATCTCCCAGCATAATGTCTTTATCTCCTTCTTCGTTCAAGAGTTTATGAAAGTAATATTGTCACCTCCGTCTAATAAGCGTGTCCTCTACCAGTATTTTGTCGTCCTCGTCCTTGATGCGCCTCACGTGATCTAAGTCACGGGTCCTTCTCTCCCTCGCCTTGGCTAGTCTGTACAACTTTTTATGTATGCTTTTTCCTCTAATTTCACATACAGACGTTCAAAAGTTGCCATTTTCGCTGCTGTAACCTCTAGCTTTGCCTCCTTCCTCGCCATATTATATAATTCTCTATTCGTCCACTTCTCCATCTCATCATTTCTTTCTACCAATTTCGCATATGCTACTTTCTTTGCTTCCACGTTTTCTTAAACTTTACCATTCTTCCACTAATCCTCTCGATGCCCACCACGACTATCCCACGAGACCCCTAGCACTTCTCTAGCTACCTCCCGAACGCAAATGGTCATCCTATCCCACATACCGGTCGTATCCCCACTACTCCCCCAAGCCCCCATGGCTATCAACCTCTCCCCATCTCCTGTACACTAGCCATAGTCAAACTCCCCCATTTGATTCTTAGCCTATCATCTACAACCCTCATTTTTTTTCTCCATATTGATCTCCAAATCTATCACTGAAAGCTTATGTCGGGTTGTAAGACACTCGCTCGGAATAACCTTGTAGTTTTTACAAAGACCATTATCAACCTTCCTAAGGAGCAAAAAATCTATCTGAGTCTTAGCCACCGAACTTGGAAAGTCACCAAGTGCTCCTCCTTCTTCAGAAACCTCGAATTGGCTATCACCATCCCAAAAGCTTTAGCGAACTCCAAAAGTGAGACACTTCCCCCGTTCATGTCCCCGAGGCCAAAGCCTTCATGCACGTCGTCATAGCCCTCTGGAAGTGACCCGATATATCCATTGAAATCCCCTCATACAAATAACTTCAAAGTGGGTGGTATACCTCCCACCACCTCATCTAAATCCTTCTAAAAATGCCTCTTCTCCTCATCGTCCAAGACCACCTGCGGCGCGTAAGCACTAATAATATTCATAGTGGACCCTCCAACTACCAACTTAATCGTCAGCATCCTGTCATTGACCCTTCTAACCTCTACCACCTGATCCCTTAACTCGCTGTCTACTAAAATTCCTACCCCATTCCTATACCTCGACCTACCCAAGAATCATAACTTATACCCGTCCACATCCTTAGCCTTAAGTCCTACCTATTTGGTCTCCTGGACACATGCTATATTAATACTCCTCTTCTTAAGAATCTTAACTAGCACTATTGACTTCCCCATTAAAGTCCCAATATTTCAAGACCCTATTCTCAGCCTAGTATCTCTCTTACCCCACTTACCCCTAACCCTCGCCCCCGTCCCTGATCGAGAATATGACCCTAGTCTACCATCATTCACCAAAGCCACTAGAGTAAAAAAAATACTAATCAAAGGTTAACGCTAACACACACGGGAACCAATACTAACGCATAAGTTAGCAAAAGTCTAAAGGTAAGTCAGGCTACTACAGACTGGAATGATAAAACAAAGGATAAGAATATAATGTCAAGATTTAATACAGCGAAGCAGGCATAATTTAACTCCAAGGACAAGGATAAAGAATGAATATGAGCACCTGGAGGTACCAACTCCAGGTGAATCAAACTTGTTCGCAGCTGAAATCCACTGTTCAATAATGGAGAAAAAAAATATTCCCTGCTGGAAATATTGTTCACTGCCAGAATTCATGTTCACTGCTGGAGATACTGTTCACCGCCTGACCTTGCCGAAAAACTTTAATCCTTTGCATAACTGACCGGAAACCAACTCCAGGTGGATAGAACCTGATAAGTTGCCAAAAAATTTCTGGAGCTTTGAAGTAGTGGTTGTACGTGCAAAAAATGCAGGGATAGGGTCGGAACTCCTAGCAAAACCCGAGAAAGAACAAATCTAGAAAAATATCATTGGAAACACTGTTGATCTTTGCCGAAACAGATCTGTTACGCCGAAAAATCACTTTCTGGTGCTCAAAAAATTACAAAAAAAATTGGGGTAGGCTCGGAAAAGGCTTGCGACCCTCGTAGAGGAAAAACTATTTCTGAAAAGGTCACCAAAAATGGTCCACTAGCCGGCGCGTGGGATCTATGCGTCACCGATGTCGGACCTATTAGTGGCGTATAACGGCGCATCTGGTGGTCTCCGACAGTGAGTTTTCTGGGGTAGGGTCGCACGAGTGAGATCTATCTCCCCGCGGTGTTGTTTTATGTATAGGACTAGCGGAAGATGGTGATCTAGTTCCGGGCAGAAGCTTTGCCTAAAAAAGAAAAAAAATAGAAGTGGTATAAACTATAATAAAGTTAGCTTGTTGTTACATAATGCATTTGGGACTTGAATGCAAGAAAAGCCAAAGACTGCAATTGATGAAGAAACTAAAATGGCCCAGATGGTGTGCTCTTTGAGTAACCGTGATGAGTGATGGAACCTATTGTTCTCGCCCCGAATTCTGTTCTCTGCGATTTTATCGGCTGACGAAATTGGGAGACAAATTAATTCCTTAACTTAAGCGATTTGGGCTGAAAACGAAACTCTAATTTCCAATAATGGGCTCCCCAACTACTCCACAAAGCGTTAGCACGGTGGTACGAGCAAACTAAGAGATAATAAACATGAATGCATCTGAGTATAGTAAAGTAAAGGATAAATGAAGTAAAAAGATAAAGATAGATAAAAATTGAGTTGTTTGATTGATTGGTCGTGTGTTACATACAAAGAATGATCCTATTTATAGTACAAAAAAGGAAAAAGAAACTGTACAACGTGATGCCCCCCCCCCCCATTTCAGCCATCAAGTAACCCACTAAGTTCAATGGCCGACTATGGGGGAGGTGGTGCCGATCTTCTCGCCCTCTACTCCTCTTGCTCGGATAATGGGCCTTTCTTTTAGCTGTTGTTGGTCGTTATCGCTTCTAGGGGTCCGAAAACCCTTTTGACTTGGTCGTTGAGGCGTCTGCATCTGAGTGAGTCCCAGTCGTACCTCTAACTAACAACTCGGCTAAGATGCCTTAGTAGCCGATGAAATTCTTATAGTCGAGGGCTAGGAGTAAATTCGGCTATGGAACAGTTCGGCTATCACTGAATTCGGTTAAACACTTAAATTATTTTTTGAGTGTTAACAATTGCCCCCTACATTAACTCGAGTGTGACTGTTGAGTTGATGTATCTGAAAGTAGCCGTCGTTTCAGTCTAACAGTCACGCATGTCACTTCAATCGTCTCGTCTCCAGTGCATTCAATGATGATCACTTCTTGAAACATGTTTTCCCTTTAACCGAGGCATCTCCATTACCACGAATTGGCTTTGATGATTTTCGGCCTTGCTATTGAAAATAATAAATGAATCTCAGTCGCGCCTCTGAAGTTTATTTAAAGAAAGGTATCCCCCCTCATAGGTTTCTCACCTAATCTTTGGCTCTTTTCTTAGTCGGAAACCATGACTCCATCTTTTTTATCTCGAAGATCAGGAAAAATTATTCTAGCTGATAGTGACCTGACCCCTGCCTTGGCCTTAATTGATAAACAACTGGTTCTGACTCCGTACGGTGGATCGGAACAAGGTGATTCTCTCTTGTTTCAGTACCTCATCTCGCTAAACCATGACTTTCTTTCTGCTTGTGACTGGTTCACCGACGACCATTGTTTGGCTAAGCTTCGTACTTGGCCGGCTAAGGTGGCTCATTATTCGGGTTGGTTGGACCAAGTGAAGTTGGTCACAGAAGCCGAATAGAGGTGCATGGGTCCTTTTAATGCCGCCATACTGTCGGAATTTGATTTCCGCTGTAACGCAGGCTAGGGTATGTGCGACGCCTCTATTTTTGTGCTTGGTTTACTTGGATATGAGAATCCATATCCCATCCTTTAAATTCAATATTGCTCCCAGCATTCTTGAGCAAATTTAGAACAAACCCCGCAGATTTGATGGGACATTATCTTTGACCACTCGGTATGGCATTTCTTCACTTGAGCAGTGCGACCAACCTTACGACACAAGCGTGTGAAAGAAATGCCTTTCTCTATATTTTGTGACCGGGCAACTGGTCTGTGGCTGTCATTTAGCAATACATCTCCCGCCGGAGGGAATTAGCTTATTTTGTGCGACCAGGCAGCCAGTATATGGCTGTTGTTTATTCATGCATGCCCCAAATTGAAGGATAGTGTTTTTTAGATACTTGCCATTTACATTCCTGTCATTTCTTCGTTATGCATATTTATTAGTCGATATGCGTTGCCGGTGATCCGTTGGCTTACTACGAAAGGTCCTTCCCAATTTGGTGACCCTTTGCCAAATTTACGATCTTTCATCACAATCAGAAAAATGATTTTCCAAACTAAGTCTCCTTCGGCAAACCTCTTAGGCTTAACATGTTTGTTGTTGATTTAGCCATTTTATGTTTACCGACTTTGATTTTCTCTAGGGCCATCAGTCGATCTTCATCTAGCTAGTCTAACTCCATTAGCATGGCATGTTGATACTCCTCTAAACTTACAGAGTTCTACTTGGCCACCCGTAAGGATTTGATAATCCTCTAAGGTAAGTTGTGGTTCAACTAATTATTTTATTTCAAACCTCCGCGAGGTAAGATTACAGGATTCCCAAGATCCTTCTTCATACTGCTCCGTGATGTCTATGAGAGCCACATAAGGATAGAGGACAACCTCTACGTTCTGAACCCCTGGTCGAAATGGGTTATCATCCGTTGGGATGATTTCTGTCTTATCTCTTTCCCAAAAGATGAGCTTTTGATGCATAGTAGAAGGAAGGCATCGGCTGGTGTGAATCCAGTCCCTACCCAGTAGACTGGTGTAGGACGGCTTGCCATCTATTACAAAGAAGGCATACCTGACCGTCTTAGAACCTACAATGATTTCTGCTACTTGAATCCCAATGCTTCAGAGTCCTCTCCCATAAAGCTAGTCATTTTCATGTTAGTTGGGATGGGATCCTTCTTTGTTTTGTTAGGATTCTTTAAGGTAAGCAACGACATCACATTCAGCACAACCCTATTGTCGACAAACACCCGACTACTAATTGTCGTTAATGTAAGCCTTGACGTAAATGGGTTTCAGGTGTTTAACCATATCTTATGTAGGTTCACCAAATACGGTGCTCAAAGTGTCCTTAGCCGGGGTATCGACTATTGTTGCCCATTCTGCGTCTTCCACTCAAACATCACCTTCTAGGCTATCCAGCGAGGAGCAGCTGGCCCAAAATTCACATGGGATTAGGCTGACCATTTCAATATCTGCCCACATCTCATCAACCAGGTCATAACTAAATAAATCGAGGATGAAGTACCCTCCTTCATCCAATTCGGCTGACTAAAACCTCATATATTCCATTTCCTGGAGAAAGATGGGATCGACTGGGGATCCTCTGACTGAATCCTCTGCATGATCTGTGGGATTGCCTCGGTTAGAGTTCCGTTTGGGGCCACATTCTCTTGCCGGGGTTCCTCCATTGGGTTGTCGGTAGGTTGTTCATCCAGCTCTGGTTGACCCGATGTCTCTCCTTCAGGCAAAATTTCCCCTAAAGCAACTGAGTCGAATGCCTGCATGATAGCCTCGACTACGACTGACTCAGGAATATCATGATTTTCAGTTACTGTAGTGTTGGAAATTAGATGCAATGTCTGTTGCATCTTATGCAAGGCCTTGACACGTTGCATCCTCTTTTTCTGAGTCCTGGATGCGACTCTCGGTGGTGCCTCTTTCTTTCTGAGAGCCTAATTGACAGACCACTTCCCCTCTTCTGTGTTGGCAGCTGGGTTAATCATTCTCTAGGGTCTCCTCTCATCCTCATTTCTCGCTGTGATATGTAAGGAGAAAACACCCTTGCTTACATTAAACTCGACCACCCTCTGTTTTGTTTTAGGGAGTGGTTCTTCATCTATTCGAGGCATGCTCGGCTGCTGGTTGGTTGGAATGCGTACTTGCCCCCCAGGCCTATGCCTGGCACTGATAGAGACCCTTCTGAACCTCATGGTTTGTTACTGAAGTTCTCGTTTAACATCCCTTGAGTATTTAGGGCAACCATGAAAATTGCTCCTAGCTGGCTGCCTGTCATCACGAATGTCATGTAGGCTGCCTAACTGGTTGAACACAGAGGTCCTTGTAGCTTTCTCCCTTTCGGTAGGTTTCTTTGGGATCCACACCATTTTCATCGACTGTCTCCCTTTGGTATCCCTTGACTCATCGGGCTTAGCAAAAGATACCATAGATATTGGTACCAAAGGAAAGATGTCGGTATCAATGGACATTTCAGCCACACTCTTGTCGGCTAGCTTGAACCTCCCCTCTTTGATGCCCTTTTGGATCGCCTTTCTGAAGACCACACAATTAGAAGTAGAGTGACTGTATGAGTTATGCCACTTGTAGTACTTCTCATCTTTGAGTTCCTCGGCAGGCGGAATCCTATAACCATCAAGCCACCGAATCTGCTTATCTTTGAGCAGATAATCAAAGTTCTGATCTGCCTTTGTTTTGTCAAATGAGTAACCGACCATGTCATCGGATGAACTCGTCTCCTTGTTTTTTACGGCTTTGAAGGTTGGGCAAGAATAAACCTTACCCTTAATAATCTCGGCCACTATTGCGTCTGCCATGCAGTCGGCTGACTCTGAGTCGGACTCATCTGCTTCGATGGTGGATACCAAGTGGGAGCCTCGATTTTGGGTATGGCCACCAAAGCCTGCAACCTGAGCTTCTGGAAAGGCTAACAGAGCTTGAGGATAAGGTGGAACAATATTTCATGGCTCCTCTCCTCGGACGTCTGCCGCTCTTAGAAAATTTACGCTTCCTGGAAGGTGTGGATTGGGTACTGGCAATGACTGCTGGAATGGTATTCCACTGTAAACAACATCACCATATGGCCGAGCTAAGTCATATCCAGGGGCCATCGACTACCAATTCGCCTGGCCAACATTGTTCGCCTGCATCGTAGGGTCGTTCGTAGAAACGTATGACATAACGGGCTGCAATCCAAAGTGTCCTAGAGCCTGAACCGGTCTCCGAGCCATGTTGTTCTGCCCATACTGCAGATTCGCTTTGTCAAGTGGCACATTTTGCCCCTCAAGGTTCGGCGGCGACCACGCAGTGTGCTGGTTGCCAGGCGATTGGGCTTGTGTTCCTAGGTGCGCTACCGGTTGCACCTGAGTAGGCACTAGTTGATGCACATGCGGCTGAGGAACAACATCGGGAGTCACGGTCTCATGCTGAACAACACCGCTCGTCAGTGGGATGGAAGAACTAGTTGAACATTCTCCTGGGTTCATTCGGTTAGTTTCCATCTCCCTCGCTTACTGAACCTCATTATGTACCATCATCTTTACAATGTCAGCCAACTGTTTAGAAACTTGGTACATAATATCGAGGATGCCCAAGTCGATCTGTTATCTAATAAAAATGTGGTCATTATGCTTGGACCTTCAGATTGGCTAGATTCTTCCACAACTTGGGTTGATGGAGGAAGTGGAGGGGTATCAACCGATGTAGGCATACCCGATGAGGATGCTGGTTCGTTGTTCCTTCTGGGAGGATTTTGTTTAGGATGTGGACTGAACTAGACTCGGGGTTCATTTTCTTACCGGACCTTAGGCGTATTCGCCAAGAATGATCCTGACCTGGAGAATTAAACTTTGCTATTAATTCACCTATGGTCCCTCTGGGTGTGCCAAATTTGCTCTCGCCCCGAATTTTATTCTCTGCCATTTTATCGGCTGACGAAATCAAGAGACAAATTAATTCCTTAACTTAAGTAATTTGGGCTGGAAACGAAACTCTAATTTCCAGCAATGGGTTCCCCAACTACTCCAGAAAGCGTTAGGACGGTGGTATGAGTAAAAGAGGTAAGAAACATGAATGCAGCTGAGTACAGTAAAGTAAAGGATAAAATGAAGTAAAACGATAAAGATAGATAAACATTGAGTTGTTTGATTGATTGGTTGTGTGTTCTATACAAAGAATGATCATATTTATAGTACAAAAAAGTAAAAAGAAACTGTACAACGTGATCCCCCTCCCCATGTCAGCCATCAAGTAACCCAATAAGTTCAATGGCCGACTATGGGGGGGTGGTGCTGATTTTCTCGCCCTCTACTCCTCCTGCTCGGATAATGACCCTTTCTTTTAGCTGTTGTTGGTCGTTACCGCTTACAGGGGTCCGGAAACCCTTTTGACTTGGTCATTGAGACATCAACATCTGAGTGAGTCCCAGTCGTAGCTCTAAGTGACAACTCGGCTAAGATGCCTTAGTAGCGGATGAAATTTTTATAGTCGAGGGCTAGGAGTAAATTCGGCTCTAGAACAGTTCGGTTGTCACTGAATTCGGCTAAACACTTAAATTAGTTTTTGAGTGTTAACACCTATATTATCTAGACAACAATTATTTCTGATGAAACACATACAAAATAGACTTGTTGACTAGTGGAGTATTTCTTAAAACCCTGAATCAGATGATGAATGTTTTTTCAAAGTAAGTTGGAAGCTATTCAAGCTTCAATGCCTTATAGTTCAAAAGGAGAGAACCCTAAAAATGTGGGTTACAACAATTGCAGAAAATGGGAAGTAAGTAAATATTATAAATTGCTAGAAAGGATAAATTAAAGATTACAACAAACTGGAATCAAGAACGATACAAAATCCTTGTGATTTACTGAGTCGAGTGATAACACTCTGTCTTTAAGACAAGATTGCCCCGTATATATCCTTTTACGTTGTCAGGCAATAGTCTCCGAAGATACAACAACAATTTAACAAATGAGCAAAGGAATGTTACTCTTGAAGAACTTTGAATACAGAAAAACTTGCTAGAGAGAAGAAGAAGATTTCAGAAAATTTCTAGTGTTGAACAATTGAGCCAAATGCCTTAATTTATAGTGTAAGGAGATGACCCCTCAACTATCCAACTAATAGCCTTCAATAGCCATGTAATGACACTTATTGAGGGGTTACATTCAGCCAAATAATGGCTGAATTCATGTGGCAAATAATGGAGATTCAATGCTCCAAATCCTGCCCAAAAGTCAGAACTTTTCATCTTCCCGTCGCAGCATTCTGCCTCCGAAGCGTCGCGGCTCCGCGAATTAGCGCCTCGGCTCCAGTAGCCAAGCCACCATTTAGTGCCGCGACTCCGACGGTGTTGCGTCGCGGCCCTTCACGGCTCCGCGGCGATTTTTGACTCGTTTCATCTTACACTTCTTCATTCGTTTACCAACGTGAAATACTTGTCATTTGACCAATAACCGTCCATCATTCTATGTCTCAAACGTATTACGTACATACCAATATCTCTTTCACTAATGAAATTTGCGATACTTGACACTACATATGCACGTGTGTGAAAATGACATTTCCGACGTGCGAAATCCCAATTATTCGAGTCATAAATAATGAGATAAACTTAATTCTACGTTAGTAAATTTTTAACAAAAAAATTCTTCTTGCTTTCAACAAAACGGAGCACAGAACTGACACTAACTTTGCTATTGACACCTCAAAATGGAATAACTCGGTGGACAAAAAAGTTATGACAAGCCCGAGAAGAAGAGCTTGTCGTGCTCCATTTTCATCATTTAGACAGGCATATATCCTTTAGAGGGAGGAACAGGAATGATGAAGAGAATAAGCTATAGAGTGTAGCAAAGGGTTTGAGAATGCAGGTTCGATTTTCGAGAGTATTTTGACATTAATTCTGATATACAATCTTCAATTTTTTTAAAAATATAAAAAGCACAATAAATTACAATAATTAATAATTTAAAATATTTAAAAGACATACGAATAAATTACGGTAAATTTTTTTTTTATCCGACTTTCGAAAAGCAGAAATTGTCATATAAATTGAGATATAAAGTATCAAATAAGGATTCTAAAATATAAAAACTAAAACAACGATATTGAAACAGATAGAATAGTAATACTCCTAATACAGAACTAGAGAGAATTGAGACCTTTAATAATACGAGTGTGTTGGCGTGCTGGGTGTGGGTGGCTTGTTCCTTCCACAATTTTTTAAGTATAGTATTTGATGCTCACTATAAACTATAAAGAGAGAGTTGCGATGTCATAGGCCCCCAAAAACATGGAACGTGGACGGACAATAATCACGAGTGAGGCTTTCATGCTAAGTGACATAATGTAATAAATAACACTGTCCTTCTCAACCTAAAATGCCCAGATCTGCTAGGCCTCCGTACCTCATCTCTCCGTGTCATTTGGGACTATACCTACACTAGTGACCTATTTCACTTCCTTCACGGCCCCCTTCACTCTTATGTGTATTTTCATTTCATTCAGCTTAGTGTTCCGTATTCATATTAAGGTTCTAATTAATTGGAATTTGCGTTGTGCACATTCATTTTAAAGAATGAAGCGCTTCCTAACAGACTTTTTGTTGGGATTAAATGATAGATTGAATGGGAAATGGAGGGAGTTCCCTCTTGCTCTATAAAATAATCATTTGTCCCACATCGGTAGTGGAAAGAAAAGTGGGAGTTGTCCCACATCGGTAGTGGAAAGAAAAGTGGGAGTTGTCCCACATCGGTAGTGGAAAGAAAAGTGGGAGTTGTCCCACATCGGTAGTGGAAAGAAAAGTTCTTCTACTTATAAGTAGAATTACTCCTTCTTGTCAGTAAAATGGTTGAGGGGGCAAGGACCCCTCGCGCCGTCGTCGTCGCTCGCTCGGCTCGGCTCGGATTCGGATGATCTGATTGATTGATAATCTTTTTGGACCAAATTTTCTTTAATTTTAAATTATTTAATTAATTATTATTTAATTAAATTAATTAACTTATCCAATCCTACCCGTTAGTGACCCTGACCGCGACGGCGGATCCGCTTCGACCCAAATAATCTTGCTTTCTTTCCCACATTTAAATTTCCCACCAGTTTTAGTGATTGTTCAGAAGGGTTGCAAACCTTCAGAAACAATACTTCCATGGCTATAAATTCATTTGATTCTTCAGAATTTTAATTACTAATTTTCTGAACTACAACATCTTCTTCTTCTTCTGCACGAATCAATTCTGTGTGATATACTACTGTTGAGTGGTTCGCCGCTACCAGAGTTTGGAGTACTACTATTCTGGTAAGATAATCGTTCTATCCTGGGAGGGGATATTTCATCAACCTCGAGTACTGTGAGGGGAATAATTTCCTTAAGGACACACTTTGAACTAAGTGGGCTCGATTATATTCGGAAAAAATTATTCTTATTTTTTCAACACTGATTTTGTTTATTTTCAGTGTTTATTATTTACTGGTTTTTTTTTTTGAATACAGATTACTAAGACTTTTTAATGTATAAACATAAGGCTCGAACTCGAGACAATTGATTAAGGCTGAAGTTATGTATATTAGTTATTTCTTCACGTTTTGATTTTATTGTTTTATTAATTATTTTAGTCTGTTTTTAAAAAAAATTGACAATTTTATACTTTCAGACATTTTACATAGTTTATTTAAGATTAAAAGATTTAAATATCATTTTGATACATTATATACATTTGTAGTTTAAAATTATACAACTCGAAAGTCTTCTTTATTTTTTCTTAAAACCGCATCTAATCAAACTACAACACTTAAATCAACGGAATACCTATGAACTCTTTTTCGCATTGAAGTAAATGAAGGAAAACCAATACAAAAATAATATATTCCTTTTATTTCAATTTAACTATCTTACTCTCTTTTTAGTTATTTTAATATATAATGCCTTTTCTATTTGACAATCTTTTATGACTTCAACAACATATTATATCGCTTTCAAATCACAATATTTAATTGATATATTAATATATTATATATATTTTTAATTTAAGATCATAAAATTAAAAAAATAAATTTTCACATACAGATAAATTAACATGGAGGAAATAAAAGCATCTTCTTATTTGGCAATGTGATGAAAATCAATATATGGTTTGTAGATGTGCGTTAGAAAGCATCCACGAAGAGAGTTCCTTCATCACACGCTCGCAAAGGCCGCGGACTTATAATTCCACTAAACTATAAACTTTAGAATACAAAGTGGGTGTTATTTTATCTTTTTAACTTTTTTCATATTCAAACCTTACAACAAAATCGTCACGAAATCTCCCATTTTGAAAGAACAATTCAAAAATACAACATTAATTTGTGTTTTGAAAACTTTGAATTGCAAATTGACAAATACTAGTGCTTTGTTTTAAATACAATTATAACAAAACACAAATTTACATTTGAAAAAGTACTCGTATTTACAAAAAAAAAAATCTATCTAAATAGCCATAAACTTGTTAGCATTTGAATAGTTAATATTTAAAAGTTAGTTCCTCCATTCCATTTTATTTACATGTGTTAATGTTTGGGAATTAAATAATTTTTTTGGATTATAATTTTTTCAAATTTTTTTTAAAATTTAATCATTAGTTATATTAACTTATAATATTTAGTTTTTAAATATATAAATTTTATTCTGATTTTTTATCAAATTTATAATTCACCTTCGTAATCCAAATTTCTTCGCATAAATTGGAATAAGGTGTAACAAAAATGTGACGGCAAGAGATAGGCGACAACTTGCATGAGGTGTTGCCTAAAATATGTACTTTTAAATGTGAAGTACTTCTAGATAAAGGGAGACAATGGAAAAGGAAATAAAAGAGCAGTGAAGAAAAGAAAAAGATTATTGGTAATTTTATTTTTTTAAATCTTGTGATCTTAAATTAAAGATGTGTGAAATTTTTAAAATTTTATGATTTTAAATTATAAAAAGAGAACACTCTTTTTGAACATGCTTAAAAGAAAATTAAAACATGAAAATTAAAACTGGGGAGTATATAAAAAGAGATGGAGTGACAAGAAATTTGTGATATGATTCGACAGGGCGAGATCGAGACAAAGACGTCGTTTTTAGTGTCTCAGGTCCCAGAAGTGCATGATAAATGCCGCCTCTGACTTCTGCCAGGTAAGACGAAAGCCTAAATTTGATTTATTTTAACCTATTTTTGAGGACCTCTTAAAAGAGAAAGAAAGAGAATTTGTTTTTTTTACGCACAACAATAGATGAATAAGAATCTATTAGTAGTTGACTATCTGAATTTTTATTTTATCGATGATGATTCAATTTTCCAATCTTGTAATCCCCTCCCTCGTTTATTTTTCCCCTTCCCCCATTTTTTTTTTAAAAATAATCAAGAATTTATCAGGTAACCGTTAAAGGATGTGATGTAGTGGATATAATTGTTTTTTCCTTAATAAGATTTTAGATTCGAGCCGTGAGTATAGAAAAATGTTTGGTAGGGGACGTTTCTCCTAAAAATGACTCTATCTGACGAGAATTCGAATATAATAGCGCTATAATACAGATACTGAATATCAAATGAGAAATCGAAAAAATAATAATCTATAAGTGAAATAGAAAGAAGAATCGGTTCGACAGGCATGGGGGAAAATAAGATTTGAGAATTTGTGTCAGAGATTTTATAATGTCTTTAAATCTCATTTTCCTATTTGTAAGTCACAACTTGCTTCAACATTTTCAATTATTCATAGAATTTTCGGAGTTTACTTGACCACTATAATTTTCTATTTTTATCTTTTGTCTGGAAATAGATTTAATTTGCTTCACGTATGAAAATTTGTCAATTTTTTTTTATTCATCAAAGCTTATTCTAATTTTCGCCGAAATTAGTGTCTTAGCCCTGTTCTATCATCACTATAATGGAGTTCTCCATTGGCAGATTTTTCTAAATTTTTCTTACTTAGAATTAGAAAAAAAAAATGATTGAATTGACTGTTTCAAATTTAACTTATACCTTTCTTTGAAATTTTAAAAAAATATATTTTTCTTATAAAATTCTCATTGTTCGTTGATAGATTTAAAACTTATATCTAGGGGTGTTCAAATAAGACCGAAAAATTAATTTGAACTGATAAACCGTGTCAAACCGACTTAGTGAACCAAAAACCAGCTCGATTTGGTATTAACCCAATAAAAAATCTAACCAAACCGATATATATAAATAAATAAAAAAATTATCTATCTCTTCACAATTTTGGCTCATTCCAAGTCCAATACTTATTCAAATAATTAGAAAGAAAGGTCAAGTCCATTTATCCCCCTAATAAAAATTATTGTATTCATGAATGCATAAATTAAGCAAATAATTTAAATTTTTAATTATGATGCGAGACATTGGTAGTCTGTGTGTGCATAATATTTAGGGGTAGAAAAGTAACAATTTGGTCATAATAACTCACATACATCTCTCTGAATTAAGTTGAGTAACTCAAATTATCAATGATTTTTGAAATTTAAATAAGTATGGCAATGCCTAACTTTTTGACCCACTTAATGAAAATATGTTGGATATTGTAAAGTAGTACGGGAAGTAAATAAATATTACAAGTGTTCGAAAGGATAAACAAATAGCCAATATTCAGAACTGCCGCAAAGTTGTTGAATCTTGAATCTTGATAACCTGAAATCAAGAAACACTAAATCTGGATTGTTACAACTGTGTGCTGAGTCGAGAGATGACTCTCTGTCTTTAAGACAAGATTGTCCCGTATATATGCTTTTACGTTAACGGGCAATAGTCTCCCAAGATAAAACAGCAACTAATCAACACTACAAAGCAAATAGGTTGATTCTGATGAAGAAAACAAACACGAAACGACTTGCTGAAGAATAGAAAAGGAAGGAAGAGTTTCTGTTAGTCCTAACGTGACTGCTCACGTTTTGGACTTTCTGTTTCTCTTATGTTTGTCTCTGTGTATATAAATGTTGTCTCATTTTTGCTGTCTTTTTGTGTGTTACACAATTGAGCCAAAAGACATCAATATATAGCACGAGGGAGAGACTCCTCAACTGCCAAAACATGGTTGTTAATGGCCATTAGGGAGGGCAGTTACTAGTTTCTGCCTTCCGTCGTTCCCAAATTTAACTTTTCAAAAATTCTAGGGACCAAACTGTAAATATTAAGCAATTTGAGGATCCAAAGAGATAATGTCATAAAGACCCAAGACCCACGATCCGAGCCCGATCGGACCGGAAGGGCGGGCGGCGGCGGCGCGCGTGTAGGCTTAGGCTTGAACCCAAGCACATCTAGGTCCTCCCTCCTTTAAACACATGGGTTACCCCTTGGGGTCCCAAACCCTTAGCCAATTATGAGACTTATAAAGAGTGCAATTCTTCATTTTCCCACCGATGGGGTAGATTTGTCCCACACCATATTTCCATGCCTCAAACACCTTACTTCGTGGACCAATATCTCTTTCATTTCTCAACAAAATTTGACGATTCTTGGCCCTACGGTCATCTACTCACTTAGTAGATTATGCACGTGTGAAGAGACAAAGCCTCCAACATGCGGATCCCTAGTGTTTAATTCATTAAATATGGGTGGACGCACCTCCCCACCAAAGACAAATTTCCAACAAATATTGCTATAATGCAATTTCAAAATCGAGATTAGAGACCAATTATTTCATAATATGTCACTTCGACAAATAATTTGAAAATCTGAATACATGGTTAATAATTGAACAAGTATATTATTAAAATGGCATTTAGTGAGAAAGTCTCCAACTTGGAGTAATCTTAAAGTTGTTAAGTTTCAAAAGAATAAATAAGGGAAAACAAACTAAAGCATCATAATGTTAAATGCTTATTAAGCACATAATAATATCTCTATTGATAAGAATCAGATTGGTTTAAAGATAAATACTCATCGAGATAGTTGTTGTATCTCATTTTCATTATTTATACATCACTTGTATCAATTGTTTTTGCATTATAATTACTATACATTCTTAAACCCGCAAAAATCGAACCAAATCGATAAAATCAACAAAATCGATAAAACCGAAAACGATAGAATTTATATTATAAAGGTTTAGTTTAATTTTAATATTTAAAAAACTGATTTAATTAGTTTGGTTTGATTTTAATCACAAACCAAGTCAAATCGGACCATGAACACCACTACTTATACCGTAGAAGCTGACATCAAGCTATTGACATTTATTATGCATATTCCCTCATGGAGTATAATAATAATAATAATAATAATAATAATAAATTTTATTCAAATGGAAAAATTCAAACAATGTTGGAAATATGAGACGAAGTACGTGGACCAACATTGTGATCTCTGTTGTCCTCATTGAACTGCCCCCATCAGTATCAACAGAAACATCCAAGGAAAATAGAAAGCAATCAAAATTCATCGAATAAACTCAAGCCTCGTGTAACAGACACAATCTCCATCATCGAATAAACTCAAGCCTCGTGTAACAGACACAATCTCCATCAATGGTACTTCCAAAATTCACATCACGTCTGATTCATGCTATATACCGATATCTGTTAGGATAATTATGAGACCCTCCTATAATTATCTCAAATCATCATTAATTATATAAATTATAATCATATAATTTAAGATAATTATAAATTAGTATCATATATTTTAAGATAATTAGATATGTCTTCCTTAATACTAGTATGATACACTTGTATATATATATTTCAAGATTGAATGAAATCACTCATGTAATTGATTTTCTTCATGGTATTAAGAGCCACAAATTTTTTGCCCTAAACATTTCCCACCCCCCGCCGGCCTCCCTAATAGCCGAAAACCTTCTCCTTTTCGGCCCCAACCAAAACAAGCCTTAGGGTTTTCTACAAACCCTAAACCTAAACCACTACCACCCCACCCGTCGGCTACCCTAAAACCTTCCCTATTTCAGATTTTGTTTTCTCTTCTTTTTCCAACCCTAGCCGACACCATTAGGGTTAATACACCAAATTCCACCAATCATAAAATATTTTTTCTCCTTCTCTTCTTCTTGTTTTGTTTCTCGTGGAAAACTATGGCCGACAAACAAAAATTCCATCAAACTCTTGCCGTGAACAACGTCAAGAACTTTATTCCAATTACCCTTGATATGAAAAAAGGACAATACTCTTCTTGGGCGGAGTATTTCAAAATCTATTGTGCGCATATGAAGTAATAGATCATATCATCCCTTACGAGTTTTCACCGGATACCACTGGTGTTGATAAAAATTTATGGTCTCGTTTAGATGATATAATCCTTCAATGGATTTATGGCACTATCTCTAACGACCTTTTGCATACCATATTGGAACCGGACTCTACGACTCAACAAGCGTAGGAACGTTTCCAAAATATTTTTCAAGATAATAAACTTTTTAGGGCGGTATATCTTGAAAACCAATTCACCAACGTCAAATTGGATGACTTCTCAAACGTTTTCACTTATTATCAAGAATTGAAGATGTTTGCCGACCAACTATCTAACGTTGGTGCGCCGGTGACAAATCAAAGGTTGGTTCTTCAATTGATTGCAGGGTTGAATGAAAATTATGATGGAGTTGCTACATTCATTCAACAAAGTAATCTGTTACCTCCATTTTATGAGGCTCGTTCGAGATTGATTCTCGAAGAAACCCGCAAGGCAAAGCCGACAGCCTCCGGGGAAGCCACCGACGGAACAACCCTTGTCTCCACCTCCGCGGATTTTGCGACACCAAATTCCAGTTCGGGAGGAATCGGAAATCGCAACAACAATAGTAAAAAACGGGGGTCAAATCGCAACAATAACAAAGGAAAAAATAATGGCAGAAAGAGACGTGAAAGGGGTGGCGGCCAGCCCGCCGGTGGCAGCAACAATCACCACTAGCCGGGGCAGTGGCGACCTAGCCAGTGGCAGCTGCAAGCCAAGTCCAGCGAGGGCAATACCCGTCGTGGGCTTGGGCACCACAATGGGCTGCCCCTCCATGCCCCTACCCCACCTCGTCGTGGGTCAGACCATCATCTTCGAACCGACAGCCCAGACTTCTAGGTTCTCGTCTACAACAAGCATTTGCAGCACATGCACCATGCACCATCTTCCGCAAGTTATGCTCCAACCGATATCGAACAGGCCATAAACAACATGAATCTGAATGTTCCAGATGATTTGTGGTACATGGACACATGGGATACGTCACACATGACGACATCTCAAGGTAAATTCTCATCTTATTTTAATATGAGCAGTATTAACAATATTATTGTCGGCAGTGGGCATGAAATTCTAATTTGTGGTATTAGTCAGGTAAAACTTCCCACTCCTCACCCACCGTTATACTTAAAAAACGTCTTACATGCACCAAAATTGATTAAAACTTGATATATATATATATATATATATATATATATATATATATATATATATATATATATATATATGACGTTTTACAACTGACAACAATGTTTCTGTGAATTTTGATCCGTTTGAGTTTTCTGTGAAGGATTTCAGACGGGGATGCCACTACTGATATGTAATAGCATGGGCGACTTGTATCCCATCACTACCATTTCCAACAACCACGTGAAAACACCATCAACCTTTGCAGCTATTTTCCCTATTGTATTTTACAATCGGTTGGGACATCCGGGAGCACCGGTGTTCAATACTCTTAGGAAGAATAATTTTCTTGTTTCTAACAAACTTTTGGACTCTCATGTTTGCCAAACTTGTGTGTTTGGGAAGCATGTTAAAATTAATTTTTCATCATATACTTCACATACGCTTATGTCATTTGATCTTATGCATTGTCATTTGTGGACATCACCAGTTTTGAGTTTTGCAGGTCATAAATATTATATGTTTATTTTGAATGATTATTTAAATTTTCTGTGGACATTTCCCTTAGGGAAAAAATCACAAGCCTTCACCGTTTTAAAACAATTTAGTGTTTTTTTATCAAAACTCAATTTGACAAATCCATTAAATATTTTTCAATGTGACAATGGAAGAGAATTCATAAATGCTCACTTTCATGATTTTTATCACCAAAATGGGATGTCTTCGCGTCTTTCATGTCCACATACATCACCTCAAAATGAGAAATCCGAAAGAAAAATTAGAACGATTAACAATATGATTCGCACACTTCTTGTGCATTCGTCCACACCACCAATGTTTTGGCATCATGCTCTTCAAATGGCTACATATCTTTTAAATATTCTTCCTAGCAAACTACTTTTCAACGTGTCACCTACACAAATATTGTACCACCGTCTCCTATCTTTTACACATTTGAGGGTTTTTGGGTGTTTGTGTTATCCCTTGTTTCCGTCCACAACCATTAACAAACTTCATGTAACATCCCTTACTTTCGGGTCACGGTTTGAACCGCTAGGCGTATGTAAAAATCGCTAGGTGTGTGTAAATAGACCCGAGCGTTGGGAAAATTTATGTTATATTTAAGTATGGTAATAAAGAGATTAGTATATAAAAGGATTAACTCTGAAATAATTTTGGACGTAAGAAGTGTGACGACGGAAAACAGAAATAAATTTGGTGTATGCACAAAGAGGTTATGGACGAGTGTCATATTACAAATTACGACATTGAGTATATGGATGTTTTATAAGTTATTAAGATTTAAGTGAATTAGGATCACGAAATTAATTATGTGTGTGATTGATAATTTATACGGAGGTAGGACGCTTAATCAATTAAGTAGGCTGCATGTTGGGGTGTAGGTGGCACGATTAAGGTACCCCCACCGCCAAAATATTGGCTAAGTGGGGGGGCATGATTATGAGTAATCATTTTGAGGAATATACATTTGAGTTTGAGATTTCATTTTCGTTCAACATTTTATTTCTATTTGTATTATCTTGTTCTTAGTAGTTAATAGGCGTGGAGTCGTTTGCTGCTTCACTGGCCAAGCGAATTCCTATACAAAAAATACTCTCCTATACTAATCACTTAGCTAAATGCCCCTCTGCTGATGACGAATTAGAGCAAAAACAATTAGAGGGAACTTGCTTACTAACATCCAGCAACAATAAATGGAAGTTTCCATTTTAAGTGCAATTTTGAATTATTAAGCTTGGATTCGAGGTATGTTAAGACAAATTATTTCTTTCTTTTGGCATGTTCCATGTAACGAAATATAAATGTGATATTGCTCCATAATTTATTCTACTCTTAGTAGTTAAGAATATTCATGTTATTGATTCCTATGCTAAAAACATGTCTAAATATTTTCATAAGTCCTTATTGAGGCATACGGAAAAGATGTTGATATTCACAATGTTAGCCGAAAGGACAAGGATATTATTGTCATCCGATAAATTCAGAGAATGTTTTATTTTCATTCATGCATTTTCACTTGCATTGCATTCATATAATACCCTGGACCACTTGAGCTATGCACACTATTATATAGTAAATATTGTATATATATGTATGGGAAATGGGAAAAGGGAAAGACGTTATATACGCACACCACATGCAGTTGGTACAAACTATCACAAAAAAGCCCTAAGAGGCCACATATCGAGCCTGTGTGGTCAAAATGGATGCCTGTGTGCCCAAGACGATAGGATAATATTGAAGCATGTGTGGCTTATATGATATAATCGAATGCCTGTGTGGCGGTTATGGATAGAATTCCTGTGTGGACATTAGTATACCGCATTTGCATTATGCATACATTCATTAATCATTACATGGTATGGTGCCCACAGAGGTTGTTATGGTAAGGAAGATGCCTGATGGGGCCGATGTATAAGTATACTGCATTGTGCATAACATTTAGGCATATGAATTAGAACCCTCAGAGGCATTTACTGTTGGTCAGTTATTTCTGTTTCAGTTGTTGTTATATCCCTGTTATACTATTGTTCATGCCTGACATACTTAGTACATCAGTCGTACTGACGTCCTTTTTGTCGGGGGACGCTGTATTTCATTCCCGCAGGTTCACATAGGCAAGGTGACGGTTCACGTTAGTTGATTCAGATCTAGCAGCTTTTTGGAGTACTCCCCTTGTTCGGAGTATTGGTCTAATTTTGGTACGGTATATTTTTGCTTGTATATATGGGTATGGCGGAGCCCTGTCCCGATCTTTGATGTTCTACTCTTAGAGGCTTGTAGACAGATGTCCTATGGATAATGGTCTTGTATGCCCTTATTGGCTTTGGTATGGGTATGTATATATATAAGATGGTTACCTGATTTTTCATAATTTTCTTTCAGCTTAGTCCGTAATTAACTATGATTAGATGTTAAATGTACGAATGGCGGTACCCGGTGGGTGGGATCCGGGTTCCTGTCGCGGCCCTCCGATTTGGGTCGTGACACTTCAGGCCCGTTCCACTACTTGTGTGTTTTTGGGATACCCACAAAATCATAGGGAATATAAATGTTATGATATGACTAGTGGAAAAATCATTATCTCTCGTCACGTAGTTTTTGATGAGTCTACATTCCCGTTTGCTAATTCTCATGTGGCACCCCCACCTTTATATGATTTTTTGGACAACGGAATACATTCCATTTTACATCACCACCTCAATACCCAAAATTAGATGGGACCGACCCAAAATAATCCCTACATCGTACCGGCCCAACCACAAAATGGGACTGAACCAGTCCACGGAATGGAGGTCACTGCCTCTTTACTGTCGGTCTCGGCCCAGTCCACTACTAGTGGTTAGCAGGCGCAAATGAGTGAGCCCACTACTCCCTCACCCATAAACCCACCCCAGCATCCAGACCCATATTTTCAAGCCCATAATCCTGATCCCTGTCGGCCGAAAACCAAAATAATCAATCGTCTGCCTTTCCTCAAAATACTACCTCATCTCGGCTCAATACCATACCCGATATCCCTAATCCCCAGTCGTTAATTTTAGCTCAACCTCGAACCATTAAAACTCGTGCCATGCATGAGATTTTTTTTGCCCAAATGTCATTTTAACTTAACATCTTCGGTCCAACCATCACCTCTTCCCAAAAATCCCAAAGCAGCCCTATCACACCCGGATTGAAAAGCTGTCATGTTAGACAAAATTGATGCTCTTATTAAAAATAAGACGTATGATTTAGTATCTCGTCCATCTAATGTGAACATAATCAGGTCTATGTGGGTTTTCTGTCATAAAAAGAATTTCGGTAGCTCATTTGCGAGATACAAAACTCGTCTTATTGGTGATGGCAGGTCTCAATCGGTTGGCGTGGATTGTGGTGAAACATTCAGTTCGGTGGTTAAGCCATCAACTATCAAGACTGTTCTTAGCCTGACACTGTCAAAATCCTGGTCCATTCATCAGTTGGATGTCAATAATGCATTCCTACATGGCCATTTACAGGAGACAGTTTACATGCACCAACATTTGGGTTTCCGAGACTCTACACATCTGAATTATGTTTGCCGATTGAAATTTTTTTTATATGATTTGAAACAGGCTCTCCGGGCATGGTATAACAGCTTTGCAGGGTTTGTATCCACACTGGATTTCTCACACAGCAAGTCCGATAAGTCTTTGTTCATTTATAAGAAGGGAAACAACATGGAATATATCCTTTTATATGTAGATGACATAATTCTCACGGCCTCATCTACATCACTTCGTCGGTTTATTATGTCCCTCTTCGCAACAGAATTTGCAATGAAGGATTTGGGTCCTTTAAATTATTTTTTGACAATTGTTGTAACCCAATATGCAGGTGGCCTGTTTCTCAGTCAAAAGAAATACACCGAGGAGATCCTTGACAAAGCCGGTATGTCCTTCTGCAAACCATCACACACATCGGTTGATACAAATGCCAAATTGAGTAACTCTACAGGTACTTCATACAATGACCTAAAACATTACCGCAGCCTAGTAGGGGTCTTACATTATCTTATTTTCACGAGACCTTATATCTTCTATGCGGTTCAGCAAGTGTGCTTACATATGCATGATCCGAAAGAAGAACATATGATGTCTTTCAAGAGGATTCCGCGGTATGTTTAAGGTACTCTTCATTTTGGATTGCATCTGTATAAGTCCTCAATTTCGAGTCTCTCATCTTATACAGATGCGGATTGGGGTGGCAGCCCAGACACACGATATTCCACCTCTGGTTATTGTGTGTTTTTTGGAGACAACCTCATTTCATGATCGTCCAAACGACAACCAACGATGTCTCGGTCGAGCTGAAGCAGAATACCGAGGGGTAGCAAATGTGGTTGCTGAATCATGTTGGTTCCGTAATCTTCTTTTAGAGTTTCATTGTCCGATTGAAAAGGCAATTGTGGTTTATTGTGATAATGTGAGTGCGATATACTTATCTGGTAATCCTGTCCAGCATCAACGCACAAAACACATAGAAATGGATATATTATTTGTCCGAGAAAAGGTTGCACGTGGACAAGTCTGTGCTCTCCATGTACCGTCCCGTTATCAGATTGCCGACTTTTTCACCAAAGGTCTTCCGTGCGTACTATTTGATGATTTCAGGGACAGTTTCAGCATACGAGAACCTCCCGCTAAGACTGCGAGGGACTGTTAAGATAAATATGGAGTCATCCCATAATTAACTCAAATCACCATCAATCATGTAAATTGTAATCACATAATTTAGGATGATTGTAAATTAATATCATATATTTTAGGATAATTAGATAGGTCTTCCTTAATACTAGTATGATACACTTGTATATATATTTTAAGATTGGAATGAAATCACTCATGGAATTGATTTCCTTCGAGATCAATACCTAATTCTTCTAATGGAAAGTTATATGCAGTTCTATCTTCTGCCTAAATTTGGAGAATTTGGAGAGAGCGGGAGAGAGGAAAATGTTTACCATCAAGCGGGGTGTATTTGAGGTAAAAAAATATTTATATTGGATGTTTACTTCAAGACGATAAACATAAAACATAGGGGTCTCAATGAATTATTAAAAACCGACGTAACCGGCCGAATCAATTCGTTTCGAACCGAGTAATGAGTTTCTTCTAATAAATTTAGATTTTATATAAATTTATAGCGGTATCAAATATTACTATATGTTTAATATATATTTTACACCTTGAAACTAAATTAGTTCTAGCATTTCGAGTAGTAACTAGTAAGCTACAAGATATTCCAACGATCTTGAGTCGCAAGCTACAAAATATTAGATATGTTACCTCTCATATGACTTAAATTTCTCATGGTGTATACTTAGTCTTAATTAGTCGACTCAGTTTTTGAGTTGATTTCTTCCCGCTCGCGTGAACTAATTTTTTTGTCTTGCTAAACTTTTTTTGTCTGCCAAAATCCAAAAGAAATATGCATGGAATCGTGTACGTTACTTCTACTTGTGATTTACCTGACAACTTTAAAAGAATACAAAATTAACCAAACCGCATTAATACCGAAGAGAAACCGAGATGATGAGATTTCAAAAAGTCTAATTTTGATTATATAAAATAAAATAATATGATATAAATTATAAAAAATAATTGTCCGAACTCTACGTTGACAACCCTAATAAAACACATGTCATGGGTATACAATTTTTAACACTGAACCATGGTTAAGTGATATACATTTTTACTTTAATTTCGTATGTAATTCTTAAGGTTACGTGTTTAGTTGCAAATACCCCATGTTGGTAAGTATATCTCATGTATTTTGCATGGAGAAAAATATTTTAAAATAGATTTCAATATTTTCATGTTTGATTGGTAAAATTATTTTCTTAATTCTCTTAAATTTAGAAAATAACTTTTCTAGTGGACGTGGGAAAAACAAGTTTCGAAAGTAGTATTCAATATTGATTGTCTTCCCATGCCACCTACCCCATCCCCACAGCCCCTCCCCCTTCTCCCCCCAATCCTCCACAGACCAACCCATCACTCTCGACCCCCCCCCACCACCTTACCCTCACCCCTCATGCCCTCCCCTCTTATATTGTTTGCCTAAACAATAATGCTCTTGGAATAATATTTTCTCAAGTATCAGGAAAAATCACTTATTTTCTAGAAAAATATTTATAACATAACATTTTCCTTCAAACAAATGCACCTCGATAGAACAACAATAACATACCAAGTATAATCTCACAAGTGAGATCTGAGAAGAGTGGTGTGTACGCAACCTTAGCCCTACCTTATGAAGATAGAGATAATATTTTCAATAGACCCTCGGCTCAACTAAAGCATAATAAAATCAAGTATGAAAAGAAAAGTACAACAGTGAAGAAGTCATGTAGAACATAATGAAGAAGAGAACTGTAGCAACAACACATAATACGCTAACCGAAGTAAAGAAAATAACAATTAATAATAAAATCGAAGAACAAGATAGTATGTGAATAATAACAACAATACAAATCACCTCAATAATTTCAACTCTAATCCAAATATCTATAGAATAAATTAGATTGGTACTAGAATTTTTCTATGTTTTTGGTATGAGTAGATATAGAATTCAACTTAAATTATTGATCATTACATATAATTCAATTAAGATATTTATGAAAATATGATTTTTTCGATTCTCCTTTGAGAAAAGGAGGATTTTTGATTGGGTGGGTTCAAAGAAAAAGAAGGGTTTTTTGTTCACACAAAATTATATTAACTTAACATAGTTAGGTAATCAATTTTGTTATATTTAAGTGATAAAAAGTACTGTTATATATAAATTAAAGACACATGATTCATATTTATCGATTTGATTTAAATATGGTGTGCACATCCAAGTCTTTATCAAAGAAAGAGCTTGTTCTTAGCTTACACGGCTTAGAATAATTTGGACCAACTTGATAAGATCACTCAGCTCCAAAATGGTGAAATGGAAACACCATACTTGGTTTCCAAAAAGTAATACGTAGTAGTAGTGAAAAGGAAACAAAGACCTGATGTCGACAACACATTCCCTGTTTGAAAATATTGCAAATGAGTGTTGCCTTTGAAGTGCTAATTATTTGGCAGTATTTAGAAATTTAACTCTGATTACAGAAATGGACTTGCATTTTCTTTTAACATAACGACGTGCACACGTTAGTTAATGATGATTGTATTTTCTTGTTGAACATGTACGACTTCTCATATTTATCTTAAAAGGTTTCATGCATGGCGTATCCTTTAAAATTTGATGAATAATGATTTCATTCTCTATTCTTCTTAACTTATGTATCTTGCTTTTGTTCATGGTAAACTCCAAACGCATGCCTGTACGTCTAATTCACATATTACTGTTGGAAATTTACTAATATGAAATTAAGTTTATCACGTTATTTATTAGTCAAATAATTGGGCCCCGCACGTCGGAAATATCGTTTCCACACACGTGCAATCTTAGTGCCAAGTATCGTAAATTTCGTTATTGAAAGAGATATTGGTACGTAAGTGAAATGTTTGAGACATAGAATGATGGACGATTATTTGCTAAATGACAAGTGTTCCACGTTGGTAAACGAAGGAAGGATTGTGCGAGGTGTAAGATGGAACGGATCGGAAAAGGGCCGCGGAGCCGAGAAGGGCCACGGCGCCTCCCGGACTGGGCCGGAGCGCCGCGGCGTGTGACTGGCAGTAAACTTTGTCGGTTTCGTGTTGAATTAGCGTCGCAGCGCTAATGTGGCAGAGCCGCGACGCTTCAATAGCAGTGAGTGCTCGACGGAATCCCAAAAGGCTTGGTTGTTGAGGGGGCTTCAATGGCTTTGAAACCACCCAATAATGGCCATTACTTAGACCATTATGTTGCTGCATTACTTGGGGGTTAAATGCCATCCATTACATGGCAATTGATTCCCATTGTGGGGCACTTGAAGAGGCCATCTTGCACACTATTAATTGAGGCATTTGGCTCAATTCTATAGAGGAACATGAACATGAGAAGATATAGATGAACTGATGAACATAAAAACAAGTTCACAACACCACAAAGAGATCAGATTTTCCTGATAGCAATCCTTCTCTTAGCAATCTTCATTATTCGTGTTCTTCATTGAGATCATTTGTGTAAGCTTTGCACACTTGATAGTTTGTTGTTTCATCTTGTGAGACTATTGTCCACACTTCCGTAAAGCCTATATACGGGGGCAATCTTGTCTTAAAGACAGAGAGCCATCTCTCGACTCAGCCGGTGGTGTTGTATTTATTTAATTGGTTGCTAAGTGTTTCAGGTGTTATCTTAATAGACGAAGGACTCTAACCGTTCGTATTCTCAGAGGATCAACAAGCCACAAGTGTAGCAGTTCACGTTCTTGTATTTCTGAATACAAGTTCTATATTTGAAGTTTCACTCAAGATCAAAATATTGATAACTTGTTGTTGTCCTCATTGTTGTTTATCCTTTCGATCACTGTAATAGTTATTTACTATTCCCGTTGTTGCTTTACATATATTCCAACAATTTTAAGACAAGATTGTATTAGTGTTCGAAAGATGTTGGTCGACAAGTGTGTGACCAAATCTGGATGTGGTTTTCTTCTTGACAACCGTGCTTTCAAATCTAGTCCTAATTTTGGTTCTCTCTTTGACGACAGTTACAAATCTGTTTCCGTCAAAGGTGGGATCTATGGATCTGATGCTGAGTTTCAAGATACTGCTTATAGTCATGCTAGTACGGCTAAAGATCAAGGACGAGTTGGTGTCACCACTCTCGAGGGTGGTGGAAACAAGCGTCCACGAGAGGCTGAGGATGTTAACTAGGACACGAGGAGAAGGCTGAAGATAATGTCTATCATGTAGCAAAAGGCCTATATCTGTCCCAGACAAAGGATCCAAATTATTGTAAGGAGAATGTGGACACTCAGTCTGACTGAAGTGGGCCAGAATCCAAAAGGTCTAAGTTAATAATCATTCCTTATCTATAATGTGTTTAGTTAATATCTGAATGAAAGTGTGTAAAGCAAGGCTGGAAATATTAAAGTGTTTTTCATTAAAAACTTATATTCCCTACACTCTAAAATCAGATATTGAATCTTCTTCCTTCCCGGTTAAAGATTGGTGTATTGTAAACAAACTTAAAAGATCCATTCTTTTGGGTGTAATTATTAAAAGTGTGTAAAGTATGTTCGCACATACGAAGGATAGAGATCCACTGACTGTGCGAAAACTGTTACCACTCTTAAGCAAGCGCTAGGAAGTGTCTGGGCACCAATTTAAAAGGAAGAAGACTAAAAGATAATGGCTTATCTTAAGACGTTGAACTTGTCACACTATTTGACAGAAGATCCTTCATTTGATAGGATGATATTGGACACTCAGTCATACAAAGCCTACGGTCGACTGGAGTGGGGCCAGAATTCATTTGATAGAAAAGTAATGGACACCTAGTGAGGTGGGCCAGAGTTTCCAGGTCTTAAATGATCTGAAGGCCAAAAGAAAGGCAGAAAAGAAATTGGACACTCAGTCTGCCAAAACAACTGGAGTGGGCCAGAGTATCCATGTCACATATGATCCGGTTACGCCCTAACCACGAGAAAGAGGTTGTTCATGTGAAGCAATGCCACCTCTAAAGTAGAAGGGGTTGGAGAGGTTGTCCTCAATAGGACTTCAAGGAATGGGATCACTCCAAAAGGAGGTGATACATGTCCCAAACTTGGTTTCACGGTCGATGTTGGATAAGATGGTTTGAGACGAGTCCAACGGGTTTGTAATAACTAAGAAAAGTAGAGTATGTCTGTAGCTAAATGAATGATATATTTGTAATTCGTTCATCTATGCCATCATAGATTAAGACACGCTAAATAGAAAGTCATTCAAAAGCTAACGAAGTTGAGATTGTTGCCTTCTGTCGACATAAACCCTCAAAATGATTGTGAGGTAGGCAAAGAGGCAAAATCACCTTTCCATTCCTTCAAAGGAATAGCGAAAGAAGCACCGCACCTCTAGAACTTAGTCACACCTACATGGGTGATTTGAAGTCTATACAAAATAGAGGGGGGAGACAAGTACTTTGGGACCTTCATTAATGATGGTACAACGTATTGTATCCTTTGTTTGTTAAAAAACAAAGATGAAGTTGTTGAAGTGGATAAGCGCTACAAAGCAGAAGTTGAAAAATCAACTAAGCCTACGGATTGAGGAATTCGTAGTGATAGAGGGGGAGAATGTGAATCATCGTTCATCAAATGACTGCTTATTACTCACCTCAGTCTAATGATGTTAGCCAAGCGCAAAGTCGTACCCAAAATATATGGGTCAAGGCGATCCTTACTGCTAATGCGATTCTCAACAGAAATATGCATAAGGATAAGGATAACCCTCCGTGTGAAACATGGAACAGATCTCACATACAAATATTGTGATATGGGGTGGCTTGGTAGAAGTTGGAATACCGAAACAGGTCAAGTTGGACCTAAGACTGTAGATTGCATATCCACTGAATCTGCAAATAACAGTAGTGCTTATCGTCTCTTGGCATCAAAGAATGATGAATTCTTTGAAGATAACTTTCTTTGAGAAGGAAAAATAAGTAATTGCTCGAGGTTAACAAGAACCATGAGGGCTTTGTTGTCAGGAACTAGGCGTTAGTAGCTACAGGACTCGGAAGTTGCTGACTATCCGGAACTTAATGTTCTAGATCTACAGAACTCAGGGATTCTAGATTATAAAAATAAAAAAAAACAGAAGATGGAAGAAAAAAATCAGATTCAACACACACACACGATAACTCCCTCACATCCCATTTATCATGGGCACTTTCTGCACTTGGTTACAAATACAACACACACACACACATGATACAACACATCAAATATAAAATACAACAAAAAGGGAGATACAACAAATCAGAAACAAAACAAAGAGAGGGAAAAAAAGATTAAAGAGAGCAATTAAGGAGTTCCAAAAAGATTTGGTTGAAATTGAGGTTTTGTTCGTGGTTATGGAGCAACAAAGGTGAGTTTTCTCACTCAAAGTTCTTAGTAAAATCCTTTATTTTTAAGTTACAATACATGTTAGAATATAATCCGGTTATTGAAAGAATGAGCATGAAATTTATGATTATTTAATAATTAGTTTGGATTGTGCAAATTGTAATCTGTTATACTGGTCTATACTTGTTAGAATTGGATGAAATTTTACAGAGTTGTGCATATTATTGTTACGGTCAGTTTGAGACTTTACTGGGATAAATCTGACTTACGGTTTGAGAGTTATTTCTGTTTGAACATTCTGCCTCGGATCAACCGAAGTCTGGAAGGGCAGAATATATAATATAAACACTGTACAAATAAGTAATGAATATGAAATATTGTACTGCATAAAAGTGATAGATTAATCTGTCCTTGACAGTTTGAGACTTTACGGGAATAAATCCGACTTACGGTTTGAGAGTTATCGCTGTTTGAACATCCTGCCTCGGATCAACCGAAGTCTGAAAGGGCAGAATGTATAACGTAAAAACTGTACAAATTGGTAATGAATATGAAAGATTGTGCTGAATAAAAGTTATAGATTACTCTGTTCTTGACAGATTGAGACTTTACGGGCATAAATCCAACTTACGGTTTGAGAGTTGTAACCCTTACAAGTGGAAAGGACGAAATATTGAAGGAAGGAAATATTGTTTGAGCCTTTTGAACATATGACATATTTATACAAATAAATAAGTGCATTGGATCGGGTTGCACGGACCGCAACAAATAAGTGCATTGGATCGGGTTGCACGGACCCCAACAAATACATAAATGCATTGGATCGGGTTTCACGGACCACAACAAATATATATAAATGCATTGGATCGGGTTGCACGTACCGCAACAAATATATAAATGCACTGGATCGGGTTGCATGTACCGCAACAAATATATAAATGCACTGGATCGGGTTGCACGTACCGCAACAAATGTATAATATGTTATATGGGAAAAAGCAGGAGTACTGATTAAACTAAGTTATTTTTTTTCTAAGACACGTGGGGAGAAAATTTTGCACGTGAATATTTATTGATTTATTTAATAAAAGGATTGTAATCTGTTTATTTCAATATGCTTATTATTTTCCTATAATGTGATTGTAATTAAAAATATTGTGAGGTTACTTTGGACTGTAAGGTGAGATTCCCACTCAGCCCCGGATGGTAGGGCTGACTCTTTTATTTAACATATTTCAGGAAGGCGCGATAGAGGAAAAGCTCCGCAAGAGGGCTAGCGATCGTCCCGCAGCCTCATCGTACCACCAATCTATTATTTCGGATTTGGTGAAAGTTACTCTAGAGTCTAGACTAAGTTTGTTTAAAGAATTAAGTTTTATTATCTCGGGGAATTCCCCACATGAGATTGTTCTTCGTAAACTTCAAATTAATTATTATATATATTATTTCCGCAAATACCTGTCTAATTTAGGAAGAAAATGAAGTAAATGGTTCGCCTGGAAAGGGATAGTTGTCCAGGTGCCATCACGTCCTAAAGAAAGACTTGAGAAAAGTCGGGGCGTGACAAGTTGGTATCAAAGCTAAACCAGGTTAAGAGATCTAGGAACTTTCTTTGAGTTGGGTGTTTGAACGATTACTTATTGCGACGGTGTGCGCGCCACCTTAGTAATAAGTGAACGGAATAACATCCTAAACAGTTTCCCTTCTTTCATACTCTTCTCGTGCCTATCTTGAGTCTTTTTAAAGAGTTGATTCTTGTACTACCTCTTTAAAAGGGTCTTGGGGAAGGAGATTGTACAACGATAAACTAACTGACAAGTGTTTTGTAGATGGTGGTTATAAGACGAGTTCCACAAAGAAGGAAGTGTGCATGGAACAGGAAAGGGCAATGAGAGCTCAGAAGGAATTCATGCGCCGTAAGATGGACTCGAGAGACGATTTTGACGAGTATATAGATGACACAATCGTACTTTGTACGTATTTGCTTAGGGCTAGACAGAAGAGGCGTTCATACGACCCGACCTTCTTCAACATCTCAATTGGGGTCATATTACAGATAATAGTCAACTCCGTCCCGGAAAATTTCCATTCTTCATTCAGAGGGGCAAGGATGCTAAGAGGAGATATTACAGAAGATTCCTTGTCCAAATTTCTATGCCAGGTAAGAGAAGTAAGGGATAGAATGAGCGTTATGGAAAGGGAAGCAAGAAAGAAGGTTCACAGGGAGTTGAATGCCAACCTGCAGAATAGGCGAATCATGCGGTTAAGCCCTTTAGAACGTGTTGTAGTAGGTGCATGTTTGAGTGAGAGAGCTATAGTGGGTGGCAGAGAATGATATGATGTGATTTATTGTAATGTCATATATATATATATATATATATTATATTGAATATGATGAATGAAGTGTTATGAATGCAAGAAATAAAGGATATGTTATTATCAATTCAATTTGCATATTGTGGTGTTGCATGCTTATGAAGTATAAGAAGATTTTGAGGAATTAAAAGTAGACATACTGCCTTCTAAAATATGGATGTGTTGTATTTACAGAAAAAAAATGGAAAATGCACAAATACCAGTGGTGCGCAGGTCGACCAGAAGTACTCGGGGAAGAGGGAGGAGACAATGGCAACCCCAAAGAGTCCGGGTACAGGAACCAAGGGTTGAAGAGGAGGTTCACTACGAAGCTCCTATACCTCCAGTTGAGGTAGCAATGTCTGAAGATATAGTGGAAAATGTGGAAGCAAATGAGAGCCAAACGTCTCAGGAAACGGTAGGACAAAAGTTGGATAGACTTATAATGTTGATGGCAGTTGCAGTTCCACAAATGGTTCAACCTACACCTGGTGTCTCAATCCCAACCCAAAACCTAGGCCCAGAAAGCTTGATTGGATCGCACCACTAGCCGAAAATGTAGAAGCTCATGCAGTCCCGGATAGGCTATGGGCGAATTTTATGAGAAGAATGGAACCTATCTACTCAGGGAAGGACTCCAAGTCCAACCCGATAGTGTTCCTAGACGAGGTAGAAGATCTAATGTTTACCCTAGGATGTGTGGAGACGTATGGCGTTAATTTGGTGAGTGCACGTTTAGTGGATGATGCAGGGGTGTGGTGGAGGAACTTTAGAAGAAATCGTCCCCCGATGTCACCACCAATGACGTGGGGGGAGTTCAGGGCTGCATTCATTGAAAAATTCATGCCTAATACGTGCAAAGATGCACTCAGACGGGAATTTAAACAGTTAAAGCAAGGGGACCACAGTGTGCAAGAATATGATACGCAGTTCGTGATATTGTCAACATACAACACACATGTCGTTCCTACAGAAAGGGAGAAGATCAAAAGATTTGTTGAGGGTTTAAACCCAAACCTGGCGGAGAAGGTAGTGGCATTAGCCAATGATCGGACCTATCTTCAGGTCATCGACATGGCTATGAAGGTAGAAAGTTTTGCTAAAGCAAAAAGAGAGTATTCGCAGAAGAGGCTTCGATCGTTAGGATCCTTTAATCAGAATCAGAACCTGAGGCAAGAGGGTAGCAGGGGTTTGTCAAAACCGAACCAGTCAGTAGGCCAGTCTCATTTCAGGCCTCATGGGGATAGATGGGTCAATCATCAAGGTGGCAAGGTCAAGGCCACCGGCCCTAACACAATAGGTGACAACCCGGTTTGTCAGGTTTGTCAGAAGAAACATATTGGAGAATGTTGGTTCTCACCAAAAGGATGTTACAACTGTGGAAAACCAGGCCACCATGCCAGGGATTACAAGAGGAGAGTCTAAACTCAATTTTCTCATGGGAGGTCAGAAGCAACCACATCCGCCTACAAGGGAAATCAGGGAAACCAGTCCCGACAGGGTCAGGGAGGTCAACAGTCCAACAATTTTAATCGGCTCTACGCTTTGCCCCAGAGGAATGAGGCGGAGGCATCTAATGCGGTGGTCACAGGTATTTTGCTGGTCTCGAGAATTCCTGCATTTGTATTATACGATCCCGGCTCTACATTTTCATATGTGTCAATGGGTTTTGCTAAGAATTTACATGTAAGACCTTCATGTTTAAGTGAACTTTTTGAGGTTATGACACCCGTAGGTGCCTCAGTTTGGGCCTCTCGAGTAGTTAAAAATTTCTCATTAGAAGTGAATGGTAGAGGAACAATAGTAAATCTAGTACTACTTGATATGGTAGATTTTGACATCATTTTGGGTATGGATTGGTTGTCAGCATGTTATGCCATGTTAGATTGCCGGCGAAAGATAGTGAAACTATCTTTTCTCGGGGAACCAGAAGTTGTTATAAAGGGTAAGATTGGAGTATCCTCACGTCAGCTTATTTTCTATCTTAGGGCTCAAAAGTTATTAAGAAGTCACAAAGTGGAGTACGCATATCTGACTAATATAGTAGATACCCAAAAAGAGTCCCAGCGGTGCAAGATGTCCCTATTGTTCGAAAATTTCCGGAGGTTTTTCCTGAAGATCTTCCAGGCCTTCCTCCGGATAGAGAAGTGGAGTTCGCTATAGAGTTAATTCCGGGTGCAAGACCTATTTCTATTCCTCCATATCGAATGGCCCCAGCTGAATTGAGAGAGTTAAAAGAACAGTTGAAGGATTTTCTGGATAAAGGTTTTATAAGGCCTAGTGTTTCCCCACAGGGTGCACGATCCTTTTGTGAAGAAGAAATATGGATCGCTCCGAATGTGCATTGATTATCGACAACTCAATAAGGTCACGATCAAGAACCGATACCCATTACCAAGAATCGATGATCTTTTTGACCAACTTCAAGGAGCCAGCTATTTTTCCAAAATTGATCTTCGTTCAGATATCACCAAATTGAAAATAAATCCGGATGATATATCCAAAACAAATTTAGAACCCGATATGTTTATTATGAGTTCTTGGTCATGTCTTTCGGTTAACCAATGCTCCAACAGCTTTTTTTCGAATCTCATGAATGTAATCTTCAAACCATTCTTAGATTTGTTCGTGATTGTATTCATAGATGATATCCTAATTTACAGCAAGAGTGTTGAAGAACATGAAGAACATCTGAGGGTAGTGCTTCAAACCTTGAAACAAGAGAGACTGTACGCTAAATTTTCAAAGTGTGAATTTTGGTTGGAAAAAGTAGCCTTCTTGGGCCATGTTGTGTCAATGGATGGAATTATGGTAGACCCCCAAAATATAGAGGCAGTGAAGAACTGGCCAAAACCTACCACTCCGACAGAAGTTAGGAGTTTCTTGGGTTTGGCTGGGTATTATAGAAGATTTGTAGAAGGCTTTTCTAGTCTTGCTGCTCCCTTGACCCGATTGACTCAAAAAGCGATTAAGTACTAGTGGTCAGATGCATGTGAAACAAGTTTTCAGAAACTGAAGGAGTTGTTGACTACTGCACCAGTCTTAACCTTACCATCGGGACAAGAAGGGTTCACAGTCTATTGTGATGCCTCTAGGGTTGGGTTAGGATGTGTCTTGATGCAATTTGGAAAAGTTATTGCGTATGCATCTCGACAATTGAAGATACATGAGAAGAATTATCCAACTCATGACTTGAAATTGGCCGCGGTAGTGTTTGCCTTACGAATATGGAGACACTATTTGTATGGGGTACATGTAGATATATTTACAGATCATAAGAGTTTGCAGTACATAACCACGAAAAAGGATTTGAATCTCCGACAAAGAAGATGGTTAGAGTTACTTAAGGATTATGACCTTAGCATTATTTACCATCCTGGAAAAGCTAACGTGGTGGCTGATGCACTCAGTAGGAGATCAATGGGCAGTTTGGCCCACTTGGCAGTACAAAAGAGAGGTATTGTTTGTGCAGTACAAAAATTGGGGAACCTCAGGATTAGTTTAACTAAGGTCGGTGAAGGTAGGGTGGTGGTACATGATACCTCGCAGTCTGCCTTAACTTCAGAAATAAAAGAGAGTCAGTTTGAGGATATGGAATTTGTTAGGTTTCGGGAGAGGATTCAACAAGGAAAACCTTCATAATTTACATTAGGAGGAAATGATGGTACCCTTCGGTATAAGGGTAGGTTATGTGTTCCTAAGGTAAGGGATCTAAGAAGAAGGATCTTAGATGAAGGTCACAATACCAGGAATTCCATTCATCCAGGATCAACGAAAATGTATCATGATCTCAAGGCAAATTACTGGTGGAAAGGAATGAAGAGAGATGTTACAGAGTTTGTCGAAAGATGTCTTACATGTCAACAGGTGAAAGCCGAATATCAAAAACCCGGCGGCCTACTTCAGGACATTAGCGTCCCCATGTGGAAATGGGAGGCGATTCATATGGATTTTGTGACCAGTCTACCAAAAACACGAGAAGGTTATGATTCTATATGGGTGATTGTAGATCGACTTACAAAGTCAGCCCATTTCCTACCAGTCAAGACTACATATTGGGCACCGCAGTATGCACAAATTTATTTGAAAGAAATAGTGAGGTTACACGGGATTTCATTGCAAATTATTTCGGATAGGGGTTCCCAGTTCACCTCACACTTTTGGCAAAGTTTCCAGCAGGGCCTCGGGACAAAGGTCAAGTTGAGTACGGCTTTCCATCCGCAAACCGACGGACAAGCTGAACGAACAATTCAAACATTGGAGGACATGCTGCGGTCTTGTGTGTTGGACTTTCAGGGCAACTGGTTAGACCATTTATGTCTAATTGAGTTCGCCTACAACAACAGTTTTCATGCTAGTATACATATAGCTCCGTTCGAAACATTGTATGGGCGAAAATGTAGATCTCCACTTGGGTGGTTCGAGGTGGGCGAAACACTACTGTTCGGACCCGAAGTTATTCAAGAACAAATGATAAAGTTCAAATAATTCGGGAGCGGATCAAGACAGCTCATAGCCGCCATAAGTCTTATGCGGATCATCACAAAAGAGATCTCGAATTTCAAGTAGGGGAGAAAGTGTTTTTAAAAGTCTCTCCAATGAAGGGAGTGATGCGATTTGGCAAGAAAGGAAAATTGAGCCCAAGGTTTATTGGACCATATGAGATCTTACGAAGAGTGAGAAATGTGGCTTACGAACTAGCCCTTCCACAAGAATTAGAAGCAGTGCATCCGGTGTTTCATGTGTCAATGTTACGAAAATACTTGCATGATCCAAGTCACGTCATCCAACCCTAAGAAATAGTCCTGAATGAAGAGCTTCAATATGAAGAAATGCCTGTAGAAATATTGGATAGACAGATTAAAGGTCTTAGGAATAAAGATATTGTATCTGTGAAGGTCCTATGGGGAAATCACTCCACAAAAGAAGCAACCTGGGAAGCCGAAGACGCGATGAAAATCAAATATCCTTTCCTGTTTGAGTAAGGTAATAAAATGTGTTTAATTATGTTTCATGTGTGTGCAGTTTGTGTGTCTATGTGCATGTGTTACGACCTTATTCACATTCGAGGCCGAATGTTGTTTAAGGAGGGGAGAATGTAAAGTCTTAAAAGTTGTGTTTCATGTGTGTGCAGTTTGCATATCTATGCGCATGGGTTACGACAAGTTGTGTTTCATGTGTGTGCAGTTTGCATGTCTATGTGTATGGGTTACGACCTTACTCACATTCGAGGACGAATGTTGTTTAAGGAGGGGAGAATGTAAAGTCCTGTAAAAAAAAAAAAATAGAAGATGCAAGAAAAAAATCAGATTCAACACACACACACACGATAACTCCCTCACATCCCATAACTCCCTCACATCCCATTTATCATGGGCACTTTTTGCACTTGGTTACAAATACAACACACACACACATGATACAACACATCAAATATACAATACAACAAAAAGGGAGATACAGCAAATCAGAAACAAAACATAGAGAGGAAAAAAGAGATTAAAGAGAGCAATTAAGGAGTTCCAAAAAGATTTGGTTGAAATTGAGGTTTTGTTCGTGGTTACGAAGCAACAAAGGTGAGTTTTCTCACTCAAAGTTCTTAGTAAAATCCTTTATTTTTAAGTTACAATACATGTTAGAACATAATCCGGTTATTGAAAGAATGAGCATGAAATTTATGATTGTTTAATAACTAGTTTGGATTGTGCAAATTGTAATATGTTATACTGGGCTATACTTGTTAGAATTGGATGACATTTTACAGAGTTGTACATCTTTCTGTTACGGTCAGTTTGAGACTTTACGGGGATAAATCCGACTTACGGTTTGACAGGTATCGCTGTTTGAACATTCTGCCTCGGATCAACCGAAGTCTGGAAGGGCAGAATGTATAATATAAAAACTGTACAAATTAGTAATGAATATGAAAGATTGTGCTGAATAAAAGTGATATATTACTCTTCCCTTGACAGTTTGAGACTTTACGGGAATAAATCCGACTTACGGTTTGAGAGTTATCTCTGTTTGAACATCCTGCCTCGGATCAACCGAAGTCTGAAAGGGTAGAATGTATAACATAAAAACTGTACAAATCGGTAATGAATATGAAATATTGTGCTGAATAAAAGTTATAGATTACTCTGTCCTTGACAGTTTGAGACTTTACGGGCATAAATCCAACTTACGGTTTGAGAGTTGTAACCCTTACAAGTGTAAAGGGCGAAATATTGAAGGAAGGAAATATTGTTTGAGCCTTTTGAACATATGACATATTTATACAAATAAATAAGTGCATTGGATCGGGTTGCACGGACCGCAATAAATAAGTGCATTGGATCGGGTTGCACGGACCGCAACAAATAAGTGCATTGGATCGTATGGGAAAAAGCAGGAGTACTGATTAAACTAAGTTGTTTTTTTTCTAAGACAAGTGGGGAGAAAATTTTGCACGTGAATATTTATTGATTTATTTAATAAAAGGGTTGTAATCTATTTATTTCAACATGCTTATTATTTTCTTATAATGTGATTGTAATTAAAAATATTGTGAGGTTACTTTGGACTGTAATGTGAGATTCCCACTCAGCCCCGGATGGTAGGGCTGACTCTTTTATTTAACATATTTCAGGAAGGCGCGATAGAGGAAAAGCTCCGCAAGAGGGCTAGCGATGGTCCCGCAGCCTCATCGTACCACCAATCCATTATTTCGGATTTGGTGAAAGGTACTCTAGACTAAGTTTGTTTAAAGAATTAAGTTTTATTATCTCGGGGAATGCCCACATGAGATTGTTCTTCGTAAACTTCAAATTGATTATTATATATATTATTTCCGCAAATACCTGTCTAATTTAGGAAGAAAATGAAGTAAATGGTTCACCTGGAAAGGGATAGTTGTCCAGGTGCCATCACGTCCTAAAGAAAGACTTGAGAAAAGTCGGGGCGTGACATAGATGTTGAATTGAGACGGAGCAAAGAGGGGACAAAGACTTGTTCCAGGCCTTGTAGCTTGTATGGTTGAGAATGAACCATGGAAGATTAACAAATAATTGTCATCTCCAGAAGCGCTGCTTTGGAAAGAAGCTACAGAAAGAGAAATAGATTCTATCATATAGAACCATACTTGTGTAATAGTTGATCTTCCTCCGGGAAAAGAACATTTGGGTTGTAAAAGTGGATACTCAAAAATGAGTTCAAAGTAGATAGATCTACTGACAAGTATAAGGCCTCGGCTACTTGTACATGTGCTCCCCTGTGAATTGCTTAACATCCAGGGCCATTGCAGTTTTGCGTGGCATGGCTGTTGAAACAACCTTCCTAACCGGAGAGTTGGAAGGGAATGATCAGACTTAGTTTGTTGGACTGTTGGGCTTCTTCCTGAACTTTCATCTTGGTCCCTGCAATGTTTATATTTTGGTCCAGGAAGTTTCAGTTAAAACAGAAACAATGAATCTGACAACAGAAAATATTGAATCTGAAGTTATAAAGCTAACAGCTGGAAAAACCAACAGTATGAAAGTGGAAGTGATATTGAAACAAAAATCTCAATATGAAAGATATGAGTATCACAGATGACATCTTAGGAATTGGATTTCTAAGACATCTAACGGACTGGTCTAAACTCCAAACTCAGTTGTGAGATAATTGACAGTCTCGTTGAAGCCACTAATGGATATGAATCATAAATCTTATTGGAATCATGGTGCACCCATATACAAGGAGCGATATGCGCAGGTCACATGTAGTTCAATGTATTGTACACACTTCAATCGACCTGGTATCATCCTACAAAAGCAGATCAGTTGAACTAAGGTTCACTCGTGATTCTGGAAATGATCGATATAAGGCGTTGAGTCGGATATGACGATATCTGAAATATTCGCTTATTTACGGATTATGGTATTCTAGATGTCTAGCGGTTCTGGGAGAACACAATGATGCAAACTGGACATCAGATATGAAGAACACCAGAGCCATAAGTAAATGTGTATGGTGGGTCTTGGAAAATCCTCTAAGAAAACTTGCATTAGCCGATTCATGATGAAATCAGAGTTTATCGCTTTAAACAAATCATGAAAGAAGTTGAGTAACTTCACAACTCCTTAGAGGACGTCCCTTATTGGGAGAAACCCATGCCATGCCTTCAGCAGTTATACACTGTGACTAGCCGGTCGGCTTCAGAAAGGGCACGAATGACGGCGTCAGCACATATCTGTTGGATTTTTCGGAGACATGAGACCGTATGGCAGTTGATCATCACATGTGTCACTTCCTTGATTATTAATCAAAGGATATAGCGGACCCTTTAACTAAGAGACTACCTAAAGATCAAGAGTTTTGCCTGTCTAGGGAAATGGGTTTAAAAACCTAAATAATTCGAACATTTGCGGTGGTAACCCAACCATACTGACTGGAGATCCCAAGAATTTGGTTCAATGGGAAAACAAAGTTGGAAAAAGGTTCAGTTGAGCGCTTCGGTGGAAGCAAGAGCACTTCGGATGATGATTTCTGTAAAGAAAACATGAATCTAAAGTCGTTCCCGCAATAGACATTAAAGTGTTGTCTGCATGGTAGGTAAAGGTTAAGCTTCCAAACCTGTAACGATCCTCAAATGGTTGAGGTTAAGGTTGGAGAAACTTTTAATGATTCCTAACACTTGTGAAGTGGGGTATAGCAAGATACCTTGTAGGAGATCACCTATTTAAGTGCGAGGACAGGCCGCTTCTAAAGAACGCACTTAAGAATCCAAGTGTGTCTACGGCCACAACAGACAAAACAAAAGGAAAAATGAATAAATGGGAGGTATTGTGTTGGTACCGTTGTCTTGGCTTACATTAAACAATGACGGTTCAAGACATCACGTTCACCGCGCAGTAAGTAAGTCTGATAGTATTCAACTAGGGAAGGTTCAAACCAGAAGCTACCTCTCCTGATGCAATATCCTTTCCGCTGAAAGATTGCTAAAAGTAGGCACCTTATGTGTGCGCCAAAATCTCTTTCAAGAGGGAATTGTTGGAAATTTAAAAATGTGGAATTAAGTTTATTCCGTTATTTATGACTCGAATAATTGGGCCCCGCACGTCGAAAATATTGTTTTCACACACGTGTAATCTTAGTGCCAAGTATCGTAAATTTCGTTAATGAAAGAGATATTGGTACGTAAGTGAAATGTTTGAGACATAGAATGATGGACGGTTATTTTCTAAATGACAAGTGTTCCACGTTGGTAAACGAAGGAAGGATTATGCGAGGTGTAAGATGGAACGGGTCGGAAAAGGGCTGCGGCGCCTCCCGAACTGGGCCATGGCGTCGGAGCGTCGCGGCACCCCCTAGCAGCGCCGCGACGCTTGACTAGCAGTAAGCTTCGTCGGTTTCATGTTGAATTAGCGCCGCGACGCTAATGTGGCAGAGCCGCTGGGCTTCATTGACAGTGATTGTTCGACGGAATCCCAAAAGGCTTGGCTTCAATGGCTTTGAAACCACCCAATAATGGCCATTACTTGGACCATTATGTTGCTGCATTACTTGGGGATTAAATGTCATCCATTACATGACAATTGATTGCCATTGTGGGCCACTTGAAGAGGCCATCTTGCACACCTATAAATTGAGGCATTTTGCTCAATTATATAGAGGAACATGAACATGAATATATAGATGAACTGATGAACAGAAAAACAAGTTCACAACACCACAAAGATATCAGATTTTCCTGATTGCAATCCTTCTCTTATCAATCTTCATTATTCGTGTTCTTCGTTGAGATCATTTGTGTAGGCTTTGCACACTTGATAGTTTGTTGTTTCATCTTGGGAGACTATTGTCCACACTTCCGTAAAGCATATATACAGGGGAAATCGTGTCTTAAAGACAGAGAGTCATCTCTCGACTCAGTCGGTGGTGTTGTGTTTATTTAATTGGTTGCTAAGTGTTTCAGGTGTTATCTTAACAGACGAAGGACTCTAACCGTTCGTATTCTCAGCGGATCTACAAGCCACAAGTATAACAGTTCATTTTCTTGTATTTTCGAATACAAGTTCTATATTTCAAGTTTCACTCAAGATCAAAATATTGATAACTTGTTGTTGTTCTCATTGTTGTTTATCCTTTCGATCACTGTAATAGTTATTTACTATTCACGTTGTTGCTTTACATATATTCCAACAATTACATGTTGCGTTTTTACTATTGCCATATGACCAAATCCTGGGACATAAGTAATTGAGAGAAGATTGTAATTTTATGCTTTCTCCATAGGATTGGGAAAATGCATAACTACCCCCAATCTATTACCGAAGTTTCAGGGATATACCTTTTTTTCCCGACTATCTTGTTACCCCTTGAACTATTTTAAGGTGTAATAAATACACTTTTTAAATGTGATAGTCGCATCTGTATTAAGTTGTGCATTACACGCGCTTGAGAGTAATATCATTTTATTATTTTAATTTTTTTCTTTTTTCTTTTTTCTCATTTCTTCTTCATTCTTTTTGCTCTCCTTTGACTAGCCATCGCAGGAGACTTCTATACTAGGTGGGGGCATGTGAGATAAGAGATCAAAAAATTAATTGTACTTCTATGAAAATGAAAAAAATAATAAATTTGACTTTATTTCACAAAGAAATAAAGGAAAATAATTTAAAAGATATTAGCATAAGTTTTAATGTTAATTAATTATGTGTCCTAATTAATTGTAAGTGTCAAATTAAAAAGGGACATGTGGTTATATTAATAAGATTTTAAGTTATTTTTTGCCTCTCACATGCCTCTAAGAGAGTGAATATAATTTCTATGTCACGTCAGCACAAATAAAGGTGTGTTTATTACGCTTTAAAAAAAATTGAGTTGGGGGAGGAGAGCGGGACCCAAAAAGAAAAGATGTGTTCTTCAAACTTCGGTCTTAGGTTGGGGGCGGGGGAGGGATACTTGTGCCCTAAGATATATTTCATAACTGAAAAGCCAAGGGTGGCCTAATATTTAAGTTAAGCATATCATAAGCTAGTTATAGTATTCATCAGCATCTGAAAAGGATTTTAGGAGTATATTTTATCCAAATTTTTGAGCTAAGTCCATTTTTCATTCAAAGATAATGGTTGTTATAAAGCGAAAAGGAAAGAAAGGAGCAGAAATTTATTGGGGCTTTAAGCACGAAGTGAAAACAAAATCTTGACTTAATGTGTATATGAAAGGTATATATATAAATATACAATTTCTAAATATGGACAATATAGAAAAATAATTCTACTTTTTCATATTCTAATTCTAATACATTTTCCTAGTACAAGACTAACACCATAATTGCAATTATACATGAATTACATTTTACTGAGTCCAAATTGGATCATGATACACAAAGTCCTTACACCCCCGCAGTCATAGCGGACGGTTGACATACGTTAAGACTGTCCCTAAAATCTTCAAATAGAACCAAGGGAAGACCCTTATTAAATATGTCTGCAATCTGGTATCGCGAACGGACATGGAGGACGCGTACTTGTCCACGAGATATCTTTTCTCGAACAAAGTGTATGTCAATTTCGATATGTTTAGTGCGCTGATGTTGGACCGGATTTCCAGAAAGATAGACTGCACTCACATTATCACAGTAGACCAAAGCTTTCTGAATAAGATAATGTAGCTCTAGTAGAAGACTACGTAGCCAACATGACTCAGACACCACATTGGCTACCCCTCGATCTGGTGTATCATGATCCGATTTGGACTCAACAAAATGTAATTCATGTATAATTGTAATTATGGTATTAATCTTGTACTAGGAAAACGTATTAGAATTAGAATAGGAAAATGTTAAATTATTTTGTCGGAGTAGAGTCCCAACTCCATTATAGGCATCAGATAGGCCTGCAACCATTTAGAGAACAAGACGATTATTGGTAACAGGCGCTCCAACGTTACGGAGTTGGTCCACCAATTCCTTGAGCCGTTTATAATAAGCTGAAACATTCGAGAAATTTTCCATACTGACTTGTGAAAATTCTTGCTCAAGAGTGACAACTCGGGAATGTTCGCTATCCTAGAATATATCACGCAATCTATTTCAGATAGCCATAGTCGTAGTGTCCGGTTCAATGATCGTCTGTAAAAGGTCGGTAGAAATAGTGGAGTAAATCCACTAAAGGACGATAGCATCAAGAGTGATCTACAACTGAGGATCCTCCGCGGGTGTAGGGACATCGGGAGGAATTATGTGATGGAGTACTTGATGTGAGATTGCGAGAATTTTGAACAATTCAGTCCTCGTCGCATATATGACGTTTTCTATTTCAAGAAAAGTAAGGATGTGGTCCTTGATGTTGGAAACAGTAAGGGTAGGATGAAACATGTTCTTTGACGTAGACATAACGAAAGAATAATAGGTGAAAGAGGGATTTGGAAGAAAATTTGGGAAGAGAGGAGGTAAGGTGCACAGATTTCGAGAAGGAACACGAAAACCGAGGCAACGAAAGAGAGGAGAAATCGGTAGAAGACTTAGACTTCTGATACCATGAAAGAAATAATCCCTTGATTATTTTCATTGATAATGAGAGGTATATATACAAATATACAGTGCCTAAATATGGACAATATAGGAAAATAATTCTACCTTTTCCTATTCTAATTCTAATATCTTTTCCTAGTACAAGACTAATGTCATAATTACAATTATACATGAATTACATTTTGTTGAGTCCAAATAGGACCATGATACACACGGTCCTTTACAAATAACATATTAGCACAAGGATTTGTTGGGAAGAATCAATCAAATACTAACTTCCATCACTATTTGAACATGAGGAGCAAATTAATTTCAAACACAAACGAATATATGGACAACAACTACATCAACACTAACTTAGCAACCACGGGTCCAAAACTCCACTATATCAAATGAGAGAGTTACAAAGTGTTCTCCAAAATGGCTACAACATCAACGTCAAACACGGAGCAACAATAACAACCATCAAACAAGAGAAGATTGGAAGAAAATCATAAAAATGCAGCTATTGTTCACTGATGAAAATCTGGAGCTACGATCTCCAAATCCACCTCTGTCATTTCCCAATCAAAGATTAAGATGACAGAAACAATCTATCTAAAAATCAGCTCAATCGGACAAGTAACAAAGCGGGAATCGACCAAAGAAGTTAGCTGCTCTCTCTGAATTTTCAGCAGAAAATGCCTGCACTCTCTCTCCCTCTCTCTATTTTTGTTTTAGTTGAAAAGACTTCTTTAACTCTCTCAATATACTTGTCTATGCCCCCAAATCAGACCTAAAATGTCTTTTAATGTATGAGCCAAAATATATAGGTGGGCTGCACCAAATTGGGGTTTTATTTATCGACATAGAAAGGGAAAAAGACCAAAATCCAACAATTCTCCCCCTCCCGACTATGTGGAGGAGACTGCCATTCCGACGATCATACAATAATCTTCAAACTTCCCTCTTGACAAAGATTTAGTCATCATAGCATAACCATTATCATTGGTATGAATCTTCTCAAGTTCAAGTAATTTAGAAGTCAACACATCTCAGATCCAATGGTATCTCACATCAATGTGTTTCGACCTATCATGGAATGTAGAATTCTTACCAAGATGAATAGCAATTTGACTATCGTAATAAAGCACATACCTCTCTTGAGCAAAACCAAGTTCCCCCAAGAATATCTTCAACCAGAGCAACTCTTTACAAGTTTCAACGACAACAATAAGCTCAACTTCTGTAGTAGATAGAGCAACACATTTTTACAACCTAGATTGCCAAGACACAACTCCCCTTGCAAAAGTAACCAAGTAGCCTGAAGTATACTTGCACGTATCAACATCACCGGCCATATCTGAATCAGTGTAACCACAAAAAATAGACTTTCCTGCACCAAGACACAAACTCAGACTAGAAGTACCACAAAGATATCTCATAATCCACTTCACAGCATTCCAATGCCCTCATCCTGGATTGGAAAGAAAACGGCTAACAATACTAACAACATAAAAAATATCTGGTCTTGTACAAATCATTGCATAAATCAAACTGCCAACAGTTGAAGCATAAGGAACTTTCTTTATATCTTCCTTCTCATCATCACTAGCAGGACACTGCTTCATGCTCAATTCTAAGTGCATAGCTAAAGGTGTACTGACAACCTTAGCTTTATCCATGTTAAACCTGCGAAGTACTTTCTGAATGTACTTCTCTTTGATAACCATAACTTCTTGGCCTCTCTGTCACAGACAATCTACATGCCAAGAATTTTTCTTGTTGGTCCCAAGTCTTTCATGGCAAAAGACTTATTCATCTCTTGCTTCAATTTCTGAATTTTACAAGAATTATGACCAACGATAAGTATGTCATCAACATAAAGCAATAAAAAGATAAAGTCACCATCCGAGAATTTTTACACAAAACCACATTGATCTGAAGAAGTTTTTAAGCCTTATTGACTCATAAAAGAACCGAACTTCATGTACCATTATCTAGGAGCTTGTTTCAAATCATACAAGCTCTTTTTCAATTTGCAAATATAATTCTCTTTGCCCTTGACTTCAAAACCCTCTGGCTGCTACATATAAATTTCTTCATCCAAATCACTATGGAGAAAATCAGTTTTAACATCCATTTGCTCAACCTCTAAATCTAGACTTACAGCCAAGCCCAGAACAACATGAATGGATGACATCTTCACAACTGGAAGAAAATATTTTATCAAAATCAACTCTTTTTTTCTGATTAAAGCCTTTGAAAACCAATCTAGCCTTGTACCGTAGAACTGGGTTACCATCTTCATGTTTCACTCTGAAAACTCACATGTTTTTCAAAGCTTTTCTATCTTTAGGAAGCTTAACCAAATCAAATATATTATTATCATGCAAGGATTTAATTTAATCTTGCATAGCATCAAACCACCGTTCTTTTTCTTCACTATCCATGACCTCATAAGAACTTTCAGATTCTCCCTTGTCAGTCAAGAGTACATACTCATTAAGAGAATAACGAGATGAATGTATTTTCTCTCTAGTAGATCTTCTGAGAGAACTCTCTGTAACATCAATAGAAGTTGGTTGATTGCCAACCACATCATCTTGCACTAGAGCATCAACAACATCATGTTGATCATTCTGAACACGATCACCGTCTTCATTATCAACTTGATATTCATTATTTTGAAAATTTTCTTCAGGTGCAATAGTCACAAGAACTGGATCAACATTAACTAATTTCTCATTGCTCTGAGAATCAACCTTCTCATCTTTGTCAAAATCTTTAATTGTCTAGTCTTCAAAGAACACAACATTACGACTTCTAACAAGTTTTTTCTCAATTGGATCACAGAAACGATAACTAAATTCATCTTGACCATAACCAATGAATATACACTGCCTAGTTTTAACTTCTAATTTTGACCTCTTATCCTTCGAAATATGCACAAATGTCTTACACCTGAAAACTCTTAATTGAGCATAAGAGACATCCTTACCAAACTAAACCTTGTTAGCGACGACATCACTATTCAAAGCAACATTAGGAGATAAATTAATAACACAAGAAACAATATTGTGTGCTTCTTCCCAAGATGAATCTGGTAACTTAGCATCTGAAAGCAAACATCTAACGATCTCAACTAGAGTTATGTTCATTTTCTCTGCTAAACCATTTAACTGAGGAATCTTTGGAGGAGTTTTCTGATGTCGAATACCCTGCTCTCTGCAATAATTATCAAAAGGATCAATTTATTCACCACCATTCTCTATGCAAATGTATTTTTAGTTTTTTCCCTGTCTGTTTCTCAACTAAGGCCTGAAAAGTCTTGAACACATCAAGTACTTGATCCTTTGACTTGAAAGGAGATACCCAGAGTTTGTGAGAATGATCATTAATAAACGTCACAAAGTAAAGTGCATCATCACAAAACTTTACTTTAAAAGGACCACACAAATCAGAATGTACCAACTCCAACAAATCAAGCTTTCTTGAAGTCGAATGACTCTGGAAAGAAACTCTTTTCTATTTTCCGGCTAAGCAATGAACACATCTCTTTAACTTTTCTTGTTGCACTCCAGAAAGCAAATTCTTTTTAGCCAAACTATCAATCCCCTTCTCGCTCATAAGACTCAACCTTCTATGCCATAACTCTGTTGAAATATGATTCTCCACTAAATTTACTGAGCCACAACAAATAGAGCCCTGAAATAAGTACAAGTTAGATATCTTGTCACATCGAGCCACAACCATTAAACATCTAAGAAGTTTTCACTGACCACCACCAAGGGTTTGATCATAACCCTCATCATCAAGCTTTTCAACATAAATTAAATTTAGACGAATATCTAGAGCATGCTTGACATTATTAAGAACTAACCTCGAACCATTCTTACTTTTCAAGCAAACTGTACAGATGTCAAATACCTCAACCTCACTGTCATTGCCCATTTATAACATTTAAAAATTATCTGGAGTATAAGGAGAAAATAATTTCTTATTTGGCATAACATGAGAAGTGACACGTGAATCCACAAATCAGGTAGACTCATCACAAACGAGATTGATATCATTTTTACAACAAGCAACAAGAAGATCATTTTCAGCAAAAATAGCAACACGATTTTCATTATCGTCATCCTTCTTTTGCTGTTTTCGGTCTCTCTTAAACCCGTAGAAATGTTTCTTGATATGTTCTTCCTTGTGATAATAATGACATGTAACATTCTTGTACCTAGATCTTGACTTGCTTCTACTTTTGCCTCTATCATTCTGACATCTGAAGTTGTTTCTTCCCCTGTCTTCAGTAACCAAAACATCGGAGTGTGAAGCTGAAGAAGACGAAGCTTGAGATCTTCTTATCATCTCTTCATTCAAAACACCACTCTTAGCATATTTCGTAGTTACACCATCACTTGGAGCAAAATTAGTCAAAGAAACTCAAAGAGTTTCCCAAGAGTCTGGCAGAGTATTAAGAAGTCAAAGTCCTTATATTTCTTCATCAAACATGACACTCATTCCAGATAGCTGATCAAGGACACCCTGAAAATCATTAATATGATCAGAAATATGATTTTCCTCTTTATATATGATATTCATCAATTGTTTAAGCAGGAACAACTTGGTGTTTCCAGTCTTCGAATCATAAAGTGTCTCGAGTTTATCCCATAAACTTCTAGCATGTATCTCATTCACAATATGATTGTGGACATTATCTTCAACTCATTGTCTGATATAACTGCAAACTTGTAGGTTTTCAAACTCTCAATCTTTATCATTCATAGACTCGAGTTTGTTAGAAGCAAACACAGGTAAATATTTTTTCTTGACAAATAAAAGATCTTTCATTTTGCCTTTCTAAATATGACAATTACTTTCATTTAAACAAATCATCTTGCTCATATTTTCCTTCATCATTCAAATAGACAGTCAACACAACCAAATACAACCACAAGATCTGATGTCACTTTGTTGGGAAGAAACAAGAAAATACCAAATTGCACGACAAGGTAAAGCGGAAGAAATATCCAAGTCAAAACATCCCTCACTATTTGAACACGAGGAAAAAACTAATTTCAAGCACAAACGCATATATGGGCAGCAACTATACCAAAAATAGCTCAGCTAAGCAAGTAAAATAAATCAAATGCAAGAGACATCAAATTTATGTGGAAAAACCTCTTCGGTGTGAAGAGGGAACAACCACGGGTCCAAAACTCCACTATATCAAATGAGAGAGTTACAAAGTGTTCTCCGAAATGGCTATAACATCAACGGCAAACACGGAGCAACAATAACAACAAGGACAACCATCAAACAAGAGAAGATTGAAAGAAAATCACCAAAAACGCAACTATTGTTCACGACGAAAATCTGGAACTACGGGTCTCCAAATTCACCTATGTCAGTTCTCAATCAAAGTCTAAGATGAGAGGAACACGCTGTCCAAAAATTAGCTCAATCGAACAAGGAACGGTAATCGACCAAAGAAGTTGACGGCTCTCTCTGCATTGTCAGTAGAAAATTTTTGCACTCTCCCTATATTTTTTTTAATTGAAAAGGCTGCTCTCACTCTCTCTATATCTGTCTATGCCCCCAAATCAGTCCTAAAGGATCTTTTAATGTATGGACCAAAATATATAAGTGAGCTGGATCAAATTGGACTTTTATTTATCCACATAAAAAGAGAAAAAAGACCAAAACCCAATATGATTAAAGAAATTATAATTGGGTGAAATATTTACTATATTTAATGTCGTTCTTTTCGCGATAGGTCTCTTGTTGCCTCAGTGTCTTCTTTATGCCACATTGAAGCGCCATTTTACATCTATATTTAAGAGTTTAAGCACATCTTAAAGAAAATGCTATCAAGAAATCTTCAGCTTTTGAAAATGAAGCGTATATTCCCTAAATAAGAGTCACACAACTCATTTCAGTTGTTTGAGACACATTAATTACTTTCTTCGTTTCAATTTATTTGATATTATTTAATTTATCACGAAATTTAAGAAAAAAAGAAAAGCTTTTAAATTTTATTTTAAAATAAATTTTAAATATTTATATGACTATAAATTATCTCTGAAATTATTTATAAATATAAAAAAATGATATTTCCATTTTGAGTCAGACAGTAAAAACATTCTGTATACAGGGAGAGTTGGAGTATCATCTTTTACCTTTTCTGTCCGCTTCCTTCCAAATGGAACGTCTAATCACTTCGAACCACTAAATTTAACTTTTCCATTGAAATTGAAATGTAGTTAATGGACAAAAAGTTTGAACTGTCTTCACGTCTCATCTCACATACTTCCAAAAATAATAATCTCACATGCAAATATTTTAACATACTTAGCCATATATATATATATATATATATATATATATATATATATATATATATATATATATATATATATATATATATATATATATATATATATATATATATATATACTTCCTATTTTAACATACATAGCCGCCAAAACAATTACAATCGCTTAGCTATATATATATATTAATTGATTAATTAATTTATATATTATGTATAATAAATTCCTAAAATAAATTAACGGCAACTGAATTTAACCTTATCAAGAAAAAAACTTACCAACGAGTAGAATGATTTGCTCATTTTTAAATATCTTCATCAGGAACAGAGTACTATGTGCAAGTTACTTGATTTGTAGAGACAAATCATATCCAATCAACTTCAGGGAAATTCTTTTTATATGAAATTGTTACAATTGTTGACTAATCATTGTTTTTTTTGTCTTTCTACAATTTTAATTTATATATTTAAAAAGGATAACGATATGTAATTAACTTAGTTTTGAAATAGGTAAATTTTCAGGAAAAAGGGAAAGAAAATGATAGATGTCAAAATTCATGATGAGCGTTAGATGTGGTGGACATTGGGCTCACGGCAGGCCTTCTCCTGTCCTTTTCCGAAAAAATGATTGGAGAATTTTCATAAATACAAGATATATAAGAATTAATTATATAATCTACAACTAATTTAAATATTATAAATTGTGTAACTAAAAGATAAAAATAAGGAGATTATTGTATTGTTATGAATTAAAAGCTAAAAGTAAAGAGGAGTAATTGCTTACCGATAAGTGGGGTTGCTCAGTTGGTAAAACACATCCATCCACGATCGGTAGGTCCCGAATTTGAGTCATATTGGAGGAAAATGGTGAAAACACTATAGATCCTTCGAAGGGGGGTTAAAAAAAAGTGATTGCTTGCCTAAAAAGGCTCCAGCACAATCTACTAGCAAGCTAATTCATGAACTTTAACAAAAAAAAAAAATTAATTCATGAACAAGTATATTATATATAGTATTTTGAACAAGAATACATATTATTCTATCTATGTATTGTATATTGTATACTATAAATGTTATTGTAGAGTAGAATTTGTTGAAAATTTACTAATGTGGAATTAAGTTTATCCCGTTATTTATGACTCGAACCATTGGGCCCCGCACATCGGAAATATCATTTTCACACACGTGCAATTTTAGTGCCAAGTATCGTAAATTTCGTTAATGAAAGAGATATTGGTACGTAAGTGGAATGTTTGAGACATAGAATGATGGATGGTTATTGGATTAATAACAAGTGTTCCACGTTGGTAAACGAATGAAGGATTGTGCGAGGTGTAAGATGGAACGGGTCGGAAAAGGGTCGCGGAGCCGAGAAGGGCCGTGGCGCCTCCCGGACTGGGCTGATTTGGACGTGTGTATCATGATCCGATTTGGACTCAACAAAATGTAATTCATGTATAATTGTAATTATGGTATTAATCTTGTACTAGGAAAAAATATTAGAATTAGAATAGGAAAAGGTTAAATTATTTTGTCGGAGTAGAGTCCCAACTCCATTATAGGCATCAGGATAGGCCTGCAACCATTTGGAGAACAAGACGATTATTGGTAACAGGCGCTCCAACGTTACGGAGTTGGTCCACCAATTCCTTGAGCTGTTTATAATAAGCTGAAACATTCGGGAAATTTTCCATACTAACTTGTGAAAATTCTTGCTCAAGAGTGACAACTCGGGAATGTTGGTTATCCTAGAATATATCACGCAATCTATTTCAGGTAGCCATAGTCGTAGTGTCCGGTTCAATGATCGTCTGTAAAATATCGGTAGAAATAGTGGAGTAAATCCACTGAAGGACGATAGCATCAAGAGTTATCCACAACTGAGGATCCTCCGCGAGTGTAGGGACAGCGGGAGAAATAATGTGATGGAGTACTTGATGTGAGATTGCGAGAATTTTGAACAATTCTGTCCTCGTCGCATATAGGACGTTTTTCATTTCAAGAAAATTTGGGATGTGGTTCTTGATGTTGGAAACAGTAAGGACATGATGAAACATGTCCTTTGACGTAGACATAACGAAAGAACAATAGGTGAAAGAGGGATTTGGAAGAAAATTTGGGAAGAGAGGAGGTAAGGTGCACAGATTCCGAGAAGGAACACGGAAACCGAGGCAACGGAAGAGAGGAGAAATCGGTAGAAGACCTAGACTTCTGATACCATGAAAGAAATAATTCTTTGATTATTTTCATTGATAATGAGAGGTATATATACAAATATACAATGCCTAAATATGGACAATATAGGAAAATAATTCTACATTTTCCTATTCTAATTCTAATATCATTTCATAGTACAAGACTAATGTCATAATTACAATTATACATGAATTACATTTTGTTGAGTCCAAATCGGACCATGATACACACGATCCTTTACAAATAACATATTAGCACAAGGATTTGTTGGGAAGAATCAAACAAATACTAAATGGCACGATAATGTAAAGCGGAAGAAATATTCAAATCAAAACTTCCATCACTATTTGAACATGAGAAGCAAATTAATTTCAAGCACAAACGAATATATGGACAACAACTACATCAACACTAACTTAGCAACCACGGGTCCAAAACTCCACTATATCAAATGAGAGAGTTACAAAGTGTTCTCCAAAATGGCTACATCATCAACGTCAAACACGGAGCAACAATAACAACCATCAAACAAGAGAAGATTGGAAGAAAATCATAAAAAATGCAGCTATTGTTCACTGATGAAAATCTGGAGCTACGAGTCTCCAAATCCACCCCTGTCATTTTCCAATCAAAGATTAAGATGACAGAAACAATCTACCTAAAAATCAGCTCAATCGGACAAGTAACAAAGCGGGAATCGACCAAAGAAGTTAGCTGCTCTCTCTGAATTTTCAGCAGAAAATGTCTGCACTCTCTCTCCCTCTCTCTATTTTTTTTTGGTTGAAAAGGCTTCTATAACTCTCTCAATATACTTGTTTATGCCCCCAAATCAGACCTAAAAGGTCTTTTAATGTATGAGCCAAAATATATAGGTGGGCTGCACCAAATTGGGGCTTTATTTATCCACATAGAAAGGGAAAAAGACCAAAATCCAACAATTCTCCCCCTCCCGACTATGTGGAGGAGACCGCCATTCCGACGATCATACAATAATCTTCAAACTTCCCTCTTGACAAAGATTTAGTCATCATAGCATGACCATTATCATTGGTATGAATCTTCTCAAGTTCAAGTAATTTAAAATTCAACACATCTCGGATCCAATGATATCTCACATCAATGTATTTCGACCTATCATGGCATGTAGAATTCTTACCAAGATGAATAGCACTTTGGCTATCGTAATAAAGCATATACCTCTCTTGAGCAAAACCAAGTTCCCCCAAGAATATCTTCAACCAGAGCAACTCTTTACAAGTTTCAACGACAGCAATAAGCTCAACTTCTGTAGTAGATAGAGCAACACATTTTTACAACCTAGATTGCCAAGACACAACTCCCCTTGCAAAATTAACCAAGTAGCCTGAAATAGACTTGCAGGTATCAACATCACCGGCCATATCTGAATCAGTGTAACCGCAAAGAATAGACTTTCCTGTACCAAGACACAAACTCATACTAGAAGTACCACAAAGATGTCTCATAATCCACTTCACAACATTCCAATGCTCTCTTTCTGTATTGGAAAGAAAACGGCTAACAATACCAACAACATAAAAATATCTGGTCTTGTACAAATCATTGCATAAATCAAACTGCCAACAGTTGAAGCATAAGGAACTTTCTTTATATCTTCCTTCTCATCATCACTAGTAGAACACTGCTTCATGCTCAATTTGAAGTGCATAGCTAAAGGTGTACTGACAACCTTAGCTTTATCCATGTTATACCTGCGAAGTACTTTCTGAATGTACTTCTCCTGTGATAACCATAACTTCTTGGCCTCTCTGTCACAGACAATCTACATGCCAAGAATTTTTCTTGTTGGTCCCGAGTCTTTCATGGCAAAAGACTTATTCAACTCTTACTTCAATTTCTGAATTTTGCAAGCATTATGACCAACGATAAGTATGTCATCAACATAAAGCAATAAAAAGATAAAGTCACCATCCGAGAATTTTTACACAAAAACGCATTGATCTGAAGAAGTTTAAAAAGCCCTATTGACTCATAAAAGAACTGAACTTCATGTACCACTGTCTAGGAGCTTGTTTCAAATCATACAAGCTCTTTTTCAATTTGCAAATATAATTCTCTTTGCCCTTGACTTCAAAACCCTCTGGCTACTACATATAAATTTCTTCATCCAAATCACCACGGAGAAAATCAATTTTAACATCCATTTGCTCAACCTCTAAATCTAGACTTACAGTCAAGCCCAGAACAACACGAATGGATGACATCTTCACAACTGGAAGAAAAGATTTTATCAAAATCAACTCTTTTTTTCTGATTAAAGCCTTTGAAAACCAATCTAGCCTTGTACCGTGGAACTGGGTTACCATCTTCATGTTTCACACTGAAAACTCACATGTTTTTCAAAGCTTTCTGTCTTTAGGAAGCTTAACCAAATCAATTATATAATTATCATGCAAGGATTTAATTTAATCTTGCATAGCATCAAACCACCTTTCTTTTCTTCACTATCCATGACCTCATAAGAACTTTCAGATTCTCCCTTGTCAGTCAAGAGTACATACTCATTAAGAGAATAACGAGATGAATGTATTTTCTCTCTAGTAGATCTTCTGAGAGAACTCTCTGTAGCATCAATAGCAGTTGGTTGATTGCCAACCACATCATCTTGCACTGGAGCATCAACAACATCATGTTGATCATTCTGAACACGATCACCATCTTCATTATCAACTTGATATTCATTATTTTGAAAATTTTCTTCAGGTGCAATAGTCACAAGAACTGGATCAACATTAACTAATTTCTCATTGCTCTGAGAATCAACCTTCTCATCTTTGTCAAAATCTTTAATTGTCTAGTCTTCAAAGAACACAACATTACGACTTCTAACAAGTTTCTTCTCAACTGGATCACAGAAACGATAGCTAAATTCATCTTGACCATAACCAATGAATATACACTGCCTAGTTTTAACTTCTAATTTTGACCTCTTATCCTTCGAAACATGCACAAATGTCTTACACCTGAAAACTCTTAATTGAGCATAAGAGACATCCTTACCAAACTAAACCTTGTTAGCGACGACATCACTATTCAAAGCAACATTAGGAGATAAATTAATAACACAAGAAACAATATTGTGTGCTTCTTCCCAAGATGAATCTGGCAACTTAGCATCTGAAAGCAAACATCTAACCATCTCAACTAGAGTTATGTTCATTTTCTCTGCTAAACCATTTAACTGAGGAATCTTTGGAGGAGTTTCTGATGTCGAATACCCTGCTCTCTGCAATAATTATCAAAAGGATCAATTTATTCACCATCATTCTCTATGCAGATGTATTTTTAGTTTTTTCCCTGTCTGTTTCTCAACTAAGGCCTGAAAAGTCTTGAACACATCAAGTACTTGATCCTTGGACTTGAAAGGAAATACCCAGAGTTTGTGAGAATGATCATTAATAAATGTCACAAAGTAAAGTGCATCATCACAAAACCTTACTTTAAAAGGACCATACAAATCAGAATGTACCAACTCCAACAAATCAAGCTTTCTTGAAGTCGAATGACTCTGGAAAGAAACTTTTTTCTATTTTCCGGCTAAGCAATGAACACATCTCTTTAACTTTTCTTGTTGCACTCCAGAAAGCAAATCCTTTTTAGCTAAACTATCAATCCCCTTCTCGCTCATAAGGCTCAACCTTCTATGCCATAACTCTGTTGAAATATGATTCTCCACTAAATTTACTGAGCCACTACAAATAGAGCCCTGAAATAAGTACAAGTTAGATATCTTGTCACCTCGAGCCACAACCATTAAACATCTAAGAAGTTTTCACTGACCACCACCAAGGGTTTGATCATAACCCTCATCATCAAGCTTTTCAACAGAAATTAAATTCAGATGAATATCTAGAGCATGCTTGACATTATTAAGAACTAACCTCGAACCATTCTTACTTTTCAAGCAAACTGTACAGATGTCAAATACCTCAACCTCACTGTCAATGCCCATTTATAACATTTAAAAATTATCTGGAGTATAAGGAGAAAATAATTTATTATTTGGCGTGACATGAGAAGTGGCACTTGAATCCACAAATCAGGTAGACTCATCACAAACGAGATTGATATCATTTTTACAACAAGCAACAAGAAGATCATTTTCAGCAAAAATAGCAACACGATTTTCATTATCGTCATCCTTCTTTTGCTGTTTCCGGTCTCTCTTAAACCCGTAGCAATGTTTCTTGATATGTTCTTCCTTGTGATAATAATGACATGTAACATTCTTGTACCTAGATCTTGATTTGCTTCTACTTTTGCCTCTATCATTCTGACCTCTGAAGTTGTTTCTTACCGTGTCTTCAGTAACCAAAACATCGGAGTGTGAAGCTGAAGAAGACGAAGCTTGAGATCTTCTTCTCATCTCTTCATTCAAAACACCACTCGTAGCATATTTCATAGTTACACCATTACTTGGAGCAAAATTAGTCAAAGAAACTCAAAGAGTTTCTCAAGAGTCTGGTAGAGTATTAAGAAGCCAAAGTCCCTATATTTCTTCATCAAACATGACACTCATTCCAGATAGCTGATCAAGGACACCCTGAAAATCATTAATATGATCAGAAATAAGATTGTCCTCTTTGTATCTGATATTCATCAATTGTTTACGTAGGAACAACTTGTTTCCAGTCTTCGAATCATAAAGTGTCTCGAGTTTATCCCATAAACTTCTAGCATGTATCTCATTCACAATATGATTGTGCACATTATCTTCAACTCATTGTCTGATATAACTGCAAACTTGTAGATTCTCAAACTCTCAATCTTTATCATTCATAGACTCGAGTTTGTTAGAAGCAAACACAGGTAAATATTTTTTCTTGACAAATAAAAGATCTTTTATTTTGCCTTTCTAAATATGACAATTACTTTCATTTAAACAAATCATCTTGCTCATATTTTCCTTCATCATTCAAATAGACAGTCAACACACCCAAATACAACCACAAGATCTGATGTCACTTTGTTGGGAAGAAACAAGAAAATACCAAATTGCACGACAAGATAAAGCGGAAGAAATATCCAAGTCAAAACATCCCTCACTATTTGAACACGAGGAAAAAACTAATTTCAAGCACAAACGCATATATGGGCAGCAACTATACCAAAAATAGCTCAGCAAAGCAAGTAAAATAAAGCAAATGCAAGAGACACCAAATTTATGTGGAAAAACCTCTTCGGTGTGAAGAGGGAACAACCACGGGTCCAAAACTCCACTATATCAAATGAGAGAGTTACAAAGTGTTCTCCGAAATGGCTATAACATCAACGTCAAGCACGGAGCAACAATAACAACAAGGACAACCATCAAACAAGAGAAGATTGAAAGAAAATCACCAAAAACGCAACTACTGTTCACGACGAAAATCTGGAGCTACGGGTCTCCAAATTCACCTATGTCAGTTCTCAATCAAAGTCTAAGATGAGAGGAACACGCTGTCCAAAAATTAGCTCAATCGACCAAGGAACGGTAATCGACCAAAGAAGTTGACGGCTCTCTCTGCATTGTCAGTAGAAAATTTTTGCACTCTCTCTATATTTTTTTTAATTGAAAAGGCTGCTCTCACTCTCTCTATATCTGTCTATGCCCCCAAATCAGTCCTAAAGGATCTTTTAATGTATGGACCAAAATATATAAGTGAGCTGGATCAAATTGGACTTTTATTTATCCACATAAAAAGAGAAAAAAGACCAAAACCCAATATGATTAAAGAAATTATAATTAGGTGAAATATTTACTATATTTAATGTCGTTCTTTTCGCGATAGGTCTCTTGTTGCCTCAGTGTCTTCTTTATGCCACATTGAAGCGCCATTTTACATCTATATTTAAGAGTTTAAGCACATCTTAAAGAAAATGCTATCAAGAAATCTTCAGCTTTTGAAAATGAAGCGTATATTTCCTAAATAATAGTCTCACACAACTCATATCAGTTGTTTGAGACACATTAATTACTTTCTTTGTTTCAATTTATTTAACATTATTTAACTTATCACGAAATTTAAGAAAAAAGAAAAGCTTTCTAAAATTTTTATTTTAAAATAAATTTTAAATATTTATATGACTGTAAATTATTTATAAATATAAAAAAATGATATTTCCATTTTGAGACAGACAGTAAAAAAATTCTGTATACAGGGAGAGTTGGAGTATCATCTTTCACCTTTTCTGTCCGCTTCCTTCCAAATGGCACGTCTAATCTCTTCGAACCACTAAATTTAACTTTTCCATTGAAATTGAAATGTAGTTAATGGACAAAAAGTTTGAACTGTCTTCACGTCTCATCTCACATACTTCCGAAAATAATAATCTCACATGCTTCCTATTTTAACATACTTAGCCATATATATATATATATATATATATATATATATATATATATACTTCCTATTTTAACATACTTAGCCGTCAAAATAATTACAATCGCTTAGCTATATATATATATATATATATATATTAATTAATTAATTTATATATTATGTATAATAAATTCTTAAAATAAATTAACGGCAACCGAATTTAACCTTATCAAGAAAAAAACTTACCAACGAGTAGAATGATTTGCTCATTTTGAAATATCTTCATCAGGAACAGAGTGTTAGAAATTTGTCTTTGGCGGGGAGGTGCGTCCACCTATATTTAATGAATTAAATACTAGTATTTCGCATGTTGGTGGCTTTGTCTCTTCTCACATGCATAATCTACTAAGTGAGTAGATGACCGTAGGGCCAAGAATCGTCAAATTTCGTTGAGAAATGAAAGAGATATTGGTCCACGATGTAAGGTGTTTGAGGCATGAAAATATGGTGTGGGACAAATCTACCACATCGGTTGGAAAAAGAATAATTTCTCTCTTTAAAGGAGGGAGGACCTAGATGTGCTTGAGTTCAAGGCTAAGCCCTCACGCGCGCTGCCGCCGCCCGCCCGTCCCGTCCGGTCCGATCCGGGCTCGGACTCGGGTCACGGGTCACGGGTCGTGGGTCGTGGGCTGTGGGTTGTGGGGAATGGGGAGTGGGAACTTTCTGATATTATCTTTTTGGACCCCAAATTGCTTAATATTTACAGTTTTCTCCCTAGAGTTTCTGGAAAGTTGATTTTGGGAATGACGGAAGGCAGAAACTTTCTGCCTACCGTTTGAGCTATTTTTTGGAGCATTAACCAGCCATTACTTGGCTGTTAACTCCTCCATAAACAGCCCTCCTTCAATGACCATAATCAACCTCTCTAATGGCCATTAACAACCCTTTCTAATGGCCATTAACAACCCTCACTAATGGCTATTAACAGCCTTGTTTGTGGCAGTTGAGGAGTTCCTCCTCCATGCTATATATTGATGCATTTTGGTTCAATTATGTTGAACATACATTGACGAAAAACAGTGAGGAAAGACACACATATACACAAGATATACACAACAGAGACACACTACATACACAGAGACAAAACAGAAGAGAAAGTCATTCCAAAAACGTTGGACGAAAACAGAAACTCTTCCTTCCTTTTCCATTTCTTCAGCAAGTCGATTCGTATTTGTTTTCTTCGTCAGACTCAACCTATTTGCTTTGTAGCGTTGAGATTAAAGTTTTGTTTTATCTTGGGAGACTATTGCCCACTAACGTAAAAGAATATATATGGGGCAATCTTATCTTAAGCACAGAGTGCAATCATTCGACTCAGCACATAGTTGTAACCATCTAGATTTAGTGTTTCTTGATTTCAGGTTATCAAGATTCAAGACATAACAAGCTTGCGGCAGTTCTAAACATTGACCTATTTGTTTATCCTTTCGAATACTTATAATATTTATTTACTTTCCGTACAGCTTTATAATATCCAACACAGAGTACTATGTGCAAGTTACTTGATTTGTAGAGACAAATCATATCCAATCAACTCAGGGAAATTCTTTTTATATGAAATTGTTACAATTGTTGACTAATCATTGTTTTTTTTGTCTTTCTACAATTTTAATTTATATATTTAAAAAGGATAATGATATGAAATTAACTTAGTTTTGAAATAGGTAAATTTTCAGGAAAAAAGGAAAGAAAATGATAGATGTCAAAATTCATGATGAGCGTTAGATGTGGTGGACATTGGGCTCACGGCAGGCCTTCTCCTGTCCTTTTCCGGAAAAATGATTGGAGAATTTTCATAAATACAAGATATATAAGAATTAATTATATAATCTACAACTAATTTAAATATTATAAATTGTGTAACTAAAAGATAAAAATAAGGAGATTATTGTATTGTTATGAATTAAAAGCTAAAAGTAAAGAGGAGTAATTGCTTACCGATAAGTGGGGTTGCTCAGTTGGTAAAACACATCCATCCATGATTGATAGGTCCCAAATTTGAGTCATATTGGAGGGAAATGATTAAAACACTATAGATCCTTCGAAGGGGGCTTAAAAAAAAAGTGATTGCTTGCCTAAAAAAGCTCCAACACAATCTACTAGCAAGCTAATTCATGAACTTTAACAAAAAAAAAAAGTTAATTCATGAACAAGTATATTATATATAGTATTTTGAACAAGAATGCATATTATTCTATCTATGTATTGCATACTATATATGTTATTGTAGAGTAAAATTTATTGAAAATTTACTAATGTGGAATTAAGTTTATCCCGTTATTTATGACTCGAACCATTGAGCCCCGCACGTTGGAAATATCGTTTCCACACACGTGCAATCTTAGTGCCAAATATCATAAATTTTGTTAATGAAAGAGATATTAGTACGTAAGTGAATGTTTGAGACATAGAATGATGGATGATTATTGGATTAATAACAAGTGTTCTGCGTTGGTACACGAAGGAAGGATTGTGCGAGGTGTAAGATGGAATGGGTCGAAAAAGGGCCGCGGCGCCGGAGCGCCACAACGCCGTGACCCCGAATTGGCAGTAAGTTCCGTGTTGAATTAGCGCCGCGACACTATTGTGACAGAGCCGCGGCGCTTCATTGGCAGTGACTGCTCGACGGAATCCCAAAAGGCTTGACTGTTGAGGGGGCTTCAATGGCTTTGAAACCACCCAATAATGGCCATTACTTGGACCATTATGTTGCTGCATTATTTGGGGGTTAATTGTCATCCATTACATGGCAATTGATTGCCATTGTGGGGCACTTGAAGAGGTCATCTTGCACACCTATAAATTTAAGCTTTGGATCAATTCTATAGAGAGACATACATAGATGAACATGGAGAGACCATGAACAGAAAAATAAGTTAACAACACCACAAAGAGATCAGATTTTCCTGATATCAATCCTTCTCTTAGCAATCTTCATTATTCGTGCTCTTCGCTGAGATCATTTGTGTAAGCATTGCACACTTGATAATTTGATGTTTCATCTTGGGAGACTATTATCCACACTTTCGTAAAGCCTATATACGGGGGAAATCTTATCTTAAAGTCAGAGAGCCATCTCTCGACTCAGCCAGTGGTGTTGTGTTTTATTTAATTGGTTACTAAGTGTTTCAGGTGTTATCTTAACAGACGAAGGACTCTAATCGTTCGTATTCTCTGCGGATCTACAAGCCACAAGTGTAGCAGATCATGTTCTTGTATTTCCGAATACAAGTTCTATATTTGAGGTTTCATTCAAGATCACGATATTGACAACTTGTTGTTGTCCTCATTGTTATTTATCCTTTCGATCACTGTAATAGTTATTTACTATTCCCGTTGTTGATTTACATATTCCAATAATTGTAAGACAAGATTGTATTATTGTTCGAAAGATGTTAGTCGACAAGTGTGTGACCAAATCTGGATGTGATTTTCTTCTTGACAACCGTGCTTTCAAAGGATCTGTCCCAAAATTATGGTAAGGAGGATGTGGACACTCAGTCTGACTGAAGTGGGCCAGAATCCAAAAGGTCTAAGTTAATCCTTCCTTATCTATAATGTATTTAGTTAATATCTGAATAAAAATGTGTAAAGAAAGGCTAGAAATATGAAGGGGGTTTTTCATTAAAATCTTATATTCCCTACACTCTAAAATCAGATATTGAATCTCATTCCTTCCCAATTAAAGATTGGACTATTGTAAATACAACTTAAAAAATTCGTTCTTTTGGGTGTAATTATTAAAAGTGTGTAAAGTATGTTCACACATACGAAGGATAGAGATCCACTGACTGTGAGAAAACTGTTACCACTCTTAAGCAAGAGCCAAGAATTGTCTGGGCACCAATCTAAAAGGAAGAAGACTAAAAGATAATGACTTATCTTAAGACGTTGAACATGTCACACTATTTGACAGAAGATCCTTCATTTAATAGGATGATGTTGGACACTCAATCGTACAAAGCCTACGGGCGACTGAAGTTGGCCAGAATTCATTTGATAGAATTATATTGGACACTCGGTCATACAAAGCCTACGGGCGACTGGAGTGGGGCCAGAATTCATTTGATATGATGATATTGGACACTCAGTCGTACAAAGCCTCCGGGCGACTGGAGTGGGGCCATAATTCATTTGACAGAAAAGTAATGGACACCTAGTGTGGTGGGCCAGAGTTTCCAAGTCTTAAATGATCTAAAGGCCAAAAGAAAGGCAGAAAAGAAATTGGACACTCAGTCTGCCTAAGCAATTGGAGTGGGCCAGAGTATACACATCACATATGATCCGGTTATGCCCTAACCACGGGAAAGAGATTGTTCATGTGAAGCAACGCCACCTCTAAGGTAGAAGGGGTTGGAGATGTTGTCCTCAATAGGACTTCAGGGAATTGGATCACTCCAAAAGGAGGTGATACATACCCCAAACTTGGTTTCACGATCGTTGTTGGACAAGATGGTTTGAGACTAGTCCAACATGTCTGTAATAAGTAAGAAAAGTACAGTATGTTTGTATCTAAATGAATGATATATTTGTAATTCGTGCATCTATGCCATCATAGATTAAGACACGTTAAATTGAAAGTCATTCAAAAGCTAACAAAGTTGAAATTGTTGCCTTCCGTAGACATAAACTCTCAAAATGAATGTGAGGTAGGCGAAGAGGCAAAATCACTTTTCCATTCCTTCAAAGGAATAGCGAAAGAAGCACCGCTCCTCTAGAACTTAGTCACACCTATATGGGTGATTTGAAGTTTGAACAAAATAGAGAGGGGAGAAAAATACTTTGTGACCTTCATAGATGATGGTACATATTGTATCCTTTGTTTGTTAAAAACAAAGATGAAGTTGTTGAAGCGGATAAGCGCTACAAAGCAGAAGTTGAAAATCAACTAAGCCTACAGATTGAGGAATTTGTAGTGATAGAGGGAGAGAATGTGAAGCATCGTTCATCAAACGACTGTTCATTACTCACCTCAGTCTAACGAGGTTATCCAAGCGCAAAGCCGTACGCCCAAATTATGTGGGGCAAGGCTTACACTAATGCGATTCTCAACAGAAATACGCATAAGGATAAGGATAACCCTCCGTGTGAAACATGGAAATAATCTCACATACAAATATTGTGATGTGGGGTGGCTTGGTAGAAGTTGGAATACCAAAAATAGGTCAAGTTGGACCTAAGACTGTAGATTGCATATCCACTGGATCTTCAAATAACAGTAGTGCTTATCGCCTCTTGGTGTCAAAGAATGCTGATTTTTTTAAAAATAACTTTCATTGAGAAGGAAAAATAAGTAATTACTCGAGGTTAACAAGAACCCGCGAGGGCCTGACTGTCCGGAACTAGACGTTCCGTATCTACAGGACTCGGAAGTTGCTGACTATTCGAAACTTAATATTTCAGATCTACAGAACTCAGGGATTCTAGATGTTGAACCAAAATGGAGAAAAGAGGGGACAAAGACTTGTTCTAGGCATTCTAGCTTGTATGGTTGAGAATGAACCATGGATAATTAACAAATAATTGTCATCTCCAAAAGCGCTGCTTTGGAAAGAAGATACAGAGAGAGAAATATATTCCATTATATAGAACCATACTTGTGTAATGGTTGACCTTCCTCCGAAAAAATAACCTTTGGGTTGTAAAAGTGGATACTCAAAAGTGAGTACAAAGTAGATGGATCTACTGACGAGTATAAGGCCTCGGCTAATTGTACATGTGCTCCCCTGTGAATAGCTTAACCTCCAGGGCCATTGCAGTCTTGCGTGACATGGATGTTGAAACAACTTTCCTAACCGGAAAGTTGGAAGGGGAGGATCAGAGTTGGTTTGTTGGACTGTTGGGCTTTTTCCTGAACTTTCATCTTGGTCCCTGAAATGTTTATATTTTGGTCCTGGAAGTTTCAATTAAAACAGAAACAATGAATCTGACAACAGAAACATTGAATCTGAAGTTATAAAGCCAACAGTTGAAAAAACCAATAGTCTGAAAGTGGAAGTGATATTGGAACAAAAGTCTCGATATGAAAGATATGGGTATCATAGATGACATCTTAGGAATTGGATTTCTAAGACATCTAACAGACTGGTCTAAACTCAAGACTCAGTTGTGAGATAGTTGACAGTCTCGTTGAAGCCACCAATGGATATGAATCATAGAACTGATTGGAATCATAGTGCACCCATATACAAGGAGAGATATGCGCATGTCACATGTAGTTTAATGTATTGTACACACTACAATCGACTTGGTATCGGCCTATAAAAGCAGATCAGTTGAACTAAGGTTCACTCGTGATTCTGAAAATGATCGATAGAAGATGTTGAGTCGGATATGACGATATCTGAAATATTCGCTTATCTACGGATTATGGTATTCTGGATGTCCAGCGGTTCTGGGAGAACACAATGATGCAAACTGGACATCAGATATGAAGAACACCAAAGCCACAAGTAAATGTGTATGGTGGATCTTGGAAAATCCTCTAAGCAAACTTGCATCTGCCGATTCGTGATGTAATCAGAGTTTATCGATTTAAACAAAGTATGAAAGAAGTTGAGTAACTTCATGACTCCTTAGAGGACGTCCCTTATTGGGAGAAACCCGTGCCTTCAGCAGTTATACATTGTGGCTAGCCGGTCGGCTTCAGGAAGGGCACGGATGACGGCGTCTGGACATATCTGTTGGATTTGTCGGAGACATGAGACCGTATGGTAGTTGATCATTATGGGTGTCACTTCCTTGATTATTAATCAAAGGATATAGCGGGCCCTTTAACTAAGGGACTACCCGAAGATCAAGAGTTCTGCCTGTATAGGGGAATGAGTTTAAAAACCCAAACAATACGAACCTTTATGGTGGTAACCCAACCATACTGACTGGAGATCCTAAGAATTTTGTTCAATGGGAAAACAAAGTTGGAAAAAAGTTCAGTTAAGCGCTTCGGTGGAAGCAAGAGCACTTCGAATGATGATTTCTGTAAAGAAAACATGAATTCAAAGTCGTTCCCGCGATAGACATTAAAGTGCTGCCTGCACGGTGGGTAAAGGTTAAGTTTCCAAACCTATAACGATCCACAAACGGTTGAGGTTAAGGTTGGGAAAACTTTTAATGATTCCTAACACTTGTGAAGTGGGGTATAGCAGGATACCTTGTAGGAGATCACCTATTTAAGTGCGAGGACATGCTGCCTCTAAAGAACTCACTTAAGAATCCAAGTGTGTCCACGACCACAACGGACGAAACAAAAGGATAAACGAATAAATGGGAGGTATTGTGTTGGTACCGTTGTTTTGGCTTACATTAAACACTGACGGTTCAAGACATCACGTTCACCGCACAGTAAGTAAGTCTGATGGTATTCAACCAGGGAAGGTTCAAAGAGGAAGATACTGATGCAATATCCTTTTCTCTGAAAGATTGCTAAAAGTAGGCACCTTGTGTGTGCGCCAAAATCTCTTTCAAGAGGGGATTGTTAGAAATTTACTAATGTGGAATTAAGTTTATCCCGTTATTTATGACTCGAATAATTGGGCCCCGCACGTCGAAAATATCATTTCCACACACGTGTAAAGCCTATATACGGGGGCAATCTTGTCTTAAAGACAGAGAGCCATCTCTCGACTCAGCCGGTGGTGTTGTGTTTATTTAATTGGTTGCTAAGTGTTTCAGGTGTTATCTTAACAGACGAAGGACTCTAACCGTTCGTATTCTCAGCGGATCTACAAGCCACAAGTGTAGCAGTTCATGTTCTTGTATTTCCGAATACAAATTCTATATTTGAGGTTTCATTCAAGATCAAGATATTGACAACTTGTTGTTGTGCTCATTGTTGTTTATCCTTTCAATCACTTTAATAGTTATTTACTATTCATGTTGTTGCTTTACATATTCCAACAGAATTGATTGTCACATAGAGTAATATATTCATACATTAGGTATATTGTAATATTATATACATATATAGACAAATAGTATTATTATTTTATATACAATATATAATATACAAACTTAACTATAGTCATTTCTACTATTATATCCACAAATATTTTGTTCTCATCTTTTCAGTTAAATTTATCAATTTGAATATACCATATATATTTTAGGTATATTTTCATATACTTTTCTTATATCATATATCATATCTTTTCATGTACTTTTCTTGATATTATATATTCAATAATTTATTTTCTCACAAAAAAATAATTGCATCAATCATCAAGTGAAAATAAAAAAAGAAAAATAAAGAGGAGGAAACGAAAGAAAAAAATCTTTTTAAAATGGTAGATGAAATATCAAATTTTAATCTCTGATTTTATTTTGTTTATTTAGAAAAATTATATTATCTCTCATGCCCTTTTCATAGACTTTGGGGAGAATATTTTGAAAGAAAGAGAAAGTAAAAGTAAATATGCATTAATGATAATAAATCCTAAAATTATGTGTTATTGATATTTTAGGAATGTAAGAAATTGTGTTGTTATTAAAAAGCTTTGTATTTATGTAATTTGTAGAAAGTAGTTGTAATCTTTTTAATTATTATTTTAAAAGTTGTATTTGTGTGAGTTTCCCAAAATAGGGGATACCAGATTGTAGATTATAGCCATTATTTGTAAAGTAGTTAAATGATTATCTCAATTTTCCAAAAAAAAGGATATTTTCAAAAATATACATCTTTTGAAAATATTTACGCGTAACCCAACATACAATATTATACAACATTATATAATATTATAACTGGGAAAAAAGTGTTGGTATTTCTATGGTACTTTATAGATCAGTACGGGAAGTAATAACTATTACAAATGTTCGAAAGGATAAATAAATGGTCAATCTTCAAAACTGTCGCATGTGTGTTGTGTCTTGAATCTTGATCACCTTGCAAAGCCAATGTTGAGAACTGCCGCAAGTTTGTTGTGCCTTGAATCTTGATAACCTGAAATCAAGAAACAACTAAATCTGGATGGTTACAACGTTGTGTGTTGAGTCGAGGATAGCCCTCTATTACAAATGTTCGAAAGGATAAATAAATGGTCAATCTTCAAAACTGTCGCATGTGTGTTGTGTCTTGAATCTTGATCACCTTGCAAAGCCAATGTTGAGAACTGCCGCAAGTTTGTTGTGCCTTGAATCTTGATAACCTGAAATCAAGAAACAACTAAATCTGGATGGTTACAACGTTGTGTGTTGAGTCGAGGATAGCCCTCTATCCTTAAGACAAGATTGCTCCGTATATATGCTTTTACGTTAGCGGGCAATAGTCTCCCAAGATAAAACAACACTTTTATCTCAACACTACAAAGCCAATAGGTTGAGCCTGGCGAAGAAAACAAATATGACTCGACTTGCTGAAGATATGGAATAGGAAGGAAGAGTTTCTCAATACTCTTCTCTTTTGTCTCTGTGTATATAGTGTGTCTCTGTAGTGTATATCTAGTGTATACGTGAGGGTTTGGTCACTTTGTTTTTGGTGATTTTCAGCCCTTGTTTGGCTTGATTTTAGTCACTTTGTTTTAAGTGATTTTTAGGCTGTTTTGTAGTGGCTTTTTCGCCTGCATTTTCTGCCTGTTTTCCCTCTGCTCGCCTATTTCTTGCTTCATTTTCAGCCAAGTGAAGCTGAATATATAGCAAGAGGAGGGCTGTCCAACAGCCACAAACAAGGTTGTAATGGTTCTTAAAGGAGGCCATTAAAGCGACCAAGTAATGGCTATTAAGGCCTTGAAGAAGGCTGCCCAAATGCCCCAAGTAATGGCTGTTAATGGAGAGTTAATCACCAAGTACTGATCAACGGTAGGCGAAAAAGTCTCGAAATGCAGGGACCAAGCTGTAAATATTGAAACCAGGGGACCAAGCTGTACATATGAAAGAATTACGGTCCAAAGCGTACATCCGAAACTTCAGGATCAAATCTGTACATCCGACGAGTTCTACGGTCCAAAAAGATAATATCGAGAAAGGCCCACCTGACCGTGACCCGTGACCGTGACCGTGACGAGCAGAGCAGAGCCGGACCGGACGGGGACGGGACGAAGCGGCGGCGGCGGCAGCAGCGTGTGGGCTTAGCATTGAACCCAAGCACATCTAGGTCTTCCCTCCTTTAAACACATGGGATACCCTTGGGGATCCAAACCCTTTACCACATTAGAGACTTATATAGAGAGCAATTCTTCCTATTCCCACCGATGTGGTAGATTTGTCCCACACCACATTTCCATGCCTTAAACACCTTACTTCGTGAACCAATATCTCTTTCATTTCTCAACGAAATTAGACGATTCTTGGCCCTACGGTCATCTACTCACTTCGTAGATCATGCATGTGTAAAGAGACAAGGTCTCCAACATACGGAACACTAGTGTTTAATTCATCAAAGATGGGTGGACGCATCTCCCCCCCAAAGGCTAAATTCCAACAATCCTCTATGAAAGAGAGATTGTGGCGCACACAAGGTGCCTACATTTCAGCAATCTTTCAGCGAAAAGATATTGCATCAGGAGAGGTAGCTTTCGCTTTGAACCTTCCCTAGTTGAAATCATCGGACTTACTTACTGCGCGGTGAACGTGATGTCTTGAACCGTCAGTGTTTAGTGTAAGCCAAGACAATGATATCAACACAATAACTCTTCTTATTCATTTTCCTTCTTACGCTTCTGTCCGTTGTGGCCATGGACACACTTGGATTCTTAAGTGCGTTCATTTGAGGCGGCCATCCTCGCACTTAAATAGGTGATCTCCTACAAGGTATCCTGCTATACCCCACTTCACAAGTGTTAGGAGCCATTAAAAGTTTCCCAAAAACCTAACCTCAACTGTTGAGGAGCATTACAGGTTTTGAAAACTTAACCTTTACCCACACTGCAGATAGCACTTAAAGTCTATCGCGGGAACGGCTTTGGATTTGGTGTTTCTTTTCAGAAATCACTATCCGAAGTGCTCATGCTTCCACTGAAGCGATCAACTGAACCTTTACAACTTAGTTTTCCCATTGAACCAAATTACTGGGATCTCCGGGTTCGTAAGGTTGGGTTTCGGCTGTATTGGTCCGTATATTTTGGGTTTTAAGCCCATTCCCCTAGACAGGCAGAACACTTGATATCCGGGTAGTCCCTTAGTTAGTAAATAAGGTAGTGACACCCGTGATGATCAACTGCCATACGGTCTTATGTCTCTTGACATATACGTCCAGACGCCGTCATCCGTGTCCTTCCTGAAGCCGATCGGCTAGTCACAAAGTATAACTGCTGAAGGCACGGGTTTCTCCCAATAAGGGACGTCCTCTAAGGAGCCGTGAAGTTACTCAACTTCTTTCATGCTTTGTATAAAGCGATAAACTCCGATTCCATCATGAATCGGCCGATGCAAATTTGCTTAGAGGATTTTCCAAGACCTACCATACACATTTGCTTGTGGCTTTGGTGTTCTTCAGATCTGATGTCCGGTTGCATCTTGTGTTCTCCCGTAACCATTTGGACATCGAATACTATAATCAGAAGATAAGCGAATAATTCGGATATCGCCATATCCGACTTAACACTTTCTATTGATCATGTATTAAGATCATCGGTGAAACTTAGTTCAATCGATACATTTGTAGGGCGATACCAGGTCGGTTGTAGTGTGTACAATACATTGAACTACACGTGATCCGTGCGTATCGCTCCTTGTCTATGGGTGCATCATGATTCCAATCAGTTCTATGATTCATATCCATTGATGGCTTCAACGAGATCACAACTATCGACGATCCGTTAGATGTCTTTAGAAATCCAATTCCTAAGATGTCATCTGTGATACCCATATCTTTCATATCGAGACTTTGTTTCAATATGACTTTTACTTTCAATTTGTTGATTCTCCAACTGTTGGCTTTCTAACCGAGTCAATGTTTACGTGGTCGATTCATTGTTCTGCTTTATCTGAAACTTTCAGGACCAAAATGTAAACATTTCAGGGACCAAAATGAAAGTTCAGGAAGAAGCCCAACGATTGACAAACCAAGTCTGATTCTCTTCTTCCAACTCTCCGGTTGGGAAAGCTGTTTCAACATCCATGCCACGCAAGACTGCAATGGCCCTGGATGTGAAGCTACTCACAGGGGAGCACAGTTTACAACCCAAAGGTTCTTTTCCCGGAGGAAGATCAACCATTACGCAAGTATGGTTCTATATGATAGAATCTATTTCTTTCTTTAGCTTCTTTCCAACGCAGTGTTTTTTGGTCCAAACTGTACATCTGACAGAGTTCTCTGGTCCAAAAAGATAATATCAGAAAGGCCCACAGCCCACAGCCCGAGACCCGACCGGACCGGACGGGCGGGCGGCGGCGGCGCGCGTGTGGGCTTAGCATTGAACCCAAGCACATCTAGGTCTTCCCTCCTTTAAACACATGGGATACCCCTTGGGGATCCAAACCCTTTACCACATTAGAGACTTATATAGAGAGCAATTCTTCCTATTCCCACCGATGTGGTAGATTTGTCCCACACCACATTTCCATGCCTTAAACACCTTACTTCGTGAACCAATATCTCTTTCATTTCTCAACGAAATTAGACGATTCTTGGCCCTACGGTCATCTACTCACTTCGTAGATCATGCATGTGTAAAGAGACAAGGTCTCCAACATACGGAACACTAGTGTTTAATTCATCAAAGATGGGTGGACGCATCTCCCCGCCAAAGGCTAATTTCCAACAAAAAGCACTGTACATAATGTATCAATCTTATATACGGTATATAAATGTGTTTATACACAAATTTGTTAGAAAATCAAGTGTTTATACACAAAGTATAGGTTACGTGATGTAAATATTTTCAAAAATAGACATAAAACATATTTTTTCCTTTAAAAATACGTCAGTGACCTGCTATTTTCAATCTTTAAGACACTTGATTTCTTACTGTTTAAACTTCATGAGATTGGAACTACCACACGAACTTCAGAAAATTTTCTTTAAGTTTGAATCGTCACTGTTTAAACTTTAGGAATTCTTCTTGAACTTCATGAAAAATTGTCTAAATATCAGTAAATTGCTTGAACTTCAAGAAAATTTACCTGAACATTAGCACATGTTTGGGTTTACGTTTTCTAATCCCCTAGATAGACTTACAACAGAATTTATTGAAAATGTGGTTCCAAATTCTCACAAGGGTATCACTATTTGGACTTTGGAGGAGCACTATCCACAACTAAGTTGAGCTAATCTTAAACCACTTAGGATAACCGATAAAACAGAGGAAAAAAGTAGAAGAAAATAAGGTTCGCATGGAAATAAATTTGTCAAGAGTCAATTACATAATTTCAAATTTTAGAAATGCTTGGCTGAAAAAGAATAATTCCTCAAACAACTCAACAATTTTAAAAAAAAATGATTAAGAGCCGTTTGGATTAGTCGAAAAAAGTGGCTTTTATGTTTAAGTGTTTTTAGAACTTTTAAATGCTGAAACTTATTTTATAAATAAACAATTATGTGTTTAGATAAAAGTGCTTAAGTTGAAAATAAGTTATTGATGTGTTTGGTACATAAGTGTTGTTAAGCATTTTTTCTATCAAAATGACTGAAATATCTTTAAAGCTGTTAACACTATAAGAAACTGATTTTTTCTCTTAAATCAGGAAAAACTGATTTATTTTAATAGACAAGAGGGGGTTGCTCAGATGTTAAGCACCTTCCACTTTCAACCCGAAAGTTGCGAGTTTGAGTCACCGGGGGAGCAAAGGGGTGGAGATCATGGAGGGAAGGGTTAAAAAAGATTTATTTTCATAACAATGTGAAAATCCCGTTTTTATTAAAAATAATGGGTTAAAAAAAGATTTATTTTAATAACAATGTGAAAATCCCGTTTTTATTAAAAATATATATGAAAAAGCTAAACTTTTTTAAAAATCAGGAAAATATATTATTATTTTCTAGATTTAAAAAAAGTCTTGTTTTCAGATATTTTTTTTTATTAAAAATCTAATTTTTGAGAAATCTGGACTTTTTAGGATACTTTTTTTTTTTAAATCCAGTTATCCAGATTTTTAAAAATAATATTTTGTCAGATTTTTTTAATAAAAAATACAAATTTTCAGATTTGTTCTTACAAAAGCGGGTTTTAAAAAAATTTATTTTTTCCAGATTTTATAAAAAATCCGATTTTCAGATTCTAAAAATATTATTTTTCATTGCTTTATTTTTAAAACGTGGAAAAACACCAAATCTTTGTTACAATGTGCTACATATTATCATAAATTAAGAGGAGTAATTTATCATTTGCATTCTCTGTTGTCACATGAATGTGAGGACACCATATTTTCCAATTTTTTCAACCTTTACTATATATTGATATCTGATTTTGCTCCAATTTTTTATACGGTAGAAAGTGAAGACTCGAGTTATCAAAGAGAACGTGTGTGGAATGAGGAGTTGAGGCATAGGGCTTTTTAGATAGGATGGTAATGCTGGAATTAGAAGAAAATATAATGGATAAAATAGTAAAATTATTGGTCAAATCAAAATGGTTGTTATGTCAAAAAAAAATAAGTTGGGGTTAACCAACTTCTCCATTTTGACTTATTTTAAGCACTTTTTAACTTATTTTAAGCAGTTTTCTAATTTGTCAAACACACCAATAAGTTAAAAAAGGGCTTATAAGCTAGTAAAGTCAATCCAAACATCCTCTAAATCACGGGTTTTAATACATTTACTTACAAATATTTTGGATTTTGTGGCGGATGACTTATATATACAGACACAAACATGAGGTGCCATTTCTGGTCTCTGTTACTCAGTTCAGAAGTCATGACATATCTATATTTCGATCTTTCTCTGTAAAATTTCATGAATCAAATAAAAATTATATGAAAAACATGACCTGCAAAAATAAAACAGAATTAACTATGAACTTTGTCGCTAATATGTCGTTGAATTGCTCATAGTTAATAAAATTTTATGATAATCCATCGATAAATAGGATTAGCTATATTTATCGATATATTTTGTTGTTTAGCTATGAAATTTGTCCGTTGATTAATCCTATTTTTATAGTAGTGATTATCAATAATCATATAGATGTCCTTTCAAGCTATTAACATAATGAAAAATCGAAGATAACAAGCAACAAGCAGTAATGAACACAACTTTCGATTCTTGCCATCTTTGTAACCGAATGCTTCGGTCTTCTATCTATGTGCCCTGATCGAGCAGATGACTGGCTTTCTAATGCGATCCAATTGTTAAGTAATTGCACGACTCCTTAAATGGGCTGGTCTTTAATTTTTGTCCTTAAAAAATGAACTTATGTTTATAGAGACGTAAGTATATAACCAGCACAAAATACAGAAAAAGTGCAAATGACCCAATTGTTAAAGCTTTTGGGCCACGGAAGAAGTAAGAGAAGTGTTGATATAAGGCCCATTTTTGTGGTTTAGTAATTGAAGCGTAAAAAATGAGTCGTTGGCACAAATGCTGTTATTTCGGGGTGATTTTTAATTTTGTCCCTCAAATTTGTGGTCTTTAATTTATGTCTTTAAGCACTTTTCGCGTGGCATAAGTTTATATTTTTGTATCATAATACCCCACAAGTTATGTCGGACATAACAAAACTTTCAAAACTCAACATAAAAGTGGCCAAAAATACATCAAACTCAACAAAACCGACACGTTATTTAACTCAATAAGGATAAAGAACACATGCCCCAAAAAGCATAACTCAAGTTTTTGAATACTACAACAACTGAAAATAACACAACTTATGTTGCATAACTTAATTCCTACAGAACTTATGTCGAGCGAAGCAAAAGTTCAGTATTCGAAGATAAATAATTACAGAACTTATGCCGAGCGAAGCAGATCTTGATATATTTATTAGATGAGCAACAAAAAAAGGCCAGCACGGTGAACTAAGCTCTCGCTATGCGCGAGGTCTGTGGAAGGACCGAACTACAAGGGTCTATTGTACATAGTCTTAACCTGCAATTCTGCAATTCTGCAAGAGGCTGCTTCCACGACTTGAATATGTGACCATGTCATATGGTATTAACTTTATCAATTACTCCAATACTCCCCTTCAATGAGAAAAATAGGCAAAATTAATTAAAGACCAGTGCATTTGAAGGAAAATCCATGCAAAAATTCCTAAAAAAAGGACATTGTATAGCCATATTCAATTATCATCGAGAATTTAATATGAAGGTAAAACAACGCTATGATGCAGGCGAACAATGTTGGCCAGCCGAATTGGCAGTCGATGGCCCCTGGCTATGACTTAGCTTGGCTATCTGGTGACGCTGTTTACAATGGAATACCATTCCAGCAGTCATTGCCAGTACCCAATCCATACCTTCCAAGAGGGGTAAAATTTCTAAGAACGGCCGACGTTCGAGGAGAGTAACCATGGAATAATGTTCCACCTTATCCTCAAGCTCCGTTAGTCGTTCCAAGATCTAAGGTTGCAGGATTTGGTGGCCATACCCAACAGAAGCAATGGGGCATTACCCCACCTATTGGTAATGGCCAACAGACCACCTACAACCTTCAAAACCCTGTCCAACAAAGTGTAGAATGGAGGCCGCCAGTGCAGAAAACCTACTAGCCGAATACAATCGATAATCGGCAGGGGACGTCATAACTGATAAACCCAGAAATTATTGCTAATACCATGCGGAGGTACTTCGGCATCCAACTGAAATATTTGGACATGCATGTTTATAAGAAGCCTTACCCAGATTGGGTAGATCAAATAGCACCTTTGCCGATGGGCTTCAAAACACAGGAGTTTGTCATCTTCTCTGGCGACGACGACAAATCCACTATCGAGCACATCGGTAGATTTACTGTCCAATGCGGCGAGGCTGGCCAGAATGAGTATCACAAGTTGCAACTATTCCCTCTCTCTCTAACGGGAACAACCTTCGCATGATACTCCTCTTTGGCTCTTGATTCTATACAGAGCTGAGCTGACATGGAGGGTTACTTCTATGATAGGTTGTATTGGCCCCAATATCAGGTTACAGTGACTGATCTAATAAATCTCAAGCAGCAGGTCGATGAATCGGTTGTCGATATTATCGAGAGATTCAGAAAGAAGGTTGGGAAATACACCGTACACTTCCCCGAGTCTGAGTGTGCCCACATGATAATCAACAACATGAACCCTTAGTTAAAGGAGAAGTTGGAGGGATAATCCTGATCTAACCTGAGCCAGTTAGCGAAAAGGCTATCCAAATAGAGTAGTACGTCCAGGAAAAGGAACGGAGAAGAGCCAGCCGAAATCGAAGCTCCCACTTGGTATCCATCATTGAAGCGGATGAGTCCGACTCAGAGTCAGCCGACTGCGCGGCAGATGCAATGGTGGCCGAGATTGTTAAGAGTAAGGTTTACTCTTGCCCAGCCTTGAAAGTCGTAAAAGGCAAGGAGACGAGTTTATCCGATGACATGGTCGGTTACTCATTTGACATCACAAAGGCAGATCGGATATTTGATCATCTGCTCAAAGATAAGCAGATTCAACTGCTTGATAGTCATAGGATTCCGCCTGCCGGGGAACTCAAAGATAAGAAGTATTGCAAGTGGCATAACTCATACAGTCACTCTACTTCTAATTGTGTAGTCTTCAGAAAGACGATCTAAAAGGGCATCAAAGAAGGGAGTTCAAGCTAGCCGACAAGAGTATGGCTGAAATGTCCATTGATACCGACCCCTTTCCCGCAGTACTAATATCTATGGTATCTTTTGCTAAGCCCGATGAGTCAAAAGACACCAAAGGGAGATAACTGATGAAAAAGGTGTGGGTCCTAAAGAAACCTATCGAAGGGGAGAAAGCCACAAGGACCTCTATGTTCAATTAGTTAGGCAGCCTACATGACATTCGTGATGACATGCAGCCAACTAGGAGCAGTTTTCATGGCCACCCTAAATACTCAAGGGACGTTGAACTAGAACTTCATGAACAAATCATGAGGTTCAGAAGGGTCCCTATCGGCGCCAGGAATAGGCCTAGGGGGCAAGTACGGATGTCAACCAACCGATAGCCGAGCATGCCTCGAATAAATGAAGAACCACTCCCTAAAACCAAATAGAGGGTGGTCGAGTTTAACGTAAACGAGGGTGTTTCGTCCTTATGTATCACAGCGAGAAATGAGGACCAGGTGAGACCCCGTAGAATAATTAAACCAGCCGCCAACATAGAAGAAGGGAAGTGGTCTGTCAATCAGGCTCTCGAAAAGAAAGAGACACCACCGAGAGTCGCATCCAGGACTCAGAAAAGGAGGATGCAACGTGCCAAGGCCTTGCGTAAGATGGAACATACATTGCATCTAATTTCCAACACCAAGGCAGTAAAAAATCATGAGATTTTTGAGTATGCCGTAGCCTAGGCTATCGAGCGGGTATTCGGCTCAGTTGCTTCAGGGGCAATGTCACCTGAAGGAGAGACATCGGGTCAACCAGAGCTGGATGAATAGCCTACCGACAACCCGGCCGAGAAACCCCGGCAAGAGAATATGGCCACGGATGGACCTCTAATCTAGGCAATCCTATAGATCGTGCAGAGGATTCAGTCAGAGGATCTCCAACCGATCCCCATCCGTCTCCAGCAAATGGAAGATATGAGCTTCTGGTCAGCCGAATTGGATGAAGGAGAGGACTCCATCCTCGATTTATTTAGCCATTACCTGGTTGATGAGACGTGGGCAGACACTGAAATGGTCAGCTTAATTCCATGTGAATTTTGGGCCAGCCGCTCCTCGCTGGATAGCCTCGAAGGTGATGTTTGCGTGGAAAAGACGCAGAATGGGCAACAATAGTCGATACCCCAGCTAGGGACACTTTGAGCATCATATTTGGTGCACCTATAGAAGATATGGTTAAACACATGAAACCTCTTTACGTCAAGGCTTACATTAATGGCAAAATTATTAGTCGGATGTTTGTCGACAATGGGGCTGTGCTGAATGTGATGCCGCTGCTTACCTTAAAAGATCTTAACAAAACAAAGGAGGACCTCATCCCAACTAACATGAAAATAGCTAGCTTTATGGGAGAAGCCTATGAAGTATTAAAGATTTTAGTAGCAAAAATCACTGTAGGTCCTAAGACGATCAGGTTTGCCTTTTTTTTGTAATAAATGGCAAGCCATCCTACACCATTCTGCTGGGCAGGGACCGGATTTACACCAGCCGATTCCTTCCTTCTACCATGCATCAAAAGCTCATCTTTTGGGAAGGAGACAAGATAGAAATCGTCCCAGCGGATGATAACCCGTTTCGACTAGGGGTTCAGAACACAAAGGTTGTCCTCTATTCACCCTATGTGGCTCCCATAGCCGTCACAGAGCAGTATGAAGAAGGATCTTGGGAATCCTGTAATCTTACCTCGCGAGAGTTTGAAATAAAAATAATTAGTTGAACTACGGCTTACCTTCGAGGATTTAAATGGTTGAGGAAACCTAACTTATACGTGACTTATGGCATCGGCTGACCGCCCTAAGTTCTAAGGCAAGGATAGCTGAGGCATCGTAGATAGAGGACTACAACAGAGAACCAACACTGGCAGCCGAAGATATCGAGTTGTCGATGGAACATGAATCGCCCATAAAAAAGGCCATGCCTAGTTTTGAGTCTCAGGATCCCTTGGAAGGTATCAACTTGGGTACTGAGGAAGTCCCTCGACTAACATATATTAGTGGCTTGCTGAAGGAGGGAGATAAATAAAGCATAACGGCTCTTCTACTGCAGTATAAGGATTGCTTCGCGTGGGATTATCATGAAATGCCTGGGTTGGCGCTTACTTTGGTAGAACATAAATTGCCAATTAAGGAGGGTTTCACACCTCAAAAACAACCACCCATGAGATATCACCCTCATCTAATGCCTCAAATTAAAGCTAAGATTGAACGACTGTTGAAGGTTGGGTTTACCAGAATGACTAAGTATGTGGAATGGTTGACAAACATCGTGCCAGTCAAAAAGAAGAATGGCAAGGTTCGGGTATGTATTGATTACATGAACCTACACCTAGCCACTCTCAAAGATGAATATGTCATGCATATAGCCGATATGCTAGTCGATGTAGCGGCCGCTAAATGCGTGCTGATATTCATGGATGGATACTCTGTCTATAATCAGATAGCAGTAGCCGATGAGGATATTCACAAGACTGCTTTTTGATGTCAGGAGCCTTGGGCATTTATGAGTGGATAGTTATGTCATTCGGTCTGAAGAACGCTGGTGCCACTTATAAGAGAGAAATGAACACCATCTTTCACGATTTGATCGGCAAGACTGTGGAGGTCTACATTGATGATGTGGTGGTGAGGTCTAAGGACTTCAAAGATAATTTAGCCGATCAGGAACATGCACTAAAAAGAATGAGGATTCATAATCTAAAAATGAATCCAGCCAAGTACATGTTCGGGGTATCGGCTGGAAACTTCCTGGGTTTCTTGGTACACAAGAAAGGTATTGAGATAGATCATAACAAAGCCCGAGTAGTAATGGAGTCGACACCACCCAGGACAAAAAAGGAGTTACAAAGCTTGTTAGGGAAGATCAACTTTCTAAGGAGGTTCATATCTAATTCAGATGGCAAAATGAAGGCGGTCTCACCTTTGTTTAGGCTTAAAAGGACAGGAGAGCTAGTATGGGGCCAAGAACAGCAAGAGGCATTCGACCAGATTGAAAAGGCCTTAGCAATTCCTCTTGTGCTGGTGCCTCCAATGCTCGGAAAACCACTGCAATTGTACATCTTGGCTGCAGAGTTGTCTATTGGCTGCCTGTTAGCACAAGATGCCGATGATGGAACCGAAAGGGCAGTGTACTACCTTAGTCGAATGCTAAATGAAGCTGAAACTGGATATACCCCTATAGAGAAGCTTTGTTTGTCCTTATTCTATGCTTGTACAAAACTTGAACATTATTTAATGCCACATGTGGTTCACATTTTGTGCAAGATTGACATCGTTCCGTACTTATTGAACAGACCTATTTTGCAAGGATGACTAATGAAGTGGGCAATCAAGCTCACTGCATTTTCTCTCGAGTATAAGCCACTTAGGGCCGTCAAAGGCCAGGCGGTAGCAGATTTCTTGGCACACCACCCTTGTGTAGACGTGGAGGACCCATGCACCCCCTCTATTGCATGTATGAACGTCGTCCCTTGGATGCTTACTTTTAATAGGTCAAGAACCCAGAAAGAAGTTGAAGTTGGGATAACGATAACCGATCCTAGAGATGAAACATGGAGGTTCTCTTATCGGTTAGATTCTGACTTGACAAATAACCAAGCCGAATATGATGCTCTCATCGTAGGACTCAAACTCCTAGTCTCTATGAAAGCAAAATACATCAAGATTCGCGGAGACTCTCAGTTGGTTATCAAGTAGCTCGCTGGGGAATATGACTGCAAGGATCCGAATGTATTGGCCCGTTACGAAATGGCTAGCATGTTACTTAGTAGGTTCGCATCATCTATATTAAGTCATGTTCCTAGAGGCATGAATGTTGAGGCTAACGACTTCGCACAAGAAGCTTCTGGCTTTAGAAAGTCTTTACTCACTTTAGAGTATGACGAACTACGAGCCGAAGTGTTATCCATAGACTATATCGACTTGTGGAAGCAGGTGTTAGTCGGTTGCTTAAAAGATCACTCCACATACAAAGACCTTAAGGTTAAGAGGAGAGCATTGAAGTATGTGCTCATTGATAATTATCTTTACAAAAGGAGCGTAAATGGAGTGCTACTCTAGTGCATTGATAAGGTAGAAGCCTTAAGAGTCATGGGGGAGGTTCATGAAGGAATATGTGGATCGCACTGAGTCGGGCCAACAATGAAGTGGTTGATCTATCGCCATGGATAATATTGGCCTACTATCACAGCCGATTGATTTTAATATGCAAAAGGTTGCGAAGAGTGTCAGAGACATAGACAAATCCAACGGGCACCAGCCGAGTTGCTGCACCCGATCGTGAAGCCCTGACCTTTCAGAGGTTGGGCTATAGACCTCATCGACAAGATTCACCCACAATCGTCCAAGGGCCATAATTTCATTAACCTTGCTACCGATTACTTCACTAAATGGGTAGAGGCACAACCGATGAAAAAGGTTCATCATACAGATGTCATTCAGTTTATCCAACACCAGATTATATATAGATATGGTATCCCTGAGATGATTACAACTGATCAAGGGGCGATGTTCATTGGTTCTAAAGTGGCAGCCTTTGCTGAGAAATTTGGGATCAAAATGATCACATCCTCACCTTATTACGTACAGGCGAATGAGCAAGCCGAGACAACCAACAAACTAAGAACGTGGAGGATAAAATAGGAATGTGGCATCTCACTCTGGATGAAGCCATTTGGGCTATCAGAAATTCTAAATCTACAGCTATCAGGACGACACCTTATCGGCTAACATATGGCCAAGATGCAGTGTTGTCGTTAGAAATTAATGTCAAATCCTTACGGGTGGCCAAACATAACTCTCTAAGTTTAGAAGAGTATTAACATGCCATGCTAACATGTTAATGGAGTTAGACCAGCTAGATGAAGATCGACTGATGATCCTAGAGAAAATCAAAGCCGGTAAATGTAAAATGGCTAAAGCATACAACAAACATGTTAAGCCTACGAGGTTTGCCGAATGAGACTTAGTTTGGAAAATCATTTTGTCGATTGAGTTGAAAGATCGTAAATTCGGCAAATGGTCACCAAAATGGGAAGGACCTTTCGTAGTAAGCCAACGGATCGCCAGCAACACATATTGACTAATAAACATGCATGGCGAAGAAATGGATAGGAATGTAAACGACAAGTATCTAAAAAGTACTATCCTTCGATTTGGGGCATGCATGAATAAACGACAGTCACAGACCGGCTGCCTGGTCGCACAATATAAGCTAATTCCCTCCGATGGGAGATATATGGCTAAATAAAAGCCACAGACCGGCAGCCCGGTCACAAAATACAGAGAAGCCATTTCTTTCACACGCATGTGTCGTAAGGTTGGTCGCACTGCTTAAGCGAAGAAACGCCATACCAAGTGGTCAAAGATAATGGCCCATCAAATTTGCGAGATTTATTCTAAATTTGCTCAAGAATGCTGAGAGCAATGCTGAAGTTAAAGGATGGGATGTGGATTCCCACATCCAAGTAAACCAAGCACAAAAACAGAGGCGCCGCACATACTGGTGCCCGGCTTTACAGCAAAAATCAAATTCCGACAGTGCGGCGACATCAAAAGGACCCATGCGCCTCCATTCGTCTTCTGTGACCAACTTCACTCGGTCCAACCAACCTGAATAATGAGCGACCTTAGACGGCCAAGTACGAAGGTTAGCCGAATAACGGCCGTTGGTGAACCAGTCACAAGTAGAAAGAAAGTCATGGTTTATCGGGCTGAGGTACTGAAACAAGAGAGAATCACCTTGTTCTGGTCCACCGTATAGAGTCAGAACCAGTTGTTCATCAACGAAGGCCAAGGCAGGGGTCAGGTCACTATCTGCTAGAATAATATTTCCTGATCTTCGAGATAAAAAAGATGGAGCCATGGTTTCCGACTAAGAAAAGGGCCAAAGGTTAGGTGAGAAACCTATGGGGGGATACCTTTCTTTAAATAACCTTCAGAGACGCGACTGAGATTAATTTATTATTTTCAAAAGTACGGCCGAAAATTATCAGAGCCAATTCGTGGTAATGGAGATGCCTCGGTTAAAGGGGAAACACGTTTCAAGAAGTGATCATCATTCATGCACCGGAGACGAGACGATTGAAGTGACATGCGCGACTGTCAGACTGAAATGACGGCTACTTTCATATACATCAACTCAACAGTCACACTCGAGTTAATGTAGGGGGGCAATTGTTAACACTCAAAAAATAATTTAAGTGTTTAGCTGAATTCAGTGACAACCGAATTGTTCTAGAATCGAATTTACTCCTAGCCCTCGACTACAAGAACTTCATCGGCTACTAAGGCATCTTAGCCGAGTTGTTAGTTAGAGGTACGACTGGGATTCACTCAGATGCAGACGCCTCAACGACCAAGTTAAAAGGGTTTCCGGACCCCTAGAAGCAGTAACGACCAACAACAGCTAAAAGAAAGGGCCATTATCCGAGCAAGAGGAGTAGAGGGCGAGAATATCGGCACCACCTCCACATAGTCGACCATTAAACTTAGTGGGTTACTTGATGGCTGACATGGGGGGGGGGGATCACGTTGTACAGTTTCTTTTTCTTTTTTTGTACTATAAATAGATCATTCTTTGTATATAAGACACAACCAATGAATCAAACAACTCAATTTTTATCTATCTTTATCCTTTTACTTCATTTTATCCTTTACTTTACTGTACTCAACTGCATTCATGTTTCTTACCTCTTAGTTTACTCATACCACCATCCTAACGCTTTCTGGAGTAGTTGGGGAATCCATTGCTGGAAATTAGAGTTTCGTTTTCAGCCCAAATCACTTAAGTTAAGGAATCAATTTGTCTCCCAATTTCGTCAGCCAATAAAACGGCAGAGAACAGAAAGATTAAAGGTGATTTGGACGGTTTTGGAGTAAATATCAGACCCAAAAAAGGCCATTGCGAAGTGTGTATATCATTTTGTATATAAAGGTTTATCACATATATTTTCAAGAACGGCACCACAATAATGTGTATATCTAGTTGAATATTCACTGATATACAGATATATACATGATATAAAAATTATTAAACAAACATATATTGGGAGATACACATGATAAGCAGGGAGATAAACAGATGGAATCCTCTTCAACCTCAAGTTTTCAGTTTGAAATTCACCTCAAATAGTCTCCTAACACATCCCAGATTACTTTTTACCTCAAGTTTTCAATTTCAAATTCACCTCAAATTTACCTCAAATAGTCTCCAAACACATCCAAGATTACTTTTTACCTCAAGTTTTCAATTTCAAATTCACCTCAAATTTACCTCAAATAGTCTCCAAACACATCCAAGATTACTATTTACGCTTAATATATTTCCAACAAAATCCGAGATCACTTAAATAAAATCAGAGTCCTTATCTACATGAATAAAATGAAAATTTGACAACATTCTTTGTAATATGCTTCCTTCTCCTCTATTTTTTAAAATTTCAAGGCAAAATCTCTGAGAAATTTGAAGAACACCCAAATTATTTTTAAGGAGTTCAATCTAAAGATTCTGATAACATGATTGAGAGATTTGAGAGAATTAGAAAAAAGTATAATTAGACAAAATCTACGGAAGAGAGGGAATCCAAAATTTGAAGCTACTTTAACAGGAGACTTGAACGATTATGCTATACAAAAACTGTAGCAAAAAACTTGTGTATGGGTTATTGGGTGCCAAAATTTTATATATGGGTTGTTTCATGCAAGTTAGGATTTTAACTTATCACCTGATGCCAATTTTCCAAAAAAAAAAAAATCCAATTACTTGGGGGGGGGGGGGGGAACGGAGGTAATAAAAATTCGACTCACAATTGTGTAGAAAGTTTTCATCGCTACCACTCGGCGGTAAATATCGGACGTAAATACTTATTATTTAGGAGGACGTTTTTATTGGTATCATTAAATAGTAAGCATTGGTATTTTGTAAGCAACTAGGTTTGTATTTTGTATATATAGGGTGTGTTTGGTGTGGAAAATGTTTTTCAATTTTCTTATGTTTGGTTGGTCAAAATGTCTTGGAAAACAAGCTTCTTAAAAATGAGAAAAATGATTTTCCTAACGGAAGTAGGGAAAATAAGTCCATAAGTGACATTCCAAGTTTATTGTCTTACTCCCCACCAACCCAACCTCCACCCCCTTGACCATCCCACCCCACCAGCCTGAACACCCACTCCCTACCCATCCGACCCTCATAGTATTTTGGTAGATTACATATAAATGATCTTAAAATAATATGATTTTGCTTACATACCAAACACTAGAAAATAAGTAAGAAACCCACTTGTTTTCCAATAAAACATTTTCCTTCGTACCAAACATGCCCATAATGTATCATCATCTTTCTATACTTACCCTATACATTCTACTTTTTTTTTCTTTCCAAGTATATGTCTTTGTGCTACAGATAATTTGAAAAATAATGGTTGAAATGAAGAAGTGTTATGTGATAAAAGATAACTAACTACTAAAGTAAAGAAAAGTTTTAATTTATATATAAACTACTAATTGTAAGACCAACAATTGTATAAAAGTAAATATTTTTCCTCTAAAGTTGAACATATCCACAAGATGAAGGTGACAAGAATATAAATACTAAGATTATTAGATTAACATGCAACCATATAAGGTTAGTTAAGATAAAAAATGACCATATTTGACATAAGGTACAAATAACACATAAAATAAAATAATCCTATGTCGACCTCTAGTTGCATTAGTGACGAGGGTGGAACCAGTGTATCCATACCGCTTCATTTTGAACCCAGTTTTTGTTGACGCGGAGCATAAATTTATGTGTAAAATTTATATAATAAATACTAGATATATACTCATAACATGAAAAATATACGGAAAAGGATGATATATACCCTTGTACTACCTCGAAAAAGTTGTAGTTGTCCTCCATTTGCTTTTGCGATGATAGCTACCCCTGTCGTTAATGCTTTTAGCATTTGTGCCCCACATCTAGGGCTACTTTTTGCTCGACACGTGGCACGATCTCAACAGCCCCAACCCTTTTTATTTTTACCTCGGGTCTATTATCCAAGGGGATGGAGAGATTGATGATGATGTTACATTGTATTGGGGTAGGGTAGATGAAATGGAGACTCGCATCTGGAGTCTTATGCGACAAAAAGGTGCCACCAAAACTTAAAGGCAATTTCTATAGGGCGGTGGTTAGACCGACTATGTTGTATGGGGCGGAGTGTTGCCCAGTCAAGACTTCGCACATCCAGAAGATGAAAGTTGCGGAGATGAGGATGCTGAGATGGATGTGCGGGAATAGAAGGAGGGATATGACTGGAAATGATGATATCCGGGACAGAGTGGGAGTGGCCTCGGTGGAGGATAAGATGCGGGAAGAGAGATTGAGATGGTTTGAGCATGTGCAGATGAGAGACACAAATGCCCCAGTGCGGAGGTGTGAGAGGTTGGTTATGGACGGGTTCAGGAAGGGTAGAGGTAGACCGAAGAAGTATTGGGGAGAGGTGATTAGACGAGATATGGCGCAAGTGTAACTTACGGAGGACATGACCTTAGATAAGGGGTTGTGGAGGACACAAATTAGGGTAGAAGGGTAGTAGGTAGTCGAGCGTAGTCCTACTTACGCTGCAATCTAGTAGTTGTAGTGTTATTATTGTAGGCCCGCTTAACCTATCATACTAATAGGCGCAATATTGCTTTATAGTCCCTTGTAGTTTGATTTCTGCTGCTATGTGTCCTTTAGTGTACTTTGTTTAGCTTAATTAACTGCGCTAGTTACTGCTTACTTTTTCGGAATGCACTATCATAGCTTATTCGCTTTTGATACCAGCATTTTCATACTACTTTAAATTTTTTCGGATCGGGTTTGACTATTTATCTTCTTTGCTCTTGCTTTACTTTTGATGTTACTTTGCTTGTGCTTATGCTCTGTCTTGAGCCGAGGGTCTCTCGGAAACAGCCGCTCTACCTACCAAGGTAGAGGTAAGGTCTGCGTACACTCTACCCTCCCCAGACCCACGTTGTGGGATTTCACTAGGTATGTTGTTGTTGTTAATTAAACCATCGATCTGTCCAATTATTTTAATTCAAACCTGCCCCATTACCTGTGCCCGGCGGACAATTTAACTAAAAGACTTCATCGTCTTATTCTCTACAAAAATCAGGGTTCATCAGCCATTTTTCTGCTCTTTTCCCCTCTCAATTTACGAGCTTGTAGTGTTGTTTTCTTTTTCTGTAAGAGTGGAAGAAGAAGCAAAGGACCTGTTGAGATTTTTTTGAGACAAACTAAGAGTGATGAACTCACCTCCACTTAGCTTGAGGGGAAGTGTTGAAGATCATTATAAGATCACTTACGATAAGTTTCGGTTGATTAATGATAAGTTGTGATAAGCTTAGTATTAAAGCTAAGGTTAATATATAACTCTAGTATAGGCTAGTTTCCTATATGATTTAGAAGTGTATTACTTGTGTTCTGTACGAGTAGTATAGGTGTATAAATACACTACCACTATAGTTGTAATTTTTATCAGTGAACACAAAGCCTTACGCAATATTCATAGCCTTAAATTTATTATGGTGACGGTCCTAGTCAACAAGGACAAATGGAATCTTCCTAGCTTCAGATCAAAATGAACAAAGCCAGCTCATTTTGTATATGATCCACCTTGATATACTTGTTTTTACTAGCCAAATGATGTTTATTCTAGGCTATCTTTGGCTAATATTTGTTGGGTATTTTTGCTCTATGGTACTTTATAAAGCAGTACGGGAAGTATATCACTATTACAAGTATTCGAAAGGATAAACAAAGATTCAATAATTCAACTAGTAATATGAAAATTACAATAGTTACACATGAAAACTGGAAATTCCAGTTTTGTAGAAGATGGAAAAATTGAAATTGTTTTTGCTGAGTCGAGTGTGGCACTCTGTCCTTAAGACAATATTGCCCCGTATGTATCCTTTATACGTCCTGGACAATTTGTCTCCCAAGATAAAACAGCAATGGAACACTTGAGCAAAGGAAACTCAAGAGCTACCGTGAAGAATATTGAGTAACGAAATGATGCCTTGGAAGGTGTAGGAAGAAACTGTTTTGGTTGTGTATTTTAGGTACCTTTGTTTCTGCATCTCTTTATGTATTTTCGTGCATATGTCTTAGTGCTCAACAATGGTGTAATGGGGTGTTTATATAGGAGAGGGAGTGGCTACATCGCTTGAAAACCGCCTCCATAATAGCCAAATAATGACCATTATGGAGGTAGTAAAGTCACCAACATAAATGGGAGAAAGACCAACTGTTTGGCCATTATTGGAGGTGTAATTCAGCCAAAATAAATGGCTGAATTGAGAGCTTGGACGTTTCTGTTCTGACCGTCGAAATTCCAACTTTTTGAAAACTTCAGGGACCAAACTGTACATCTTGAAACCGGGACCAAACTGTACATATTGAAACTTCAGGATCAAACTGCACAACCGAAAGAATTCTGGTCCAAAGCGCACATCTGAAACTTCGGATCAAACTGCATTTCCGCAAAGTTTTACGCCCAAAAGATAATATCGAAGACTCCACGACCACGACCCACGACACCGTGAACCCGTGAACCCTAACTCTGAACCGGACGGACGGAGACGGGGCGGGCGGCGGCGGCGCGCGTGTGGTCTTTCCTCAACCAAGCACATCTAGGTCCTCCTCCTTTAAACACATGGGATACCCTGGGGTCCCAAACCCCAAACACATTTCGAGTCTTATATACACAACAATTCTTTCTTCCTCTACCGATGAGGGAGAATTGAACACAATACCACACTTTCCATGCTTCAAACACCTTACTTCGTGAACCAATATCTCTTTCATTTCTCAATGAAATTTGACGATTCTTGGCCCTACGGTGATCTACGTACTTAGTAGATCATGCATGTGTGAAGAACCGGATTCTCCAACATACGTTACACTAGTGTTTAAGCCGTTAAAGTTGGTCGGTCGCAACTCCCGCCAAAGGCAAATTTCCAACAATCCCTCTTGAAAGAGATTTTGGCGCACTCACATGGTGTCTTTTCATTTCCAAAGCAATATTTCAATGGACCGATGTTGCATAAGGAGAGGTAGCCTCGACTTTGAACCTTCCATAGTTGAATACCATCGGACTTACTTCATCAAGCGGTGAACGTGATGTCTTGAACCGTCAGTGTTTAGTGTAAGCCAAGACAATGATACCAACACAACAAATTCCCTTACTCTCTTCTTCGTAATGTTTTGTCCGTTTTGGCCATGGACAACGTCTTGGATTCTTAAGTGCGTTCTTTTTGAGGCGGCCCGTCCTCGCACTTAAATAGGTGGTCTCCTACAAGGTATCCTGCTATACCCCACTTCACAAGTGTTAGGAACCATTAAAAGTTTCCCAAAAAACCTAACCTCAACTGTTGAGGAGCATTACAGGTTTTGAAAACTTAACCTTTACCCACACTGCAGATAGCACTTAAAGTCTATCGCTGAACGGCTTTGGATTTGGTATTTCTTTTCGTAAATCACTATCCGAAGTGCTCATGCTTCATCAAGCGATCAAGCGAACCTTTACAACTTAGTTTTCCCATTGAACCAAATTACCGGGATCTCCAGGTTCGTAAGGTTGGGTTTCCATTGTATTGGTCCGTATATTTTGGGTTTTATGCCCATTCCCTAGACAGCGTAACACTTGATCTCCGGGTAGTCCCTTAGTTAGTAAACAAGGAAGTGACACCGTGATGATCAACGCCATACGGTCTTATGTCTCACGACAAATCTCGACAGATATGTCCAGACGCCGTCATCCGTGTCCTTCCTAAAGCCGACCGGCTAGCCACGATGTATAATCGCTGAAGGCACGAGTTTCTCCCAATAAGGGACGTCCTCTAATGAGTCGTGAAGTTACTCAACTTCTTTCATGCTTTGTATAAAGCGATAAACTCCGATACCATCATGAATCGGACGATGCAAGTTTGCTTAGAGGATTTTCCAAGATCCACCATACACATTTACTTGTGGCTTTGGTGTTCTTCAGATCTGATGTCCAGTTTGCATCACTGTGTTCTCCCAGAACCGCTGGACATCCAGAATACTATAATCTGAAGATAAGCGAATAATTCAGATATCGTCATATCCGACTTAACGCCTTCTATGGATCATGTATTAAGATTATCAGTGAACCTTAGTTCAACTGATCTGTTCGTAGGACGATACCAGGTCGGTTGTAGTGTGTACAATACATTGAACTACACATGACCTGTGCATATCGCTCATTGTCTATGGGTGCACCATGATTCCAATCAGTTCTATGATTCATATCCATTGATGGCTTCAACGAGACTGTCAACTATCGACCAGTCCGTTAGATGTCTTTAGAAATCCAATTCTTAAGATGTCATCTGTGATATCCTTATCTTTCATATCGAGACTTTGTTTCAATATGACTTTTACTTTCGTGATCGTTGATTCTCCAACTGTTGGCTTTCTAACTTCGAGTCAATGTTTACGTGGTCGATTCATTATCTCTGCTTTATCTGAACTTTCAGACCAAAATGTAAACATTTCAGGGGACCAAGATGAAAGTTCAGAAGAAGCCCAACAAATTCGTAAAACCAACTCGATTCTCTTCTTCCAACTCTCCTAGGTTGGGAAGGCCGCTTTTAACATTCATGTCACGCAGACTGCAATGGCCCATGATGTTAAGCTACTCCTGGGGAGCACATGTACAAGTAGCCGAGGCTTTGAACTCGTCAAGATCCATCTACTTTGTACTCACTTTTGAGTATTCTTTTTCACAACCCAAAGGTTCTTTTGGGAGGAAGATCAACCATAACGCAAGTATGGTTCTATATGATGGAATATATTTCTCTCTTTAGCTTCTTTCCAAAGCGGCTTTTGGAGATAACAATTATTTGTTAATAGTCCATGGTTCGTTCTTAACCATACAAGCTAGAAGGAATGGAACAAGTCTTTGTCCCCTCTTGTCTGGTCTTGGTTCAACATCTAGAATCCCCGAGTTCTGCAGATCCGGAATATTGAGTTCCTGATAGCCAAAGAACTTTCGAGTCTCGTAGATACGGGCGCCTAGTTCGGACGGTCGAACCCTCGCGGGTTCTTGTTAACCTTGAGCAATTACTCCTTTTTCCTTTTCAAGGAAAGTTATCTTATAAGAATTCAATATTCTTTGACGCCAAGAGGCGATAAGTACTACTGTTATTTACAGATCCAGAGGATATGCAATCTACAGTCTTAGGTCGAACTTGACCTCGCTTTGGTAGTCCAACTTCTACCAGGCCACCCCACATCACAACTTTTTGTATGTGAGATCCTTTTCATGTCTCACACGGAGAGTTATCCTTATCCTTATGCGGAGTTACATTGAGAATCGCATTAGCGTAAGGATCGCCTTGCCCCACATAATTTAGGCGCACGGGTTTGCGCTTGGCTAACACCGTTAGGCGAGGTGAGTAATGAACAGTCGTTTAATGAACGCCGCTTCACATTCTCCTCTCTATCGCTATGAATTTCGCAATCCATAGGCTTAGTTGATGTTCAACTTCTGCTTTGTAGCGCTTATCCGCTTCAACAACTTCATCTTTGCTTTTTAACAAACAAAGGATTTCATACGTTGTACCATCATCAATGAAGCTCACAACGTACTTGTCTCCCCCCTCTATTTTGTATAAACTTCAAATCACCCAAGTAGGTGTGACTAAGTTCTAGAGGAGCGGTGCTTCTTTCGCTATTCCCTTGACGGAATTTGGAAAGGTGATTTTGCCTCTTCGCCTACCTCACATTTATTTTGAGGGTTTATGTCGAAAGGAGGCAACAATCTCAACATCGTTAGCTTTTGAATGACTTACTATTTAACGTGTCTTAATCTATGATGACATAGATGCACGGATTACAAATATATCATTCATTGGGCTATAGACATATTGTACCATTCTTAGTTATTACAGACCTGTTGGACTAGTCTCAAACCAACTTGACCAACATCGTCCTTTAAACCAAGTTAGGAACATGTATCACCTCTTTTAGAGCGATCTCATTCCTTGAAGTCCTATTGAGGACAACCTCTCCAGCCCCTTTGATTTTAGAGGTGGCGTTGCTTCACATGAACAACCTCTTGCCCGTGGTTAGGGCGTAACCGGATCATATGTGATCTCGATACTCTGGCCCACTTCAGTTGCTTTGGCAGACTGAGTGTCCAATTTCTTTACTGCCTTTCTTTAGGCCTTCAGATCATTAAGACCTGGAAACTCTGGCCCACCACACTAGGTGTCCATTACTTTTCCTATGAAATGAATTCTGGCCCCACTCCAGTCACCCGGAGGCTTTGTATGACTGAGTGTCCAATATCATCATATCAAAGGAATTTTGGCCCACTCCAGTCGCTCGGAGGCTTTGTATGACTGAGTGTCCAATATCATCCTATGAAGGATCTTCTGCCAAATAGTATGACAGGTTCTACATCTTTAACTTTTAGACTTCTTCCGTTATGATTGGTGCCCAGATAATTCTTGGCGCTTACTTAAGAGTTGTAACAGTTTTCGCACAATCAGTGGATCTTACTCCCTCGTATGTGCGAACATACTTTACCCACTTTTAATAATTACACTTAAAGGAACGGATCTTTTTAAGTCGTTACAAACTCCAATCTTTAAACGGAAAAGAAGATGAGATTAAACTTCTGATTTGTTAAAGCGTAAGGAATATAAATTATTTTCATATTCCTCCTTACTTTTATCCATTTTTAATCAGACGTTATTTAATCTTTATTCTTGACAAGTAAGAAAAATACTCATCATCTTTCTTTTTATTCTTGACTAGTAAGAAAAATACTTATCCCAATTTCGGATTCTGGCTCACTTCAGTCACTTCATCAGACTGAGTGTCCAGTTCCTTCTTACCATTATTCGGATCTTTTGTCTGGGATAGATACAGGCCTTCTGCTGCAAGATAGAAGTACATCTTCAGTCTTCTCCTCTTGTCCCAGTTGACATCCTCAGGCTCTCGAGAGCGCTTGTTCCCACCAGTCTTGGTAGCGGTGACACTATGAATACGTTCATCATCATCACTCTCTTCTACCAGAAAAACCATTTCCATATCCCGATTTGGTCACACAACTTTTGACCGACATCTTTCGAACACTAATAGTAATACTATACAAATATTGTCTTAAGTTGTTGGGTATTTTTGCTCTATGGTACTTTATAAAGCAGTACGGGAAGTATATCACTATTACAAGTATTCGAAAGGATAAATAAAGATTCAATAATTCAACTAGTAATATGAAAATTACAATAGTTACACATGAAAACTGGAAATTCCAGTTTTGTAGAAGATGGAAAAATTGAAATTGTTTTTGCTGAGTCGAGTGTGGCACTCTGTCCTTAAGACAATATTGCCCCGTATGTATCCTTTATACGTCCTGGATAATTTGTCTCCCAAGATAAAACAGCAATGGAACACTTGAGCAAAGGAAACTCAAGAGCTACCGTGAAGAATATTGAGTAACGAAATGATGCCTTGGAAGGTGTAGGAAGAAACTGTTTTGGTTGTATATTTTCGCAATCGCTTTTGCTGCATCTCTTTATGTATTTTCGTGCATATGTCTTAGTGCTCAACAATGGTGTAATGGGGTGTTTATATAGGAGAGGGAGTGGTCACATCGCTGAATCGCCTCCATAATAGCCAAATAATGGCCATTATGGAGGTAGTAAAGTCACCAACATAAATGGGAGAAAGACCAACTGTTTGGCCATTATTGGAGGTGTAATTCAGCCAAAATAAATGGCTGAATTGAGAGCTTGGACGTTTCTGTACATCTTGAAACTTCGGGGACCAAACTGTACATATTGAAACTTCAGGGATCAAACTGCACAACCAATAATATCAAGACTCCACACCCACAAATTTCACAGCCCACGACCCACCCACTCCACGACCCGTGAACCGAACCGGAACTCTGAACCGGACGGGCAAGGCGGCGCGCGTGTGGTCTTTCCTCGAACCGAAGCACATCTAGGTCCTCCCTCCTTTAAACACATGGGATACCCCTTGGGGTCCCAAACCTCAAACACATTTCGAGTCTTATATACACAACAATTCTTTCTTCCTCTACCGATGAGGGAGAATTGAACACAATACCACACTTTCCATGCTTCAAACACCTTACTTCGTGAACCAATATCTCTTTCATTTCTCAATGAAATTTGACGATTCTTGGCCCTACGGTTATCTACGTACTTAGTAGATCATGCATGTGTGAAGAACCGGATTCTCCAACATACGTTACACTAGTGTTTAAGCCGTTAAAGTTGGTCGGTCGCAACTCCCGCCAAAGGCAAATTTCCAACAATATTTTGGTGTTAACATAGAAGCTTACCTTCTCAATTACTCTCTTCTCAATGATATGTAACAAGTTTGGGATGTCAAATTCAAATTGTGACTTTTGCATATCAATGATTAATAGAGGAAGTTCAAACAAAAAAAAAGGAAGGGATGTGGTACTTCATCTAACTTCTTTATCAGTGAACTCCACTATGGATGTAATTTAGGTGAGTACAAACAAGCAATTGACAAGTTTGGCATGCCACCTGACTCTTGGATCAACTAGATTGAGCAGTAGAAATTTTTTACTGAAGCCAAAATTATGATTCTGATTTGGTACGAAGTTTTTTAATTTTTCCATGTTTGGTTGGTGAAAATGTTTTGGAAATTTTTTATTTTAGAAAAACAAGTTCCTTAAAAATGAGGAAAATGATTTTCCTAATGAAAGTAGGAAAAATAAATCCATAAGTGACATTCCAAGTTTATTTGTCTCCTTCCCACCCACCCAAAGCCCCCAACCCCCAACCCCTTCACCATCTCACCCCAGCCCCGAACACCCACTCCCCACCCATCTCACCACCAAAGTATTTTGGTAGATTACATATAAATGCTATTAAAATAATTTTTTTTAACTTACAAAACAAACACTAGAAAATAAGTAAGAAACCCACTTGTTTTCCAAGAAAATATTTTCTACGAAAACATTTCCATGAAAAACATTTTCGTTCGTACCAAACACACACTCTATGTTGTGTGTTTCCGTCAGAACATGGAACAAAAACAACTAAACAACTGTCATTTTTAGTCCATAATGGTTAAACCGATAACCAAATCGTTAATAACCAATAACCGATTAATCGATAATCAATATTTTAACAATTTTGTAATGAGTTTTTTAACGATTTAGCATGTACTTGAGTTGGGTGCTTGAACATATCACATTATAATTGTTAATGTTGGGTTTGGTGTTGTGACATTTGATCCAACATATCTTCTGAAGTACTGATTTGAATGCATAAAAATGTTGGGACAAATGTCACAACATTCGGATTAACATTTTCTCATAACAATATTGTCTTACTTCACGATAAGTAATAATATTTTAGTGTGGGGTAAAATAGACTTAGGTGTGGTGAATTGGAGCTGTGTAAAACGTGGGAGAAAGAGTCAAAACTTGGGGAAGAAGTCGAGTGAAGAATAAGTCAAAGTTGTTGAGATTTCGACTCCATGATTTTCTCTAACAAACACACAAGCTGCCACCTTTCCCTCAACCTTCTCAACCGATCAATGAGCTTTTCAAGGAAGACTCTCTACTATAAATAGAGAGGCTACAAGGGTGAATCGATATCCAGAAACAGATTGCAAAAATATCAAGAGAGCTCTCGAGAATTCATCTCAGAAAACTGGATCACAAGTGTTGCCTGAGCGTGTCGACAACATTATGTCCAACATTACAATTGCAGTTTAGATTCAAGATTAGCTTTGTATTGAGCAATTGTAATGAGATGTTGTCTATGTCTATTTAGTTAGATTTTTCAGGCAGAAGTCATCTGCGACTTCAATATTTAATTTCTTTCCGTTTCATCTTGTAAAATTGTAAAGAAAAAAATTGTAATTTTTGTATATAATAATTATATACAATACTTTCGGTTAGAAGAGTTTTTTTATATGCTCCATTAGAAGAGTTTTTTTAAATAACTTTTGGCACAATATCTAAACAGACCCTCAAACTTGATCTCAGCTGACAAGTATGTCCTCCAATTTTGGATATGCACAAGTAGGCACCTCAACTTGTATAAATTTGAACACGTAAACATAAATGTTGACATGGCGCTGACATGACACATAAATTTTGGAGGTTCTAGATGATCATTTTGTAAGTTGGAGTGTTCAATTGACAAAGTGGAGACAAGTTGAGATGGCTACTTGTGCACACTCAAAGTTGGATGGTATACTTATCAGCTGAGGCTAAGTTTGAGGGCTGGTTTATATACCCTTACTTATATTTGAAAATATAATCTCTTTTCATTGAATATTTACCCTATTTTGTTGTCTTCAAAAATAATTACTACTAAGGATAAAATGGGAAAAATAATTAATTTTATTTTGAATTTTAAAAATAATAAATAATTTAAGACATCTACTTTTAGAAATCACGAAAAAAATTTGAAACGAAAGGAGTACTTTTATAAATGTTTAAACTTTTAGATCATCACACATATTCAATATGGTATTATAGAAGATCACAAGAGTTTGCGAGTTTAAATCACACCGCCATCCAAGAAAGCAAAATACTACTCCTGTGTTTGACTCTCATGTATAATAGAATACTTACGCGAGAAGGAAATGTATAATGTAACCGTAGTTATTATCACATGTTAATGTGAGATTGCTATAGAAATTCATAACCTTCCAATTAAAAAAATTGTCTGTTTGGAGAGTGCAATATGATATTAACGTGAAAAACATTAACTTGCCTGTTGCCCAAAAGCTTATGAAGCCTCAAGATGAGATTTATTTCATCATTAGAGAAGTCACCTCTCTTTATGTGTGGCCTTAGATAATTCAGACACCTAAGTCTGCAGCTCTTCCTGCATCTTTTCAGACCTGCATGCCCACAGAGATGGTCCAGAATGTGAACACAAAGTATAAGGACAAAATGGGGATAGCTTGATTTCTGTTCTCTCTCTTTTTATTAATTATAAGCCAGCTAAGAGAGAACTTGATTAGGGTGTTAAGCACTTTGCTTGTGTTGTTTTTATTTTCCAAAAGTAGAACAAAAATGCAATCCCCTTCAATTACTTTGCCATGTTACCACATTCATCACTGGATTCAGTGTGAAGTGAAATGCAAGTTCCCAAAACCAGAGGAGGTAGTTCAATTTAATTTAATTTTTTTATAGAAGGTGGAAGTAGAAATGGCATTGGATCCTGGACCCTGTCCGGATTCGGTGGATCCAGATCCGTTTTATAGGATATGGATTTTCAAAATTTGGACCCGACGGATCCGGATCGGACCCGTTTATGACGGATCAGATCTGGATCTGGATCTTATATTTGAGATCCGTATCCTGTTCAGATCCGACCAGTGAATCCGTTTTTTATTAAATATATTCATAACATAGAATGTAATTTTATAAGTATTTTCTTAAAATTGCTAAGCACATCCTTGCAAGTTTAATTCTCAAAACAAGTTTAATTTATCCCCGCGTTAACTCAAAAACCAAAAAATAAAGAGGTAACTTCGATAATAAAATCAATGTTATATTAGTGAATGACTAATATCTCCGTAGAAAAGTAGTTAAAATTATATTCACTTCATTTGTGAAGATTTCAAGCACATGTAAGTTCTGCATTGTGGAAATACTAGTCAGCATTTTCCACAACTATTGTCATTGTCCAACATTTTCAATTAATAGCTCACAATCAAAACGAGACAACGAACAAAATATCTCATATGAACATTTCAAAATTGAAACACAGTAAACTGTTAGCTAAGTAAAAATCGTTTGTCAGTTCAAAAAAAAATTCTTAGCAAGGTTACATTCTTAGCAAGGCAATTTTTTTTACATGTGGATCCAGATCCGATCCGTGGACCCGGTGGATCCGGATTTGGATCTAATTTTTATAGACCCGATGGATCTGGATTCAGGTATGAAAAACGAATCTGGATCTGGATCTAGTAGGATCCGGTCCAGATCCGATCCGTTGCCATCCCTACCTGCATGTATTCACATTTTAAATAAAAAAAAGAAGCAAAATGGTGTATATATGTTACACATATATGCATAAGTACTTTGTAAGGGATGGATCTACATTATTAGTTATGGGTTCAACATAGTTTAGTAGTTTTGATCTAGATATTATATTTGTATTAGAATTTTCTTTAATGGATAGATGCAATTTATTCCAAACGCAATAAGCTATGCTATCATAGAATTTTGAATCCATAAATTACTTAAAATCTTGAATCCGTCTCTAATTTTTTCTATAATAGGTGGCCATTGAGATACATAAATATATTACCAGCTCTAATGGGAACTTGATGCCACTTTCCTTCTCCAAAATTCTCAATACATTTTCTCAAAAGAAGATCTTCTTCAGTCCATGAACCTTTCTTCACTCCCGACGCCGTAACAAAAGAAGTATTCATGATATATCGGCCTCTCTCCCTGCAAAATGAACACCAAGTAGAAATTAAACACAACTCCAATGCTCGAGTTTAATTAAGCAAAGCATGTTAATTTAAATATTAAAGACTTGTATTTAAAAGAAAATGAAAAAAAACCTATTGTTGCTCTAGATGAGTCTCTGATGGCTCTTGCAGTCTTGCTTGCTTACTCTTTCTACGTACCTTTTCATTCCCTTTATATACTTGCATGATAGGATTTTAATTTTATTTAATAGCTCCAAAAGGTCGGCATATATTGTACGTACTTGCATGATAGGATTTTAATATTTTTTAAAAACTGATTGATGGTATGAATTTGTTTACAATTTAATATAGTATGTAAAAGTGAACTCTTATTATCAGATCACTTAGATAATTTCACATAATAGGTTCATAAAAAATAAAATAAATAATATTAAAAATAAAATATATTACATGTTATAATAGATTAAATTATATTATAGAAATAATATATAATTTGTTTGCAATAATGTATATACGTTAAATTCATTATATATTAACACATGACCCGCCTTGGCTTCTATATGTATGATTATTGTATCTGTATCAAGTGATAATTAATAAGTGAAAGAAATAATTTCTTGATTATTTTTATTAATTGAAAGGATATATATACAAGTTACATATTTCCATAATAGGAGAATCATATTTCTATTCTATTTCTAAAACCTTATTCTATACTAACTATACATTTATGATAATACACTACTAATTATATTACAACATTACCTAAACTAGGATACGAAATATTTACGATAAATTACATTGAATAATCAGCCAATTTCGAGAGCCATCACGGGAGAAAATCCGAGACCAAATATACACAATATACACATGTATATTGTGTATATTTAACACACACCCGCAGTCATAGCAGACAGATTTCGAATGCTGAGACTGTCCCTAAAATCTTCAAAAAGCACCGAGGGAGACCCTTTGTAAAGATGTCTACAATTTGATATCTTGACGGGACATGACAGACGCGTACCTGACCCCGAACAACCTTTTCACGGACAAAGTGAATGTCCATCTCGATATGTTTAGTGCGTTGGTGTTGAACCGGATTACCAGAAAGATAGATGACACTAATATTATCGCAATACACCAAGGTTGCCTTCTGAGTGGGACAATGAAGCTCTAAAAGCAAATTACGTAACCAACATGATTCTGAGACCACATTAGCTACCCCTCGATATTCAGCCTCAGCACTTGAGCGGGATAGAGTTGATTAACGCTTTGCAGACCATGAGACCAAGTTGTTTCCAAGAAACATACAATAGCCTGACGTAGACCGTCTGGTGTCGGGACAACCACCCCAATCAGCATCCGTATATGAGATCAGTGTGGACGTCGAGGAAGGATATAAATGCAAACCATAGTCAAGTGTACCTTGAATATACCGAATGATGCGTTTGAGGGCATCCATGTGCTCAACTCTGGGATCATGCATAAATAAACACACCTGCTGAACAGCATACGTAATATCTGGTCGTGTAAAGGTAAGATACTAAAGAGCCCCTGCAAGACTAAGATATCGGGTCGGGTCCTCGTAGGGTACGCCGGCAGCGGCACTAAGCTCGGGCTTCGTATCAACTGGAGTAGAAGTGGACTTACAGGATGACATCCCCGCCCTCTTGATGACCTCAGCTGCATACTTCCTTTGAGACAAGAATAATCTATTGGAATGACGAGTGACGACAATCCCCAAAAAGTAACTCAAGGGCCCTAAGTCTTTCATAGCAAACTCAGAGCTGAGCATGGTCATGACAGACTGGCGTAGGCCAAGGACGAACCACGACGGTAGATGAATAAGGAATTATCTGACCTGCTGTGAGTGAACCCAATAGTCGAAACATATTAAGCAAATCTTGTATACCAGGCCCTGGGAGACTGCTTAAGCCCATATAAGGACTTCTTCAATAAACAAACATGATGAGGATGGTTAGGATCCCCGAATCTCAACGGCTGATGCATATAGACTGTTTTCTTGAGATCCTCATGTAGAAAGCATTCTTTACATCTAACTTATGAATAGGCCATGCCTTCGAAAGATCCAAGCTTAGCACCGTGCGAATGGTAGCCGGTTTGACCATCGGACTAAATGTCTCACCACAATCTATACCAACCTGCTGATTCTTACCATCACCCACAAGTCGCGCCTTATGTCGAGCAAATGAACCATCTGAATTCTCCTTATGAACAAAAACCTACATAGACCGAATAATATTAATACCAGATGGACGGGGTACCAACACCCACGTCTTATTATCAATAAGAGCATTAAATTCATCGGTCATAGCAATTTTCCAATTCGGGTCATTTAATGCAGACACAGGAGGGTGATTTAAGAACATGAGAATGTAATTTAAATGTCTTTTTGGTTTAAAAACACCCTGTTGATTACGAGTGACCGATCTATGACTCGAGGGAGAATTGGATGGATTTTGGGAATTTGCTGGGTTCGGGACGGACTGGCCAGCAGGCAGTGGGCCTGCTGGCCCAATCTGGGAAGAAGTAGCAGTGACGGATGCAGGAACTGTACCAGTTCCAATATTGGGTTGGACTGGCCCAATTGCTGAAACTGGCCCAGTGACAAAACTAGGCAGAGAGGGCTGTGACGAACCAGTGGGACCAGCGGGCAGCGGGCCCGCTGGAGAATTTTAGGTGCGGGAGATGTCCGAAAAATGCTGAATAATATACAGGGATATTTGTTCATCCAAAAAATTATACGAACTAGGCACTGGAGTATGATTTTTAGCAAATGGAAATTGGAATTCATAAAAAATTACATGGCGATTAATGATGATTTTATTAGAGGATAAATCAAAGCATTTGTAGCCACGATGATTAGATGGAAAATCCAAAAACACACACGGAGTCGACCTGGCCTGAAGTTTGTTAATTGTGGTGGACGGAAATAACAGATAACATAAACACCCAAAAACCCGAAGATGTGAATATGAAGGAATTTTATTATATAAAATTTGAAGGTAGGAAGAATATGTCAAACCTTTCGAAGGAGTTATGTTAAGTAGATATGTAGTCATTTGAAGAGCATGATGCCAAAAATATGGGGGTACAGAAGCATGAATTTAATAGAGTGCAGATAATGTTATTTATGGAACGAATTTTACGTTTGGCTTTCCCATTTTGTGAAGATGTATGAGGACAAGAGAAACGAAAATTTATCCCATTATTAGCATAGAATTCCCGAAACACCCCAGTGTCATATTCTTTGCCATTATCACACTGAATATTTTTGATTTCACGGTCGAATTGGGTTCTGATGAAGGCTCTAAATTTTAGGAAGATGGAAAAAACTTGAGATTTCTTCGCTATCAGAAACGTCCATAGAAATTTAGAATAATCATCCAGAAAGAACATAATACCGATGACATACAGAACTAAGAACAAGAGACGTCCATAAGTCGCTATGAATAATATTAAATGGCATTAAAGTATGGGATTTTGAGTCTACAAACGGCAACTTAACAATTTTTCCTAAAGAACAAGATTGACAAATTGGAGTACGACTCGAACCCTTACATGAAATAAAACTATTTTTGTCTAAATATGACAAAATAGAGGACCCCGGATGACCAAGACGAGCATGCCACAAGAAAGAAGAAGTGGCTGCAAAAGCTGATGGCAGGGCTTAACTCGATGGACCGGAACTGGGTGTGATAGGATAAAGATCTCTCCTACTATCACACCTCATGAGAGGACTCTCCATCTTGAAATCCTTCACAGAGAAACCAAATGGATCAAATTCAATAGAAACAGAATTGTCAGTAGTGAATTTACGGACATAGACTAAGTTTTTAATCAATTTGGAGGCGTGTAGGGTGTTTTTCAAGATAAGAGGAGGATGAGGGGAGATAAGGTTTTATGACCATAATCATGAATTGGAATAGAATTACCATTACCAACAATTATACCGTGGGGTTGCTAAAATTGGAATAAGACGAGAGCGTACCTGAATCGAATGTCATGTGGGTAGTGGCCCCTGTGTCCATATACCAATTTGGGTCAAGTGGATTTAAACCAAGCGTGTGCATTGCGACTTCGATGTCAGTATGTGTTGGTGCTGCTGGATGATGGGCTTACGGGGGCCGAGGCCCAAGCACCCCTACTTGCGGTCTTGGCCCAAACCATCGGGTCAGAATCGACCAGCCGACCGGGCCTGGATCGCCGCTGGTCAAGCACGCCAATTGGGTCAAATCGCCATTGGGGACGTAAACTGGCTGGGCCCAAATTGTTATTGTAGTGGGCTCATCAAGCATCGTGCATAGGTCCATCAGGGCCCCAGAACTGCTGTTGCTGCTACTAACCACCGCGAGGCCCCTACCGCCACCACCATTATGCCGGCTGCCGCCGCAGTTTTTGCCATTATTTTTCTTATTTTTACTCTTTTTGCCGCCACCGTTGTTGCAGTTTTGGCCTGAGTTGTTGGAACCGGTAGGATACACCGTGGACTCGGTCATCATGACTACGGGACTAGTACCGGTAGCTGCTCGTTTGGCCATGTCTGCTTCTTCTAGAGTAAGCATAGAACGAGCCTGATAAAATTGCGGAAGCGGATTGCTTTGCCGAAGAAGCGTTCCCACGCCACTATAGGCCTCGGAGAGGCCGGAAGCTATTTGGAGGACCAAACGATCATTCAAAACCGCGCCAACGTTGCGAAGTTGGTCTGCCAATTCCTTTAATCTTTTGCAATAAGTGGAAACATTAGGGAAATCTTCCATGTTGACGTGAGAGAAATCCTGCTCAAGGGTAACAACTTTAGAATTTTGATTATCTTGGAATATATCACGCAATCTATCCCAAGTCGTCTGTGCCATAGCGTCAGGCTCAATAATTGTTTGCAAAAGGTCGGTAGATATGGTGGAATATATCCACTGAAGGACGGTAGCATCAATAGTCGTCCACAACTTAGGATCATCCTTGCATTTTGGCACCTTCGTATCCTCAGGAGCCGCGAGGATTATGTGATGGATGACTTGATGCGATCGTGCGTGAATTTTGAACAGTTCGGCCCACGTCGCATATTGGACATTTTGTATTTCAAGAACTAGAGAGATGTTATTCTTGATGTTAGAAACTGCAAGGGCAGGATGAAACATATTCCAGGATGTAGACATATTGATAGAACAATATGTGATTGACGGATTAGGGAGAAATATTTTGGAAGAAGGGGGTTCTCGTCGGCATGAAACCCTAGAGCAAGGTCTCAGATTTTGGCTAGGGATTTCGACGGAAAAGTGGAGAGTTTGGGAGAGAAAATAAACCTAGGCTCTTGATACCATGAAAGAAATAATCCCTTGATTATTTTCATTAATTGAAAGGTTATATATACAAGTTACATATTTCCATAATAGGAGAATTCTATTCCTAAAACCTTATTCTATACTAACTATACATTTATGGTAATACAATAATTATTGTAATACACTACTAATTATATTACAACATTACCTAAACTAGGATACTAAATATTTACCATAAATTACATTGAATAATCAGCCAATTCTGAGAGCCATCACGGAAGCAAATCCGAGACCAAATATACACATGTATATTGTGTGTATATTGTGTATATTTAACAATAAGTACTCCCCTTTATTAAGTATTCTTCTTCATTGGGTTGTTCTTGTTGTTCTTTGATTTGTAGTCTGTAGACATGCGACAGACAGAATCGTTGCAAAGAATTTCCCGCAGCACAAATGCCTTGGATAGAAGTTGGCATTGGTCAGTTCTATTTTGTAAGAATTTGGTTTGGTTTTTATGGTTTGCTGTTTTTGAATATGCAAACCGATCCTCATACATGTTCAGTACGCTCTATTCGATTTTCATCATTTTGGTTCGTTTCAGTTGATTTTTCGCTGTTCTCCTTAGCCTTTTACTGAATTTTATGAACCGTACATTTCTTTTAAACGTCTCAAAACTCACCTATAAATTAAATATATTTATAATTAAAGCATGTGTTTGATGATATAGAGAGGATGTACGAAGTATTGAATTGTACGGAATCCAAAATTGAGACATTAAGCGAAGATGTTAAAATTGAGACAGGGACGAGAATTTAGAGAGACGAGAATACTGAGAGAGTTTTTTCTACTTTGTATTCATGATAATGACCTTCTTATATAGAAGTAAGGTTCTCCTTCTCTTAGTATTATAAGGTAACATTATTCCAATAGGGCTACAAATCCTATATTTACCATAATTATAATTGTACCATAAATAGACTAAACTATTATAATTATACTAGAATAGGGTCTTCAATACCCCCTCAAGTTGGAGCATGAGGGTCTCTAATTCCTAACTTGTCAAGTAAATATTCATGTTGTGATTTTTCCAAAGCCTTTGTAAATACATCGGCCAACTGCTCACTGCTTGACACATGACTGAGAAATATTGTACCGGATTGGATTGCATCCTGGACATAGTGACAGCCCACTTCAATGTGTTTAGTCCGTTCATGAAAATCAAATTTCAGGCAATATACAAAGCTGCTTGACTGTCACAATACATTTTAACCGGAGACTTCTATTCAATGCCCAAACTATGCAAAATTCCCTTTAACCATTTAAATTCACAAACGGTCATTGCCATCGATCTATATTCAGCCTCCACTGACGAGCGGGAGACGATATGCTGATTCTTGATTTTTCATGACACGGGTGAATTCTCGAGGGAGATAAACCAATTTGTAAGTGATTTCTGAGTTAACGGACATCCAGCCCAGTCCAAATCACACCATCCCAACAACTGGAGATCACAATCTTTTCTCATCACTATGTCTTGTCCTAGGTTCTTCTTCAAGTAACGTACCACGTGAATAGTCGCATTTTAGTATGATTCCTTCGGTTGCTGCATGAGCACACAATATGAAAATTCGAGTTGTGTAAAAATGAGGTATATCAATCGACCGATCAAACATTGGTATGGTTTCGGATAACCCAAATTGTCTCATCTGGCCAACGTCACACCGCAATTCTGTTCCATGAGAGTAGTGATTGGTTTAGCTCTCAATAATTCGGACTCAGAGATTATATCTAGGGAATATTTCAGTTGCCAGATAAATAAACCGGTTGGTCCACGTGCAACTTCAACTTTCAGAAAATACTTCAGAGGGCCCAAATCTTTCAGTGAAAACAGGTGTGGAGATAGTCTTTGATTAATTAATGGCACTATGGATATTTTTGGAGATAATCAAGTCATCCACATAGACTAAGACATTAATCTGCATACATCCCCGGTGCATAGTGAATAGAGAATAATCCTAGTACGACTGTTTGAACCCATATTTCATCAAAGCACTTGATAATTTCTCAAACCAATATCTTGGAGCTTGCTTCAAACCATACAAATATTTTCAGAGTCGACATACTTGCCCTAGATTAGGAACACGGAATCCCGGTGGCAATTTCATATAAACTTCCTCGGTAAGCTCTCCATGTAAGAAAGCATTATGCACATCCATTTGATGCAACTTCCAATTTCATGCAGCCGCAACAACCAAAAAGGTCCGAACAGTTATTACCTTAGCAACCGGAGCAAAAATTTTGTTGTAGTCAATGTCTTCCTCCTGTTTATTTCCAATTCCAAAGATAACCAAATGAGTTTTATAACGCTCGATTGTGCCGTGAGAGTTGTACTTGATTTTGTACACCCATCTACATTGAAGTACTTTTTATCTTGTGGCAAAGTTTCTAGTGTCAATGTTTCATTATCCTCTAAAGCTTAGATTTATTACTGCATGCCTATTTTCCAATGTTCCTTTTTCATTGCCTCCGAGAAGATTTTTGGTTCAGTTCGTATGGTAATTGCTGCAAGGAACTTTTGGTATTGTAAGGAAACATTATCACAGAATATATAGTTAGCTAAAAGATAAGGTTCATCTGAGGTTTACTGAGGATCAGGAGGAGGCATTGATGGACTTTGTTTCATGAATGTTTTTGTGATGTAGTCGTGCAACCGAGTTGATTCATGCTTCTGACGTTTACCCCGATCCAATTGTCTTCCGGGGGAATTTCATTAGTCTGGTTACCTTCAGTATGTACTTCTTCTATGCTTTCTCTATCTAGACCGGCATCTGTCTGATCTAATGCAGGCTGATCCATAGGTTCGATATCCGGTGTCCATATTTCGTTCATTTAGTTTTGTTCGTACCTATGTTGGCGGTCGTGTCTTCTTCAAAGTCGACTTGATTTCTTTCTTCTTCTGTTTCATTCGGGATCACTTCTATATTGTCATTAAAGTTACTCAATCCTACAACAAATGGGAACTTAGTCTCGTAGAAGTCAACATCTCTTGAGACTAAATATTCATCGTTCTCTAAGTCATATAATCTCCAACCTTTCTTTCCGTAGGGGTATCCCAAGAAGACGCACCTACAACTCCGACTCTCAAACTTGTCCCTCGTTCTTCCCTTTGTGTATGCATATAATAGTGACCCTATCACCCTTAAATGATCATATTGAGGCGCTTCCCCCTATAAAATTTCATAGGGGGGTTTCTCATTCAACACCGAAGACAGTGTTCTATTGATCAAATACCCCGCAGTCAAAACACATTCTCCCCAAAATTTGATCGGAAAGTGAACCTGAAATCTCAATGCTCGTGCCACATTAAGAATGCGACAGTATTTTCTTTCGACTCTTCCATTCTGTTGTAGTGTCCTTATGCAAGACGTTTGGAAAAGAATTCTCTGTTCGAAGAAGTAAGTCTTCATACATGTGAACTTAGTTTCGTTATCACTTATAACAATCTTCACTTTTTTACCAAATTGTGTATCCACCAAGGCGAAGAAATTCTTCAAAGATTGAGACACTTCTTTCTTATCAACTAAGAGAAAGATCCACACAACTCCTGAACGATCAAACACAATAGTAAAAAAATATGAAGCACCACAAGAAGAAGGGGTTCTATATGGTCCCCCATAAATCACAATGAATCATCTCAAAAGTATCCGAAGAATATTATCACTTAAAGAAAAAACACTTCTCGTTTGCTTTGTCCGTTGACATACATCACATTCTCTATATGATCTATCACAACTCTCTTTAAGCCTAATGCTGTAATAAACTTTATTACTTGTGCTAAAGGATGACCCAACCATTTGTGCCAATGATCGAACCAATCAATTGCCTCTTCCTTCATAGCCGGTATCAGCGGCACATTCCAGAAATAGTAAAGTCCACCTCGACGCTCACCCTTTTCAATCAGCTTTCTTGTGGTGGAGTCCAATATAACACACATAATTCTATTGAATGTCACATCACAATATAAATAATCAACTAGTTATGATACAAAAATCAAATTGCATGTCAAATCCAGAACATAAAGGACATTCTTCAACCATATCCTGTCATTCAGCCTAGTTGTTCCTTCTTTTGTAGCCACCGAGCTACTTCCATCCGGAAGACCAATCGGACACTTAAGAATGTCTCGTGTATTTCTCAGTTCTTCCGAATTACTTATCACATAGTTGGTAGCTCCGGAGTCTGTGATCCAAGTTCAATTTTCGATCTTACCATCCATCTTCCAATTTGGATTTATTCTCTAGAAATTCAGCATATGAATTAGTCTTCCGGATCTCATCTCTCAAATTGTGATGTCATGTGCCGCATGTGTTCACCATTCCTGTCTTCATCTGACGTCCTTCTTTGGCAACTATGGCATTGACCCGATAGTTGCCTTTACCACGACCGAATCCTGGTCCACTCATATGTTGTTGTTGTTGTTCTCATCCTCTTCCTTTGATTTTTTTGTCTCTTTTTTATTTCCCGGCCACCATCTGGATAATCAATGAGTTGAAAACATCCATCCACAATATTTCCGGATCTGTGTGCAGAATGAAACATCATTTTCCCCTTCACCTCGATCACAATAAGAGTTTCTCTCTTGTACGGCAAAAGTCATAGTTTCACGCCGATTTTTTATTTTTTATGTGATTCCTCTCACACGCTTTTCTTGCACCAATTTCAAGTAAACCTTGTTCAATTATGGAAACAGTTCCTGGGCCAGTATGTTCGATCTCACTATTCCATACATTCCCTCATCCAATCCCATGAGGAAAAAATGCACTTTTTCTTCTTCTTTTTTTACTTCTAGGACTATTCTTAGATTGCACGTGCACTTTCCGCACATTCAAGTTGGGATATGTTCGTAATTGTCCAATTCCTCTCACAGTTTAGTGAGTTTTTCATAGTAATTCACTACAGTCCTTCCCTTTTGCTTGCACTCCGCTACTTCTGCCTTTAGTTGCTGCATCCGCGGGCCATTAATAATGTTGTACCACTCTCGGATGCTCGTCCATAATTCTTCCACTTCCTATTTATGTGTATTCATTGAGCGAAGTGTCGGTTCTAGGTGTTGCGAATCCACGACACCAGTAGTAAGCTTATAGTCCACCAATCTTCCAAGTCCAACGACTCTTCATCCTTTTTTTATTGTACCGTCTTCTTTCTTGCTCTCAGGGATGTCCTCATGGATCTAGCCCAATATTCATAATTTTCGCCCTTCAATTGGACTTGTGTCACCACAATTCCATGGTTATCATTCGACGTAATGTCGTAGGGAGAGATTATTTTTCTTTGGATTTTGTTTTCTTCACCGGTGATTCCTTTTCCGTTATCGCCGGTTTCTTTACCGTTACCTGTCATTATTCTAGGATTTTGGTGTTCTTTCTAACGTGGCTCTGATACTATGTTAAAATTGAGATAGGGATAAAAATTTAGAGAGACAAGAATAATAAGAGAATTATTTCTACTTTGTATTCATCATAATGACCTCCTTATATATAAGTAAGGTTCTGCTTCTCCTATTCTTATAAGGTAACCCTATTTCAATAAAACTACAAATATTTATCATAATTACAACTGTACCATAAATAGACTAAACTATTATAATTAGACTAGAATAGAGTCTTCTGTTGAAGAGAAATATACAACATCGGTGAGGGATGAGATCCCTGGACTCCTTATAAGGCTTGGGCAATGCTCCTCCCTTTGAGCTATCTTTTGGAGTGTGAGTTAGGCCCAATTCCTAATTTGACATGGTATCAGAGCTAGATCCAAATCTGATCCGATGTGGGCCCCTGGAAAAAAAAGAGGGGAGGCAAAATGCTCCCCGGACCAATTGACCGATCCTAGACTGATGGGGGGTAAAATGCCCCCGATCCATGAAAGTGCACGCTCCTGGACCCCGGATAAAAGATTTTCTGGATCTGGGCGTGAGGGGGGTGAAGAGAATATACCACATCGGTGACGGATGAAAACCTTGAGCTCCTTATAAGGCATGGACAGTTCTCCTCCCTTTGAGCTAGCTTTTGGGGTGTGAGTTAGGCGATACATGTAATGTATAGAGTAAATTTCACTAAACCCATTTAACCTCTTGACGTGTTTGGAAAAATAAAATACCCTCTACATATTATTAATGGGACAATCACCCCACCTTAATGTAAAATCAATAGTTAAAACTGAGTTAGATAATTGCATGAATATTTTAAATATAAAAAATGAACCTCTTCCAATAGTATTCAGTTCCCAGTGAAATTCCACAATGTAGAGTCTGGAGAGGATAGAGTGTATAAATATCTTATCCCCACTTTTGGAGATAGAGAGGTTGTTTCTCAAAGACCTCGGCACAAGAGAAAGTATAAGAAAAGGTCATAGAAGGACAAGAAATTCAAAGCAGTATGAAAATGAAAAGCATAGATAATGACACATATTTTCCAGTAATTAAAACATTTAAGTTATAGTAGTTTTTATTGAAATTCATACATTTCTTTTTCTCCTTTTTTTTTGTTCTCAAAACCCCATTAGGCTTTACAGTTAAAATAAAAAAAAATTGTAGAGCTCAAATTTTAAAAATGTGTTGATCTATCTCGTTGTTTATTAATGTTAGTATTAAAACTTTTCTACGACAATTAAATATTTTATAAAGCATTTTTCCATTTTCATGTTATATTACATTTTTACAGAGTCTAATTATTTAATTGCTAATTATTTTAAAATAAAAAGTAATAATCTCAATTATTAATTATAGTTAAAAATTAATATGATATTTAAAATTTTAAAAATTATTAGAAACTGTTAATTCAAATAAGATTTTTTTGTAATACAAGAGATGAATGAGGCTTTATTTCCTAATAATAAAATTTGATGTTGTAAAAATAATAATTTGTACATATTCAGTCATTTTTAAAGATAATATTGGGTTCAGATCAAAGCTATTGGGTTCGGCCGAACCCTTAACCTTACTCTAGCTCCACTCCTCCACCTCGTCCTCATAATATTTGTTTAAGTTATATATAAATTATCTTGGGAAACTATTTTTTATTTAATTACCAAATATAAAGTGAAAAGAGGTTCTTGCATTGCTATGGTTTGTAGATATCTGTCACACCCCAACCTTGGGGGGAGGGGGTTGTGGCCGGCACCCTGTGCCATAAGGCCCAAGCATATCGATCCTGATACCTGAGAGAGATACAACAACTCATGGGCCAACAAGGCCTCTAACACATACTTAACTGAATAAGGACATAGCCACTTGCACTCAGAAAAGGCCCAAACCATACATATCTATAATAAGGTCGGCATAAGCATAATAAATCAACTAAAGAGGCTGATAAGACCACACACAACTACCACACATAACACATTGTCTACAAGTCTCTAAGGAGTATACTGATAATAACTGGTCGGGATAAGGTCCCGCCATACCCAACTATATACATATGTATACCTATCATCTTACTATACAACTCCGGAAGAATGGAGAATGACGACCTCCAGCTGAGTCGAGTCCTATTGTGAGAAAATCATCTGCATCTCTATCTATACCCGCGGGGATAAAACATAGTGCCTTCGGAAAGGGGCATCAATACGAAAGATGTACTAAATATGTAAGGCATATAACCAATGTAAACATGATATATAGCAATGACATAAGAGATAAAGGTACAAAAGTCAACCTGAAACTTATAACAAGCCTATGTGGGCATACTTGACACTACCATGAAAATGTATGCATGTTTGTAAAAATCAAGTCACTCAGTGGGGCCATATAAAACAATATGCAACCTCTTTATGGGGCAAATCATATCATAATACATATATATATCGTACCTAGCCTCGATGAGGACTCAGTCTTACCTGACCCAAATATGGGACTTGGTAATATCAAAACCAACTATAGCTGAGTGCAATACAGACTCTGAAAGGCCTTATGAAACTAATCGGAGTGACTCGAGGTCGTTATTTTCTGATTATCATTATGTAATGGTGTATGTATCACTAACTGAGAGTCCTCAATGATCATAAGAAAATATTAGGTTCAAGAGACTATCAAGTCGGAAAAATGCTTACGAAGCAGAACAATATGAGTTATGAATTATAACAATAAGTAATCATATTCTTTAAATTTAAGAGTTTCTTTTGAAGGGACGTCAGTATGGTTATACTTATTCGTCGATAATGCCAAAAGAATAAAAGAGTATTCCTTAACATACCTGATTCTTGTTGGTACAATCTCTCTATAATACCTCACTCTTCTTACGGGTGATTATCTACATCACATAACATGTTGACATCAATATCGCATTCAAATTCCATAAAAAACTTTACTTAGGCACCTTATCGACAACCTTGACCATTTCGAGTTCTTAGACTTCTTTACAAGAGGTTCTTATGTAATTAGATTCCAAGATTCTCCAAAATTTAATTTCCACAGAAAACTCATTTAGGTGTTCTTCGAAAACTTTAACCATAAACGACTCTTTAAGATTTTCTTATATAGAAAGTCTTAGGTGATTCCATTTCACAATCCCTCAAACCATACTTTCCTTAATCCATATAATTCACAATTTATTCCATCGCCTAATTGAACTCATACTTAGATTAAAACAACCCAACAATTCATATTACCAAGATTTCACAAATTTGCAAAGTTTTGATCATGAAACTCCATTCCTAACTTTCTCCAAATTCTCAATTGAGCGTAAACATAAGTAGAAGAGAATAAAACATACCTTAACACATCATAATCCTCACAAAATAGTAGAGTACTTCATTCCAAGGGTTTTTGAAATCAATTTCTCAAGAAGACGACAATTCCTATGACGATCATGGGGTTTCTCATGCAATTCTTACAGATTTTAGATTTGATTTCGACTTGGAATGTTGGGGTATGATGGAGAGGACTTGGGAGTTGTTTTGGAACTAGTTTAGGGGGTAAAATGAGGGTTCCAAGTTGAGTTACCCAATATAAACTCGTTAAAAATTCTACACTGTTGTATATTGATGGTTCATTTGATGAACCGTCAAACATTTGACGGTCTGTCAATTAGCCAGGAAAATTGACAGCTCAGGGTGGGCAATTCGATGGTCCGTCAATCTTCCCGTCAAGTTGCCCATTTTCCTATTTTCATCGAAACGTACTTGCTTCGATCCATTCAATTTACAAATACTCCGGTACTTCCATAAATAAGTTGTAAACCTTTATTATCCTACTGTAAGGTCATACCTCTTCTCGAGACTTCGATATATATTGATGGTACAACGAAATACAAAGCTACGGGGTGTAACATCCTCCCCCCTTAGGAACGTTCATCCACGAATGTTGGAAATATTCTAACTCTCAAGTTTTTCAGAAATTTTGACAGAGTTTCCTTTGTAAACATGACTATCCAAAACCTGTCAAGCAGCCCAAACATGTATCCAATGTCACACAGGGCAACACAATATGAAAACAACATCAATCGGCCTCACACGACCGCTTATACTTATAGAAATTAAAGCAGTTTTAACCATTACTTACCTTAACATCTTCTTGTTGACACCCAAGTTTCACTTGTTACGTTGGCCTCGAAACCCTTGATTACATAAGGTACATGGTTTATCTTGATAAATCGAACAGAACAGAGAAATTACGTCGCAATATGAAGATAGAATCTGAATTATTTGGTTAGAGCGATTCCGAGGTTCCATAACCATTTTGATAGAGTTCTTTTCAAACCAAAAGTTGTCTCAACCTGTCATTTGACCAGGCTACATTAACATTTCACTGCTGGTACATCATCAAGTTTCTTATAGTTGAACAATTCCGTATGGTAGCTGTACTTTATCAGAGTCATTATATTCTAACATCTGGACTTACATCTTTCTTTTCAGGGTTATAATGTTCATCTTGTGAGGGAGTTCAGATAGCAGAGTTCGTAGGCACGAAGCATAGGATAACGATGAAGGGTTGTGGCACGATGAGTGTCAAAGTCGAAAATGTGAAAATAGTAGAGTTGGTTGAATCCAAGCACTTCTTCTCTGTTCTTATTTTTCTTTTCTCGATAGTATTCTTATATAGTACATGAGTTAAGCAGCCTACTGACCTAAACAAATTATTTTGTCAATAAATCTCTTTTTCGTTTTTACTTGAAGCAAATTCTAAATAAGTATTTCTGATGGAGACTAGACTACTGCCTTTCTCAACTGAATTCGATATTATGATCTTTATCACGCTTAGATGAAATCATCCTTCCTTGTCAATTCAACTCCTGTTTTAAACATCAAATCTCTTAATTCATTTCCTTGTTAATCTAAGTATTTCTTTATACTTCTTTCCTTAAATCTGGTATCGTTATTTCTGGTTCCCCTCTTTTCTTGTGACATCCATAAGAGTTATATTCATTTTTCCATGTATAATTTTTTAGCCACCGATATGTCAATATCTCTCTTACTAGTCATCAATCCTTATTTTGAACTTCTTCCAAACTCTATATGTTCACCCTTGACCTAGGTTCGGTAGTCTGACTTGAAATCTTCATTGGTTATTTTAGGACGTGACAATGGAAATTTTGAATACTCAGGGCTTCTTTTAAACTCATATTTTGATTAGTTGGTTGTCTTAATGATCGATTGTAAAATGGCTTGAGGTATTCTTCAAAATAAACCTTTGATCAAACCTTGATTGTATAGCCAAACTTAATTATTACTGTGTAGACTGACGAGTCACTTTGGCATTAATATTCTGATTACATAATGATCCTTAAAGATCCCCGGTTCACTCAATAATCCATACATAACACCTCAACTTCCAAAAGAAACTCTTCTTCGAATATTGCTACTTGATACTCTTAATCTTATGATCTTGATAAGGTCCCCATTATTTTCTCTATTCTATCTCACAATACTTCTTAAATAGACTTTAGATGGAATGTTTTGTCTTAACGCTCCCCAATTCCCAATATAAGGAAGAATTCGCTTACTTATATCTCTAAGAGGTATCACCCGGTTTCTATTATGGTTGGTCACCTATTACTTCTTTGGGGCGGTTCTTTTCTATGACTTCCTTAGCGACTCTCGTTGTTCAATAGTACACGACCCTATGGTCCATTACATTTCTTCTCTTTACATGCAATCTTCTTGCTTCTTACCATGTCTCGAATTCATATATTTATTTGGCGATGCTATGTATTCCAAGATAAACTCATTATTTCCTTAGTGATACCCATATTTGCTCAAGTATCCCATCTCGATTTATATTATTTGTTAAATACTAATAACAAGGTATTTTCTCTTTTTCGACATTGTTTCTTCCTTTATTGACCTTATTACTAGAGCATCTACTATGCTCATTGGCTCCAGACTCATGATCTTCCAAAAATGATATTTCTTTCATACTAAGAGCGCGTACTTGCCCCTTGTAACTTCAAAATTTCTTATATGTCATATTCAATTATTTGTTCGTTAGGTATCTCTCATACATTTTCTCCCAAAAGCATGCCCTTGACAAACTTGTGTTATTTTTCTCAATATTGCCCATGTTAGGGGTCATTATGTCTCTTTTTTCATTAAAAGATTTACTTTTGTAGGGTGTTGATCTACTTGGCCCTTTTGTGTTTTACCGTACCTAAATCAATACTGTTGTTTTGTTATCTTAATTTTGGTCTCCTTTGTAACCATTGCCCTTAACCTTTAACCATTGTTTATTCTTCTTGTAGGATTTCTAATTCCTTTGGCAGTGACTACTTACCCTAATTACCTCTTATTTCATTGCTCATATCCTTTTAGTTTTTCTCCTTATCGCTTATCCTAGACCATTTCACTAGTAGACCATCCTATGGTCGTATAGGCTTTAATTGTCCCCACTTTCACTCACATATCCCTAAAGGACCTTATCGATATTCGTGATGACATTATAACTTCAACTTATGGCTGGGCTCATTCTCGTCATTGATTTGGCCTTTTCATCTAAATTGATATTATGATTCCTTTGTATTCATCGTTCCTTCAAGTAACTTGGATATTACCAATTGTAATTCCTTCAAAGGTTCCCCGTCTTAGCGTACTTCTGGGATTGTCATTTACGGACGTCATAATCTATATCATTAGCTCTGGAAGCTTAAATAATAATTTTTACTTATACCCTTATCTTTTACTGGTATTCTTGTTGCTAGGAGGTCTCACTCAAATCCCTTTACCGATCTTCTTACCATTACCGACTTTCCATCAATCCCTTTATAAAATATATTCTCTGGCTTTGTTAAGTTGTCATAACACTTTTACTTGTATTTACTAAATACTCGTTTATCATTTGTCACCGCTTCTCTGTTAATCATACTTTCATTGCAAATTATCTCCAACCAGCCATTCTAACCCAATCGACTTGTACAACTATACTATAGAATTCAAAAACCTCTTCACTTAATGTCGAAAATCCTGCCATCTTCCACAATGAATAAAATATACCGCTTACTTTCAATTGACGAAATTCATCCTGTTTCGCGACTTTCTTAAATAGTTTGGCCTTTGTGGAGGAGTTGGAGTTACTGGTTTATGTATCACCTCCTGCATCCCTTTTTCTTTCTACTGTTTTCCAAACAAGCCTTTAGGTAGTTTAATTCTAGGAACCCATTTCCTTTGTCATGCTTCTGGAGTTTCTTGTCATCCTTTGGACTCGTGAGTATCTCTTTTGATTTCATGCTCCTATATTTGTGTTCCAGTATTACTCACACTATAGAATCTAAGGGTGTTGGATACATATATAGTCAATAAATGGTTGATTCCTATTTCATATTTCTTAGAGTCTTGAACATAACTGTGATTCACTTACCATCTTTCATTCTTATCATCCATTTACCATCTATATACGTTTATTTATCATACTTTCTATATAAAGAATAACTGACCGATTATAGATATAACCACAACTATTCTTAATAAAATTATCAACATACCCTATTGATTGCATAATTCTAAGTATCATCAGGACTGACTAGTCTCTCTAACCTAACCTTGGGCATCTATACACTCTATGGCTCCTTCTCCCACATCAATAACATCCCTCAAGATCACTTTGGTATAAACCGTAATGCACTTGTCCACACTATTGGCATAATGACTGAAATCTCTCAGGACATTTTCTGTCTTTGTGGCCCAAAGCTCCATATCCAGAACATAACTCAACATTGGATAAGCATACTCCGTTGCGTCTCATTCCACACTACTGACATCGTGGTCTACTACTTTCAACACCTTCTTAGACATGTCTGATAAACCCAGGAGCTTCGATCTGACGCCTCTCTCAACACTAATTCTTCAGCATCTGCGTCTATCCCAAACCTTCCGGTCTGTCTACTGGTTACTTCTTCCTCGCTTCTACTTGTTAGGGGTGAACCTTGATTAAATGACTTCCATGATATTGAGCTTCTCAGTCTCTCTATAGGTCTATCTTGTGGAGGTATTTGAATATGACCCTGCTCTTGGAAGATATTTGGAGGCATTGTTACATACACAAGACCACTCATACCTAACCAAAACGGAAACGACTGTTGCGCTGATGGTCTCTGTATTGTGCGGGCCTTTCTATAATCTAGCACTACCATTAGAATCGTTGAACTCGAAAGGGTGATTCCTCTGGGGCCTCAGATGGGTCATCTTCTATAGATGAATCCTCGGAGGATCTTCGTCTATAGACAAATCTTCGTCCATGGACGGGTCTTATTCCATTGAATAACTTACATTTATTTCTAGTGTTCTTATGTTCCTCGAATCCATACTGGCTGGTGGTTGTTAGCTAGTACCTTCTTCCGCATGTCTGGCCCAATTTCTGCTATCAGTACTTCCCTTGGATCTTGACATTACTGAAAAGGAAGATCAAGGAGAAAAGATAGGGATTTAATGACTTACGACGTTACTCCTAACACATGATCTAGATTTTTCAAGAAAGGTAACATCCTAAATGCCCTGTAGCCTCATGTTTATAAGTGTGGCGTGCAACACACCCATAAGCAAGACTCTACTAGACACGTCTTATAGACACCCTTAGGACTGACCAGATCTGATACTACTTTGTCACACCCAACCTTGGGGGGGTGGCCAGCACCCAGTGTCCTATTGCCCGAGCATACCAATCCTGATACTTGAGAGATATACAATAAATCATGGGCCAACGAGGACTCTGACACATACTTAATTGAATAAGGACATAACCACCTGCACTTAGAAAAGGCCCAAACCATACATATCTGTAACAAGGCCGACAAGGACGAGATAAGCATAATAAATCTACTGAAGAGGACGACAATTCCACACATTACTACCACACATAACACACTTTCCACAAGCCTCTAAGGAGTATACTGACAACAACTGGTCGGGAAAGGGCCCCGCCATACCCAATTATATACATATGCATACCCATCATACCTATCATCTTACTATACAACTCCGGAAGAATGAAGTGTGACGATCTCCACCTGAGTCGAGTCCTATTCTGAGAAAATCATCTGCATCTCTATCTGTACCTGCAGGCATAAAATGTAGTGCCCTCAGAAAGGCGCATCAGTATGAATGATGTACTGAATATGTAAAGCAGATAACCAATATAAACAGGAGATATAACAATGACATAAGAGATAAAGGTACATAAGTCAACCTGAAACTTATAACAAGCCTCTGTGGGAATACTTGACACTACCGTGAAAATGTATGCATGTTTGTAAAAATCAAGCCTCTCAGTGGGGCCATATAAAATTATATCCAACCTCTTTGTGGGAAAAATCATATCATAATACATATACATCATACCCGGCCTCGATGAGGTCTCGGTCGTACCCGATCCAAATGTGGGACTTGGTAATATCAGAACCAACTGCAGCTGGGTGCACATCTACATATCGTACCCGTTCGACTAAAGTGAGGCTCGGCATGAAAATATCTACATATATATAAGTGCAATGCAAGACAGACTCTGAAGGGCCTTATGAAACCAATTGGAGTGACTCGAGGTCGTTATCTTTCGATTATCGTTATGTAATGGTGTCTGTAGCACTAACTAAGATTCATCAATAATCATAAGAAAATATAAGGTTCAAAAGACTATCAAGTCCAGAAAATGCTTCCGAAGCAGAACAACAAGAGTTTTGAATTGTAATAATATGGTACGAAAGTAATCACATGCTTTAATTTAAGAGTAGAATTCATTTTGAAGGGATGTGGTTATGGTTATACTTATTCGTCGATCATGCCAAACGAATAAAAGAGTATGCCTTAACATACTTGATTCTTGTCGCTACAATCGCTCTATAAGCCTTCGTTCCTTTTACGAGTGATTATCTACATCACATAACAAGTTGACATCAATAGGGCAACCCGGTGCACTAAGCTCCCGCTATGCGCAGGGTCTGGGGAAGAGCCGGACCACAAGAGTCTATTGTATATAGCCTTACCTCACATTTCTACAAGAGGCTATTTCCACAGCTTGAACCAATGACCTCCTGGTCACATGGCAACAACTTTACCAGTTACTCCAAGGCTCACCTTCAACAAGTTGACATCAATATCGCATTCAAATTCCATAGAGAAACCTCACTTACGCACCTTATCGACAACCTTAATCATCTCGAGTTCTTAGACTTCTTTACAAGGGGTTCTTATGTAATTAGATTCCATGATTCTACAAAACCCAATTTCCACAGAAAACTCATTTAGACGTTTTTCGACAACTTTAAGCATAAACGACTCTTTAAGCTTTTCTTATATGGAAAGTCTTAGGTGATTCCATTTCACAATCCCTCAAACCGTACTTTCCTTAATCCATATAATTCACAATCCATTTCATCACCTAATTGAATTCATACTTAGAGTAAAATAGCTCAACAATTCATATTACGAAGATTTCACAAATTTGCGAAGTTTTGATCATGAAACTCCTTTCATAACTTTCTCCAAATTCTCAATTAAGCGTAAACATAAGTAGAGGAGGATAAAACATACTTTAACACATCATAATCCTCACAAAACAGTAGAGTACTTCATTCCAAGGGTTTCCAAAATCAGTTCCTCAAGAAGACGGCAATTCCTACGATGATCACGGGATTTCTCACGCAATTCTTACGAATTTTAGCTTTGATTTCAACTTTGGATGTTGGGGTATGATGGAGAGAACTTGGGAGATGTTTTGGAACTGGTTTGGGGGTAAAATGAGGGTTCCAAGTCGAGATACCCAATATAAACACGTCAAAAATTCTACACCGCCATATATTGACGGTTCATTCCGCTAGTCAGCCAGGAAAATTGACGGCTCAGGGTTGTCAATTTGACGGTCCGTCAAACATTTGACGATCTGTCAACCTTCTCGTCGTGTTACCCAGTTTTCTGTTTTCGTCGAAACGTACTTTTTTCGATCCGTTTAACTTCCAAACACTCTGGTACTTCCATAAACAAATTGTAAACCTTCATTATCCTTCTGTAAGGTCACATACTTTTTCCCGGGACTTCAGTATCCATTGACGGCACGGCGAAACGTGAAGCTACGGGGTGTAACAATATCCGACAGAATCCATGAAAAGAGTACCTCGCCGCACAAATTTGCCTTGGATAGAAGTTGGCATTGGTCAGTTCTATTTTGTAACAATTTGGTTTGGTTTTTATGGTTTGCTGTTTTTGAATATGCAAACCAATCCTCTCATAAATGTTCAGTACGTTCTATTCGATTTTCATCATTTGGTATCAAAAATCACCTATAAATTAAAGATATTTATAATTAAAGCATGTGCTTGATGATATATATAGAGGCTGAACGAAGTTTTGAATGGTAGGGAATCAGAATTTGAGATGCATGATATATCATATATCATATATAATATATATATATATATATATATATATATATATATATATATATCGAGTAGATTCCACTTCACCCCTTTAACCTTCAGTTTTATATATATATATATATGATATGTATTGAGTAGATTCCACTTCACCCCTTTAACTTTCAGTTTATATATATATATATATATATATATATATATATATATATATGATATGTATCGAGTAGATTCCACTTCACCCCTTTAACCTTCAGTTTTTGAGAAACAATAAAATACCTCTTTCACATTTTGAATGGGATAATCAACCTACTTAATATTAAATCAACGTTAACGGTTAAAAACGAGTTAAATCATTGTATAAATATTTTTAATATAAAAAATTATCCTCAATTATTAGAAATAATGACATATATTTTTCAGTAATTAAAACCATTAAGTAATAGTAGTATTTTTCATTGAAATTCATATATTTCTTTTTTCTCCTTTTGTTTTTTCTTTTAGTTCTCAAAACACCATTGGCCTTTATGGTATATTTCGTTTATTATAGAGTTCAAATTTAAAAAATGTGTTGATCTATTAACTCGTTGTTTTTATTATTGTTAGTATTCACATTTTGCTACAACAGTTAAATATTTTGTAAAGCATTTTTTTCATGTTATCATACTTACATTTTCAAAGTCAAACTATTTTATTGATAATTATTTTTAAATAAAAAGTAATAATCTCACATATTTATTTGAAATTTTGAAAATTACTTGAAATTATAAATTCAAATAAGCTAGGGTTTTTATATATATATATAATATAAGAGATGAATGAGGCATTATTTTCTAACCTCAAAATTTATAACATTGTTAAATATAATTCACTCATTTATATTTAATATTATTGAATACCTTTTGGTAATTTTCATTCTTGATCAAAGGCGTATAGTAGTCCATCATAAGTGAAAGTTATTTTTGTCATTGTGTTTTTTTAAAAGAAAAAACTATATATGAGGCATGAAATGAATGACATGAAAATAGAATAATTTTTATACAAAATTGAATAGTTGAAACAAAATCTCCGGTGCCAGATACTTTAAGTAAAAAATGGATCAAGACACAAATGAGACTTAAAAAATCAAACGCAAAAAACTTAAAGGGAAAAGAGGTATGAAATGTACTTTTTTTTTACAAAGCTATTGCTTAATTTTTTTTAATTATTTAAAAAAGTGCATCCTATAACACATATCAATGTGGGATCGTTTTTGACATTTAAACACTATATATGCAAATCCAACTCATTCTATCATTGCTTTATGATCAAGGTATTTATTGTCTCATTCGAAATATGAAGGAAGTATTTTTTTCCAAACTTAAAAGATCAATAGCGTGAAGTGGACTTTACTTTGTATATGTATTTAAGTTTTCTTAGGGACTCCTTATTATTATTATTAATAATTAACTTGCCTTCATTAATTATGCAAAAAATATAACTTTGAGTTTTGTATCCCAGATTATTACATGATCATTGAGTAGATACAAAGTAAGATTATTCGCAGAACTATTTGGACAACAGATAGGCAGATGCCAGGAATAAAAAAAGATAAAGACGGATACTTGACAACGTAACACACCCGGTAAATGCTGTTATTAATAACAAAAAAGATATTATTTTAAGCAAGAGGGTATTTTAGTTCAAATTTATTTCATTATTGATAAATTTCAATATGTTCAAAAATTTATAAGACGAATATAAAACTTCAATAGCAGCAAGAAACTACTTTTTTCGTGCAAATTACCCTTAAAAGATTCATTAGATAAATAAAATTAAGCTACGATTTATCTTTCTTTTCATCCTTCTTTCTTAAAAAGAGAAAGAAATTATCCACTGTTGAATAACTTTCAAATTGTTTAATACTATCTTTTGACAATATTTCATTCACAATTCATCACGTGCAAATTGTGATTTTGATGAGGAATGGACAAACCAAGTACTGAACTTGACGTTTTATGCGTGGGACATTAGGAATCATAAAATTCAATCGACATGTATGCATTACTCATTCCTTTTCAATTTATGTGACAGATATTTTAATTTCAAAATGTCAATAAATTATTTTTTATTATAATTTTTCATGTTCAATAAATATTTTAAATTATTAATTATTATAACTTGTAGTATTTTTTACATAGTTTTTAAATATATAAATTTTATTTTAAAAAATTAAAAAAAATTATATTCAAATATACAATCAAAACTAACAAGTTAGACTCACAAAAAGTAAAAAGAGTCACATGAATTGAGATCGGGTGGGAAGGGGTATATTTTTTTAAGTCACTAAAGGAATATGTTCCCTTGATTGTATTCATCAATAATGTACAATATATATAGTAGTACAAGAATATTTAAACTAGGTAACTAATCAACCTAATTACAATAGAAAATATAATTCTACCTAAAATAGAAGACCTAATTACAATAGATATACAATTCTACCTAAAATAAGAGATATACAATTAATGAAAGAATAGTCTATTACACCCCCGCAGTCGAAGCGGGAGGTTCACAAACACTGAGACTGGCTCGAAAATCATCAAATAGTATGCGCGGAAGTCCTTTGGTGAAGATGTCGGCAATATGATATCTGGAAGGTACATGAAGGACACGAACTTGATCACGAGCCACTTTTTCGCAAATGAAATGAATGTCCATCTCAATATGTTTAGTGCGCTGATGTTGGACGGAATTACCGGAAAGATATATCACACGAATATTATCGTAGTAGACTAGTGTTGCCTTTTGAATCAGGCAGTGAAGCTCAAGTAGAAGGTTACGGATCCAACAAGACTTAGAGACAACATTAGCGACACATATGTACTCTGCTTCGACACTGAATCGGGATAGTGTAGGTTGCCTTTTGGAAGACCAAGATAATAGGTTATCTCTAAGGAAAATGCAGTAACCAGACGTGGAACGTCGGATGTCAGGACATCCACCCCAGTCATCATCAGAATAAGCAGTGAGAATAGTGAGCGATAGATTGTATAGATGTAATCTGAAGTGAAGTGTACCTTGGACAGATCGTAAAATACGTTTGAGGGCATACATGTGTGCTTCCGTCGGATTGTGCATATGTAGGTAGATTTGTTGCACGACATAGGATATGTCATGTCTCGTGAATGTGAGGTACTGCAGGGCCCCAGCCAGACTATGATAGTGAGTCGGGTCTGAATATAGGGGGCCAGAATCAACGCTGAGCTTGGAATTGGTGTCTATTGGCGTATAGGATGGTTTTCAAGATGTCAAGCCTACATGGTCAAGGATCTCTTCGATGTACTTCTTCTGACACAGAAATAGGCCGCTAGAATGTCGAGTGACAGAGATGGCCAAGAAATAACTCAGGGGGGCCAGATCCTTCATAGCAAACTCAAAGGAAATGAGAGACATAATGGGTCGGCGGAGAGCATAAGATGATGTGGTGAAGATGATGTCATCAACATATAATAATAGGTAAGACATATGTGTACCATTGTTATAGATGAATAGGGAATGATCAGATCTGTTGTGTGAAAAACCGATAGAGGAGACATAATAGGTGAACCGCTAGTACCATGCTCGAGGAGCCTGTTTCAGTCCATAGAGCAATTTTCGCAACAAACACACATAATCTGGATGAATAGGATCCCTAAAACCCATAGGCTAATGCATATATACCGTTTCATGAAGATCCTCATATAAGAAGGCATTTTTAACATCAAGCTAATGAATGAGACAAGATTTGGATAGAGCAATGCTGAGGACGATCCGGATGGTTGCGGGCTTTACAACAGGGCTGAATGTTTCATCACATTCTATTCCCACCTGTTGAGACCTGCCATCACCTATAATGAATAATGTTAGCATCAGGTAGATGGGGTACTAGGTCCCACATCTTATTATCAATAAGAGTATTATATTCATCAATCATTGTGGCTTTTTAATTAGGGTCAGACAAGGCATCCTTCAGATTTTGAGGGACAGGGGAAGGGACAACTGAAACAGATAGGTTAAACAACCATTTAGGTTTATGAATTCCGTGCATGGTACATATTTCCATGGTCTGAGAGCGTTTCTTGGGAGGCAGGATGGGAAGGGGTGTGCTACGGGACTGTTGGGAAGAGGAGTAAGGGCATAGGTGGCGGGACCAGCTCGGTTTGTTGAGAGGTGGCTGCGGAATCACCCTAAAATAGGCTGTTCTAGGCCACCATCGGCAGAACTGGGTGGGCAGTGTGTCCCAGACTATCCGAGGTGGAGGTGGGTGCCGAGGTCTGGGATGACAGACTATGTAAATGATGAATTATAAGAGGGTTCAGGCCATTAACTAGGAAGTCGTAGAAATGCCAAGGTGGCGAGTTTAGGGAGACAAAGGGGAATTGAGCTCATCAAATAGGACATGGCGTGAAATAATAATTTTACGTCTTGACAAGTCATAGCACGAGTAACCACGATAATTGGCTGGGTAACCCAGAAACACACACGGGGAAGACCGAGTTAGAGTTTGTGAGTAGTCAGATTGAGAGGATAATAGAGACATCCAAATATGCGCAAGTGTTGGTAGGAGGGGTTCCTATAAAACAGAACTTAAGTGGGCGACCGTTGAGCTAGAGACCTATTTGGGATTATATTTAGAAGATTGGTGGCCATAAAGTGTGTGTAATGCCAGAATTGGCGGGGAATTGAGGCGTGAGCAAGTAGGGCACGAATTATGTTGTTTATGGTTCAGATTTTCTGTTCGGCCTTACTATTTTAGGAGGAGGTGTGAGAACAGGAAAAATGAAAGGTAAGATCGTTATTGGAGCAAAACTGTTTGAATTGATTATTATTGAATTCTCTGCCATTGAAAACAGTTAATGCTCTTTTTAAATCGTGTTTTTACAAGAGCACTAAATGAGGAAAAAATGGGGTAGACCTAAGATTTATTGTCAATTGAAAAAGTTCATAGAAATTTGGAATAATCGTCCAAAAACAACATATAATATCTATGGTCCACCGTACTTAAAATAGGGGACGTCCACAAATCACTATGTATGATATCGAAAGGTAGTAAAGTACAATTTGTGGATGCAGAAAATGATAATTTAACATGTTTCCCAAAAACTCATGATTCACATATAGGAGTCCTAGAAATACGATTGCAATTAATAATATTATTTTTTCTAAAGGAGCGTAAAACATAATCTCCCAGATGTCCTAATCTAGAGTGCTATAAGGAAGACGAAAGAGCATCAAGGGTTGATGGAACTGAGGATGGATTGTTGACGACGTTTTAAATAGGGTAGAGATATCCAGTGCTGTCACATCTCATTATTCGTCTTCCTGTCGTAAAATCCTTCATAGAAAAACCAAAATGATCAAAGTCAATGGAAACATTATTATCAGTTGTGAAACGTCGCACAAATATTAGATTCTTAATGAGTTTAGGGGCATAAAAACATTTTTTAAGATTAGAGGTGGATGTGGTGGGGATAAGGATGAATAACCAAAACTGTGAATGGGAATGCCTTGTCCACTATCAATAATAATATTCCAATTTAAATTACTCAAATTGGAATAAGACGATAGACTATCTTGTGATGTCATCATGTAAGATGTGGCGCCTGTGTCCATATACTAATTTTCGTCTGGAGCGTTGAGTGACATTGTGTTCATAGCTGCCTCAATATCAGTCGGTGCATAAGTTGAGGGCGGGCGGTCCTGTGCTGTGTAGGCCTGTTGGGGACGTGGGCCGAGTATGCCAGGGTGGGCCTGTCGGTTCTGAGGTGGAGTCCACTAGGATGTCGGATACAGGCTAGGAGGAGAGGCCCAAAATGATGGGGCACATGCGGCCCACGGTAGGTAGGCATCCCACGGCGGAGGCTGCTGCCACTGCCGCGGTCACTGTTGGATGTTTCCTGCTGGTGGGGACTGCCCCTTCCCACAACCCTTACCGAACTTCCTGCTCTGGCGGTTGTTGCGGGTGGATGTGGGTTGTTGCAAGTCCTTAGGCCGGCGATTCTGGTTGCCGGAGTTAGAGGCCCTACCGTCGACGGAGGGCCCGACGATAGTGGTGAGGACGGTGTCGGTAATGCTGGCCTGAGTGGTGTTGCGCTTGATTTTTCGGATTTCCTCAAGAATAAGCTTTGAACGAGCCTCATAAAATGGAGGTAACGACGTGCATTGCTAAAGGATGGTGGCAACACCATCATAGGATTCGTTCAAGGCTACAATAAGTTTCATGACCAATTGTTGATTAGTGACTGGTGCGCCAACGTTGGAGAGTTGGTTGGCAAGAATCTTGAGTTCTTGACAATATGCAGACATGTTTAGGAAATCGTCCTGATAAACGTCCTTCAACTGATTTTCAAGGTATAACGCTTGTTGAGTTTTGTTGTCGTAGAAAATACTTTCCAAATGTTCCCACATTTGGCGAGCAGTGGCATCAGTCTCAATGACGGTGTGCAACAGATCATTTAAGATTGTGTCGTATATCCACTAGAGGACGACTACGTCCAAACGAGACCAGAGTGCATCATCAGAAGTCGAAGCCGATGGTAGGTCTGTGGACTTCGGTGTAGGAGGGATGATGTGGTCGATAACTTCGTAAACACGATAGTGGATCTTAAAAATATTCGCCCAAGAGGAGTATTGACCATTTTCCATCTCAAGGGTAATAGGGATGAAGTTTTTGATGTTGTTTACTGCAAGTGCATGATGGAATTTGGTTTTGTCAGCCATGGAAGATGAAATTTATAAGAAGGGAGAGAGAATGGCTGGAAAAATTCATGGGGGTGGCGGTCGAGAGCTATGGTCGGCGGCGGTGGAAGTATTTTTAGGCTACTGATATCATAAAGGAATATGTTCCCTTGATTGTATTCATCAATAATGTACAATATATATAGTAGTACAAGAATATTTAAACTAAGTAACTAATCAACCTAATTACAATAGAAAATATAATTTTATATAAAATAAGAGACCTAATTACAATAGAAATACAATTATACCTAAAATAAGAGATACACAAAAAAAAATATTTTATTAAGTAGGCTAAGTATAAAGTTTTTTCTTGAAAATAACAGGTATGAAGGTAACAAGTCTTGATATTTTTACTATATATCATAAGTGACAAAGGAACGAGTTTTGTCGTCCTTATCACATTTTTTTGGTTAATTTGATATGATAATATATATAAGAAAAAATTACGTACTAGTTGGAGCAAAATTACGCTCCCTGGTGGTTCGTCAGACATAGTTTGCTACTCAATTACTATCACATATTATGTGAAATTTATTTTTTCAAAACTAAATTCTAAAATGTCTGCACGTATTGCTTTGTTAACAAACACGGGAGAAACTACTAAAATCATGATTCTATCAACAACAACAAAAAGATACTTCGCTCCTTCCTTCTCTAGGAGTTGTGTAACCCCTATTCTGATTTGGTGTGTTTTATAACCGGATCCCCCAATCTATGATCGAAAATTTGCATTCAAAATGGTAGTATTGTAAGGTAAGTGTTCATTGTTAAGCACTATAATTACTTCTCTAGAGTACGTTAATTAAGATTTTCAAAGAAGTTAAACATTTTTCACATCAATTTTCAATCCATGCATGATAGCTAACAATTCAGCTAGATTGTTAGTAGTGTATGTTACGATCCATTTTTAACTTACGTTAAGCACGTCTCATAATTTGGCTATTTGGGTGAAAATAGAATTGTCACCTAATTTTATTGCTGAATTAAAAAGTTATTTTGAAAGTTTTTTATTAAAACTTTATTTTGAAAATCAGAAAAAGAGTAATGGTTCTGATGATTCTATTGCGATCCATTAGTTAGTTGATTATCTTAATTATTACACTGTACATTGTTTACTTAGTTAGTTGTAAAGTTTGTTAGAGTTAGTTAGTTTGTTAGAGTTTGTTAGAGGTCTTAGCTGGATCCAGCTGTCATTAATTAGTATAGGATTAGATATTTTGATCCAATCATTACTTGTATATATTCTCATGTACTCATTCATTTTCATTCTAGCTTCATAATAGAAAATGCAGTTTCTGCTCCTTTCCTCTCTTCTCTCATATCAATCTTCAACTGTGTTGGTTATACATTGAAGGATTAAGTTATCCGTCTATTGATGCTCATACTCGAGCTTTATATGATATCAGAACCAAGTCGATTCTTCTCATAAGGTTTATCCACTTTCCCAGATATTCATCTCTGTGGAACTGTTTACTTGATCGCAATTCCTCATTTTTTGTGCGATTGTTACATGCAAAGTGTTCACATTCCTAATTCAGGTGTTAATCGACGAATAATTGAAGAATTCATTTTTTTCTCCTTAATTGATTGCGATTTCATTCAATTCTCTACTCGTAATACCTAATTTGAACAAATATGTGGAATCTGGTAATACATCAGGAGTTACGATTGATATAAGTAATAATTGAGTAGTCATCTATATGTTCATCCTTCTAATAGTCCTGGTACTAGTTTGGTGTTTTTTTCTTTCACTGTAACTGGATATCGATCGTGGAGAAGGACTGTTGAGGTCATTGTCTGTGAAAAATAAATTGGGTTTTATTAATGGAGTGTAAGAAACCTGATTCAAAATCATCTCACTATAGAAAATGAGAAAGATGTGATGATATGGTCACATCCTGGATACTCAATTCACTGTCTAATGAAATTACAGATAGTTTTGAGTATGTATTTGATTCACTTGAACTATGATCAGAGTTGGAGGACATATATGACCAAACCAATGGGGCAAAACTGTATCAAATCCAAAAGGATATAAATGACCTAGCTCAGGGATCCCTTGATATAACAAGATATTACACTAAAATAAAAAAAAGTTATGGGAGGAACTGATTACTTTAATCTTCAAAACACACTTGCAGTTGTGAGTGCACTTGTGGAGCTAGAGTCTATACACAAGGCAGAACGAGATAGAAGACTTATTCAGTTCTTAATGGGGTTGAATGAAATTTATGTTGTGATTAGGAGTAGCATTTTGATGATGAATCCCTACCATATATGGGACAAGCCTTTGCCTTACTAGTTCAAGAGGAAAAGTAGATAGAGATCAAATCAAATAATCAGTTGTTTGGAGAGTCCACATCTTTGAATGCTAGTACTTCAGGAGTAAAACCATTTAGAACCAACTATACTGTCAGCACTAATTTTCCAAACAATTGATCTAGATTTTTTTGTAATTATTTTTAAAAACCTGGACATACCAAGGATAAGTGTTGCAAGCTTTATGGATACCCTCAGAAAACAACCAAACTTACAACAATTCAAATCAGAGAAACCAGGGCTATAGTCAGAGTTACAATTAGAGGTATCAATGACACCAAAATCAGAACCACAACTATAACAAAGGGACGGAAGTTATGAAAAATGTTTCACATGGTGCACCACCTGAACTACCATCAGACAAAAGAGAAAAATCTGATATGCACAGTGATGCTCATGTTTTTGGCCTGTCAAAGGAACAGTTTGGATAAATAGCAAGCTTGCTGCAGCATTTTCAAATAAATAATATATGAGAGAACCTTGACAGTTCTCAATTCACCAGTGAAGTTGTTAACTTTGCAGGTATAGCCGCATATTTTAAGTGTATTGCTTCCTTTTCTGACGCTTATTGTCTACTGTGCATGATGGACTCTATTTCCTTTGCTCAGAATGTCTGAAAAAGGGTACTTCCATCACAGCAAAGAAAAACTTCTTTCCTTATTCTACTGCTGGCCTAAATTCTTTTTCACATTCCTCACCTATTTTCAATACTGTTGTTGTTAGTTTTCACTATCAGTGTCATTCTCATTCCCATGGTCCTCATGTAAATAATGCATCTTCCATCAATAAAGGCATTGTTTTTTACATGAATGCTCTGAATTCCTATTTGTCTCATAAGCAAAGTACTGATCTTCTATGGCATTACAGACATGGACATATACCTTTTGTTAAAATGAAGGGAATACCATCTACCCCTTTTAGCTTCTCACCTAAACAACCTTTCTTTTGTTCATTATGTCTCATGGCTACACAAACCATACTGCCATTTCCTACCATAACCAAATAGACCAAAGTTGTTTTTGATTTACTACATGTTGATCTGTGGGGTCCATATCATGTGGCAATATATGATAGATATAAATATTTTCTCACAATGGTGGGTGATCATAGTAGATGTCCATGGACACATTTGTTGAGTTGCAAAAGCGATGTTGTACAAACTATAAAAGCTTTTGTGTCTAGAGTTGAAAATTAGTTTAAAACCACAATAAAGACCATAAGACCAGACAATGATTTAGAATTCACAATTAATGAAATTACCTCCTCCTTAGCCAAAGGAATACTCCACCAGAAGAGTTGTCCTTACACACCACAACAGGTGTGGTAGAAAGGAAACACAAGTATCTCCTTAAAACAGTCAGGGCACTTCTCTTCCAATCTAAACTATACTTGAAATATAAGAGTGAATGTGTACTTACATCCACATATATCATCAATAGACTTCTATCAACAACTCTTGTAAACAAAACTCCTTTTGAACTTCTGTACAATAAAAAATCAAACTACTCTCATCTCAAAAGTTTTGGCTGCTTGTGTTACCTACGTGATATGATCCTAGGAAGTTCATGGGCACTTATGAGGATTAAGATTCGTGATAGAGCTTTCGAACGTGTATTTCATGTCACATGCCTTTTGATGTTGAATATAGGGTCTTTGTAGTGTTACGACCCCTTTTTAGGAATCCTGGTGGCACCTACACTTTCCCCACCCATAGGTGAGCCACTCCCAACTTATTTAACATGATACAAGAAGAAATGCAGAAAGATAACAAATACTTAAATAAATTGTCGATCAAGTATGAGATGCGAAACATAAATCTTAGAATCATAATACAACCCCCCATAGACCTGATCAATAGTACAAGCACTGTTTATTCCAGCAAGAGCTCTTACTGTAACAAAACTAGTACCGTCAACTCCAATTATAGTAGCGGGAATGTCTTCACCACCAGATATTGCAGTTTATATAATAATAAGTCAAGTCAATAATAATAGAACTGGAAGAGTGAAAACCACTTGACTTGTTGGAGAGGAGCGAAAAGCCATGATAACTCTAAACCGAATATAAAGTCTGAATAAAGGACAACATAGGCCATACACCTAAACAACATAGTCCAAATGTGCGAACATGTTTTTTGGATAAATAAAAGGCAATGAAGAGATGTGAGCATCCAAGGCATGCCGGAAGGTAGCATTATACTGAAAGTCCCCTAACTCAAACTTAACTCGAAGTCCTGAACTGGTATAAGTGATGTATCTGCATCCAAAAAGAATGCAGCAAGTGTTGCATGAGATAACAACGAAAGATACGTAACAAAGATAAATATCAAGTTGACACTAGATAAGCCTATACTAGACAGTTCAATAGCTCATATAAATCACATTGTACACATATCAATTCACTTATTCATCAAGTCACATTGTTCACATAAGGTTCCAATCACAATCAAGTATAATCAATCCATTAGTATATACAGGGACCTTACTATCATAGTACCCACCGACTAGTACTCTCTTGTTCAAGTCATATTCAAGCTTAACCCCACGTATCCAACTTATCACATTGAATAAATGAGTCAAACTTACCTCACAACAACCATTTTAGAACGCTTCCAAGAGTGTTACACCTAAGCTAAACATGATGACGTTAACTCTTTTATCAACCTTAACATTTACACTTAATTAAGTATCTATACAGTTACGGTCTGACACACATAGATCGTTCCACATCTACCTTTCCACTAGTGACACTTATCACAGGTTCCTTACTAGACTCGTTACCCAATCACACGATCAATTACTAGACAACACACAAATGCACAGAATTCCATGTGCCTAGACAAAAGTGATGGCGTAATATACATTTCCGACCACAGTAGTAGTTGACATCACACCCTTAGACTTACAATTATTAAACCCTAAAAATCCATACACGAGGAAGCAAGCCACACACGACAACCAAATCAATTCAACAACCTCAACCATTTATCCAAGAGTTCATAGAGACCAGCATAATCATTATTTCCAAATATTTGCATAGAAAAGCTCAATCATAGCGACCATTCCGATTTAATACAATCAATTCAATCAAAGTAAATCAGAGTTTCACACAAGTTTCAATAACCAACCATATCGCATTACCAAACCACAATTAATCAATGTAAAGATGTATGTATGATATGAATGCAATGCATATGCAAGGTATATTTCTCAACATGATATATAGTACGTCAAGGTTTTATTATAATCTGTACACCCATAGAGGACCCTCGAAGCCCATATACCGCTCCTAGCCAGCCGGAATTCCACACACAAATTTGGCTAGAGCTCCAAACTCATTTGTCTGAATAATATCATATTGCAGGCGTGCAACTCCGTTCCCCGCGTATCAATATTTGTAACGGTGTGCAACCCGAGCCATCCGTATCATCATCATCTCAATGTTGCCATAATCTCATAAATGTTCTTACCTTTTCGGCCTCTTGGGCCCACACCATATTCATACCGCTCTCATATCAATATCACAAAAACATGAGTGTATGAATGTAAATGATAATGTAAGGCAAGATATCATGATATAATGAAATGTAACCAAGTAAGAGATGAAATATCACATGTCTTCAAGAGTTCAATAACACATATAATCCAATACACAGGATTTCATATCAAAGCAGTCCATCAATAATAATCCTAGTACAATCATGATATCATATCAAATCAGGTGTGATGAATAAACTCAACAATATCAAAAATGACAACGAGCCCACATAATGGCGACAAGCCCAAATAACAGTAGTCGGAATCAACATAAGGTTAATCCCCCAAGTCACCCATCATCATAGTTCAACACCGGTACCCATTCAAACGTTCATCACAATCGTTTGAGTGGGACCCCCAAACACGCCCAATAACCCTCAACATTTATAACTACTACGTACTTCTATCAGAGTCTCAAAAAACTAACCATAGCCTACCTCATTGCCGAACAGGAGCACTAACAAATTAAGCCTCAGTGATTGCCTTGCCCTTCCGATGCGCCTCACGATAGTCGAAGTCTATCCACGTACATATTATTCGTTAATACAAAGCTTTCATAACATACAAGGATAAAGACGTTACAAACACGATTTTAAAATGCCGACTCGGGCCCACATCACCAAGACTTGAACTTTAATACTCAAAAACCCTTATTACATACTAAGTAATCATATTCTTAAGTTAATTGAAAAATCTATACACAATTGAATCCCTAATTGAACAATAATTAAAAAGCCCCAATTTGAAACGCAAGAATTTTCCCCTTTTGAAAACAAGTTTCTATAATCAAATTAAGCTTAAAAACGTGATTATCTATCATCACTCTATCCTAATTCACAATAATATCACTTTTTAATCCATAAACCTCCATTAAAATCAACCATATAACTCTCTTATTCTCGTAAACACATGAAGATCTTTTTTCCCAACTTAATATCATGCTAAACTACCATTAAAGAGTTTATAAACATCACTTAAGCCATAAAAATGAAAGAGTCTATTACCTCAAGGTCAAATGTTCCTAAAGCTCTGAACTTCCTCCAAAGCGGCGCTAATTTCGAGGGTTTGTTATTTGGGGAAAAGAAATATGACCTAAAAAATTTTATAGGACACCTATACAGTATTTCCGCCTCAGCGGTGACTTTGCTAGAGCGGACCAGCTGTGGTGGACAACCCCTTGCTGGGAAAGGTCACTTAACACCTCACCCATTGCCACGGCAGACTCAACTCCGTAGGAGCGGATTCGCCCCTACGGACAGACTATCAACCTAAATCCGAAATTCGGAGCAAAACAAGTTGATTTGGGCTTAGATTGAATTTTGGATATTCTTGTAGTTCTAAAGATCTTTATACCTTCATCTCGAAGAAAAAGTCAGAAGAGAGGAGTTTAATCCAAATATTTATTGGGTAAAAGAGAAAAGTTGTTTGTTGGGATAAAAGAGGAAATACAAAGTTTTGTGGGTCCATCAAATTACCAGAATCCAAAATTGATAAACAAAACAAAAGATACAACAAGCAAAAATCAGAAAAGGGGTGGACTGGGCCCCAGGACCACGTGTCAGCACGTTAGGCTAGCCGTCAGGACCAGCAGATCCTTCCCCAGCCCCCACGCGCCTGACAAGGCCCACATGCACCTATCAGCACGTGGGGCTCAGATTCAGAAGCCCTTCTTCAGCCTTTTTCACGTGAAGTGGACGCTAAAGCGTCTTACTTCACTGCCTTCTTCAACAATTTTCCAACCAACTTTAAAAAAAAAATTCTTCTTCAAATATGTTTCTTCTTCTAATCTCTTTTCTTTGATTATTCCAACTAATTAACAATTAGAATTATTCTTACTTGATTGTTAATTAGTTATTGAGTCCGAATTTTATTTCGTACCAATTTCTTCAAGCTTTTCTCGTTTATTTCGTTGAACGTTTATTGACGATTGTCCATTTGTTTTGAGTCGTCTGTCATTCCTAACGCAAGAATTTATTCTTCCACAAAGCTTAGCAACCGAGTGACTTGATTGGACAAGTGGTTACATTTCCAAATTTGGAGAAACACTACATTGTGTGGTAATATTGAGTGTTAAACACGAGCTACATGAGGAACTTTACTACTAATATTGTTTGTTGAGTTTTGTAGGTATCATGGCTAATTCCGGAGGACAATCTCATGAAAGAGAGGACTCAATGATTCTCTTACTTAGGGAGTTTACAAGAACGACCACGGAGATAAGTGCAATGAGGGCGGATGTGGGAAGTATCAATGTTAGGTTGGCAAATGTGGAGCAAGCTAGTAGGTTGGGCACTCCCCAATCGAATGGTGGAGATGTGAATGTTGGAAATGACATAAGTAGGAACCCTAACACCTCACCAACCATGACCCCAGGGAAATTGCATGCATTATGCTATCCCCGAGTCAATCCCAACCCTTCTTCATCTATTCCACCCGCTACTAATCTAAATGTCGAGGCGTCGAGATATGTGAGGCGAACCAACCCCCTTACCCAACCCTAATTATATTGAACATCCCAAGAGGAACCTCCACTACACATGATCCCAAGAATCACACAACCAAATGTTTCCCATACACCCTTACATGCCCCACTACTAGAAAACTTACCCCCGGAATCATTTCCACCCGCTTACCAAAACCCCCATTTTGAAGAAGTTGAGGCGTATGAGGATGAGAGAAGGTGGGAGGAGCCATGATATAGATGGAGACATAGATATGATGCAAATATGGAACGAGGTAGGCAAGGAGGTAACGATAGGCCATATGTTCATGAAGATAGGGGTAGATGGCAAGGTCATGATGACCGGGTGATATGGCAAGGTCATGAAGATAGAGGCGACCAAGAATGCAACTTGCATACTATTAAGGTGGAACTTCCCAAGTTCAAATGTGGAAGTGACCCGGAAGAATTCTTAGAGTGGAAGTTGCAAAGCAAGATGATCTTCCTTACCAACAACATTTCACATGCTTTGAAAGCAAAGTATGCCCTCACTCAATTTGAGGGGTATGCATCAACTTGGTGGGAGTCCAAGAAACGTGAGAGAGCTACACGTCATAATTTTGGCGTGCCAACTATGCAAGAGTTGATTGGGCTCATGGAAGCAAGGTATGTGACCCCCGACTATTATCAAAGTGTTCTCAAGAGGGTGTACATGTTCATGCAAGGTAGTAAGGGTGTCGAAGAGTAATTCGACGAGTTTTAAAATTTGAGGTTGAAATATATGATCGAAAAGCACTTGAACTGCACGGTGATCCGATTTGTGGCCAACTTGAACCATGATATCTCCAAACCCATGAGTCTTCAATCCTATACCATACTTGAAGAAGCGTTTTATGATGCAACTAAGGTTGAAGCGGACTTGAAAACGGAAAAATCTTACAAGGCAAAGCATGTGTCGTCCTCATCATGGAGTAAAGAGGAAAACAAGTGAAATTCTTCCACTTGGGAGAAGCCCAAAGCTACAACTCAAGCTCTCCAAAACAAAATTGACTACCAACCGAAAGAAGGTAACAATGCTAAACTTAATGTTTCTCATCCTTCTACTATTAAATGTTTCGAATGTCAAGGGAGGGGACATATTGTTAGTGAGTAGGAGTGTCCTAATCGGAGGGCAATTATGGTCCTACGAGATGGGTACCAAACAGATGATGAAGATGATGAAGGAGTACTTAGTGATGGTGAGGGAGAAAAAAGTAAGCATTGTCACGGTTCACTTTTACGCGGAGGCATAAAAGCTACTGAGAATTTGTGATGGTGCTCTAAGTCGGATAATGTTTTTAGAGTGGCCACCTAATGTACAGGTAAATTAGGAAAATCAAGTTCAAATGATTTATTAAAAAATGTTTGAAAAATTCTATCTGAACTAAAGTCGAGGTAAAGGTTATGGTGGTCCCCCGAGAAAGGTGTTAGACACCCCGGTATTAAGAATCCGTAGAATACGGATGACCTTCGAATTCTATAGCATGATTTAAATTTCTAAAAGTGTTTAAAAATTCACAAAATACTTTTCATTCATTTATTCAAAATGCAAAGGTTTTCTTTAAAAAATAAAGAGTTAGGCTTCAGCCAAAATAGCACGGACAGGGATAAATTAGTCAACTTGTTTTTGGACTAAGAAGACTCAATTATTAATTTGAGTAGAACTCACTATTTAGTCCAACAAAATTGTCCAATAACACTTGCATTTTAAAAAAAATCTTTTGTAGGTTTAAAAAATAAGTATAATCCATTTAGATTACAAGTGGGGTTTTGAAAAGAGGTAGAAAAACAAAAGTTCTTTCCTTTTATTCATGCTATACCCAAAAGGTCAATTTGTATCCACAATGCCAAAACCATTAAGTCCAAAATAGTGTTTTAAAGTCCGAAAATCACTTAAGTTGGGCTCAGTCCACAAAACCAGTTTTCAACAAGTGTTCATCTGGTCCAAAATCAATTTCAGCAATTAGAAGCTAACTCATTTTTATGAAGGGTCATCTTGTTGTTTAGTTACTTAAGCCCACTTCATCCAGTTTCAGGTTCAAAATAGTTTGTTTTATTTTGAGTCTCGAGTCCCAATGAGTCCGTTCAATTTCTTAGTTCAAAACTCATTTTTTATACAAGACAGTCCATTTATTTCTAAATTCCAGATTTAATCCAAGTTTTGAAAATCATTTGAGGCGATTCTAGCTAAACGATGTACGTATCATTTGCCTATTCTATGTTCATAACTATAAAGGTTCCAATATATGTAAAGTATTTTATTACAAATATACATGTACATACATATATAAAAAGAAATGGAAAGGAGTTTAGGCTGGTGGGCCTACCTAAGTCCATCAGTTGGTTATTTTCACCCATAGTTGGGCCTTCAATGTGCGGCTACAAGCTACAGACTCGATCAATAATGCATCTAGTTGTGCCTCAGCCCAACTGGCTGAAGAAAGAAGTGACGGGCCCAATGGGGCCATCGTGATGCATCTCGGCAGTGGAAGGAGGAAGGGAAAAAGAAGAGCCTAGTTAAAAAGCACCCAAACTATCATGCTTAAATAAAATTAAGACCATACAAGCAGCGCATAATAATTAATACTCAGTCCGAGACACATCTTGTCCCCAAGCCAATAGCAACGGATAACGACGAGAGAAAGAAAGCAAACAGTGGGCTCACCCCAATTTAAATAGATAAACGAGATCATAGGTAGAAGACAAGGTACATGGGCCAAGCCCAAAGACTACAGCCACGCAAAACAGGCACAAGACTGCAGAAATGGGCACAGGCCCAAAGACATATCTTGGAAGAAGAGTTTTAAATGACATACAGAAGAGATATACTAAACATATATACTTGATATATTGAATATACTTTTCATACGGCTTATATATACCTATGTATATCACGCATGCACTCTACACAAAACACTTGGTTTATCACAAATGTAGGCAGGAAAGATGGAATATTCATTCATGTAGTATAACAGACCTTCAGATATCTCAATGCGTCTTAACTAAACTAGTGATGAACAAGGTAGGTGGACAAACAGGCCACTCCCTACAACTCAGTATCAGTAACTCCTATCTAAAAATACAAGAGGGCAAATGCTAACAGATTTAGAGATCATGTTCATATTGTATCAGGCTTGAGCAATTTAATAGAGGCATCACACCTCACAACAAATAGGTAAGGCATGTTAATATGATCAGATAAGGTTGCAGCATTTAGTAGCAGGCAAGAGTCTAGGCTTTTAGTTCATTTTAAGGAAAGATGCCCTCTCAACATGATTCAGATTCATAGAGCAAAGTCCTAATATGGCTATGTATGGCAATCAAACTGACTCATATGAACAGGAAGTAAGCATGTCAATATGGCAGAGGCGTCAACAAGGTATGCATAAGACTACTTATCATGGTTATTCAACAAAGATCACAGGATGGCCAGTAATAGTTTTCATATACACATGTTATTTGCTTATGACTCAGAACCAACAACACATAGCAAAAGACATAGATGATACATATTAGGCTACCCACAGAAGCTATGACAGGCTTAAATCACATCGGATCCAACAAGAATGCTACCAGCATGGGCAAATAAGGTAAAACAGGTTATTATGCCTACAACATGTGATCCAAAGGAGGTATTTCTAGCAGCACAGAGATCAGACTTGGCCTCTAAATGCATAAGCAGGACATTACACACACTAAACTTATTTTAAGCTAGAGGTAATGCAAATATTTAGAATAATGAACAAAGCAGACTCTTAAGTGATCCTCCAAACACCTACAGCTTCCCTATTCAAGTTTAGTATCTTATTTAGCTACTTTAGAACCTTTATTTCTTCCCTTAATTCATGTTGAGCTTGCTTATATGTCATGTTTTACTTTATATCTCCATTCAAATGCATTTTATGTGTAAAACAGGCATCATACTCATCTTAAAATGGACAGAATGCACATATAGTTAAGGTGAGGTCTTATATTTTATTTTAAACATTACAGAGACCCTTCAGACCCTACCATGGACTTAAAACACAAGTCATCCCTCCCAGAAAGCAAAAATGAGTGTGTTGACCTAACAACTAACTTATCTATTCCATTTGTTTGTTCTAAATGCTAGGTGCTGTTGAGGTGAGATATGTTCACAAGCTACCCTAACATCATTTTAGACATTGCTATAGATCTCTTACACAAGTATTGTGTTAAATGATCCCAATATAAATTAGGAGTGGCCAGTGGGCCGGGCTCGGGTCTGGCGGGCCGGGTCTGGCGGGGTCGGGGTCGGGGCGGGATGGGAGAAGGGGCGGGATCGGTCCAGCGGGCTCGCGAGGTCGGATGCAGCGGCTGGAGCAAGTCCCGTCCCGATCCCGATCCCGTCGGGCTCGGGTCGGGGTCGGGCTCGGGGCGGGATACGGCGGGTTTTCATTTTTTTTTTTTTAAAAAAAAAAAATAACATATGTATAAAAAAAACTCAATAAACAAAATAAGATAGTGTAATAAAAACATCCCAAAGCTATTTTTGTGCCTCTTATATTATTTAATAGACATATGATTTTTTTGTAATACAAATACAATTGTCTAAAATCTAAATTGCAACTTTGTGGTGTTGTCCAAAAGTTACAAATTACATAATAAAATTACAATTTAAAAAATTACATTCTCAAAAAAACCTGTTCTAATTGCTTGATGATTTCATGTGGTTCTTCGGTTGGAATTGGTATTTGTTGGTCAAATTGATCCACGTCGCTTCCACTACCTTTGGTTAAGATTTCGTTGTAGTTTTCATCTTCTTCTTCGTTGATCTCCGGTTGACCGCACCTTCTCCGCTCCGCTCGTATCCAATCTCTGAATAATACTGCAATTTCCAAGCTGTCTCCGGCTAATGAGTGTCTGTGGTCTCCTATTTGATATCTGTCTGCAGAAAAAGCGCTTTCAGACGCAGTTGACGACGCTTGAATGTTCAAAACATCTCGAGCCATCAATGAAAGTGTCGGAAAGGTCTTCTCATTCCCCCTCCAGTATTTCAGCAAGTCTTCATGTCCATCTTCATTGATAACTTCTTGATACGGTACAGAACCCTGTAAAACAAAAATATCCAACTCGCTAATTTGGTTAGTAGTAAAGGTACGACCGCACATTCTATTTCTGAGGCTTTCAATACTAGCCGCAGAAACAGCATGTCTTTTGTGAGGTTGTATTGAAGATGAAGAAGATGGTATGGAAGCTGGTAAGTTACTAGCATTTTCTTGTTGATAAAATCTATATATATTTTTGCATTGGTGTTCTACGCTAGACAATACTTCTTCTTTAGTTTGTTCAATAGGTGGTGGGTGATTTAGATTTTTGGGACTTGGAGGTGGTAGTACTTCTATACAATCGTAAATAGTTTCAATTAGTGATTTAGTACCGTCTATTTTAATAGTAGGATTTAATACAGAACCAATAATATAAATAGAGGGAATAGGAATAAAATATTTTTTTATTTTGAGAAACATTTTTTAATAGCTGCCTTATAAGCTGATTTTTCCATATATTCACTAAGTAATAAAAATATTAGAGTTATATAAAATAACATAGTTGAAATAGTAGGATAATATATACCGGAAAATTCTTTTGTTGCTTGAAAAAATTTCTCTAAAAATACAATAAGTTCGGAAATTTTTCCCAATCACTATCTAAAATCATATCAGCTGACTTTTTATTATGAGAGTTAAAAATAAAGTTATAGGTAATTTATAGTCATAAGCAACAAGTAGTTGCTCGTATAAAGAATTCCACCTAGTGGATACTTCTTGTGGAATTTTTCTAAAAGGTAGTCCACAATCATGACAAATTTTTTTATATTCTTTTCTACGTTGTACTTTATTACTTTTAAAAATAAAGTTTATATCAAATTGTATTTTACTAAGAATGTCTTCAAAAAGTGATAGACCAACCTTTACAATTAAGTTATATATATGGCACGCACATTTTATATGAAAATGGTCTGGAAAAGATGGAGTTAAACTATTTTTTAAAATTGTAATTGCGTAATTGTTATTAGAAGCGTTATCTAATGTAATAGTCATAATTTTATCGGTAATTCCGTAATAATCGCACACTTGATAAATATTTTCTGCAATAAAAGTACGGTGTGCCTATCATCTATATATCTATACGCTAAAATACGTTTTTGCATAGACCATTTATAATCTATCCAATGACAAGTTACGCTTAAATAATCATGGCCGTTAGTACTACGACCTATATCGACGTGATGGATACTTTGCCATTAAAATGATATAATGAAAACGTAAATATTGTTGGATATTCATACGCGAATTTAAATACATCTCTCTTAACGATTGATCTAGGAAAACCGTTAAAAGCGAGGATTATATATATCTCTAATGTAATGAATAAAACCGGAGATGAAGGAAATGAAAAAGGCAAACCCTCCACAAAGAACTAATTTTGATATTGCTTCCTATCTCTATGTTTATTGTATTTAGAGCCTACAATTCCCAGTCATAGGGTTAATTTGACCACATTTGGTCCCAGACGATGACGTATGTGAACCTTGTCCCGATGGGCATACCTAGTGGATGAGCACTTACTACGTGTCTAATTAAACCCCAGTCCCACCGTGACCTTTTCCAGCTTTTAAATTTTAAAACATTTTTACAAATTTTACATATGGCTACTTGATTCTCTACGTCCCTATCAAAAAATGTCCATGCATCCGATTTTAATGGTCGTTTCTTTGGACCTCGCCACATACTAGGGGAATAGGAGGTATTTGGGTTGAAGGTGCACTAGTGGGTGTGTTGTCATCAACATTAGTGGGTATATCATCTAGATCATCGTCTAAATTAAAGTCTTCTTGAGTTCCGTAAAATAGCTCTGGTCTAAATCTAATGGTATTGTAGGAAAATGTTGAGTATCAACAAAATCATCCTGTGTAGGAATAAGATGACTAGAAGAAGTACCCTTGCCCTGGTTGCCCCTACTAGAAGAAGCACCCTTACCCTTACCCTTAAACATACCTTTTAATCCTTCCATTTTAATTATGATAATAAATAAATAAATAAATAAATAATTAAAGACAATAAAATTAAGTGATCTAAACTAAATAAACATACAATAATAATTTAATGAAGGAATGAATGTACCAAACGCCGACGTAACGCCGACGTGTAATCGAGAGGTTGAAAATTGAAACTTTGCTCGATGGAAGATCCTCAAGCTAGTTGCCAACTTCACTACCAATTCCCAAATGAATAAATAAAATTAAATATTTAGCAAACAATGTAGACTTGTAGAAAGATATATTGAGAAATTAGAGAGGTTGTAGGAAGATTTGTGAGAAAGATGAAGAGAAAATGAGTTATTTATAGTTGAAAATTGGGTTAAAGTGTAAATATAATAACTTATGGGTTAAAAATAAATATTAAGGGGTAGGGGTTGGGGAGGGGGCTAAAATGGCTGGATTGCCCGGCCATTTTAGATTATGGTCGTTGGTGCAACGGCCATTTTAGATTATGGTCGTTGGTGCAACGGCCATTTTTGCAAAGGGGCGGGGTCGGGGTCGGGGCGGGGTCGGGGTGGGCTCGGGTCTCGCGGGCCTGGGGCGGGCTCGGGTCTCGCGGGCCTGGGGCGGGCTCGGGTCTCGCGGGACGAGACATCGTCCCGTCCCGAGTTCGAGTCCCGCCCCCGTAATTTTTTTTTTTTTTGGCGGGGTCGGGGCGGGACCGGGGCGGGCTCGGGGCGGGGTCGGGCTGTCCCGGCCCACTGGCCAGCCCTAATATAAATGTATAAAATCATCACATGAAGCTATCAGCCCACACATAATTAAACAAAACTCTCAGCGCATAGAGCACCATTCTTTGACTTAGACAAACCACATATAACTAAAACAAAGTTCAAACATCCTAGACTACGTATCTTAAATCAATGTTCATGGTTAAATAAGTTCTAAACTATTCATTTAGGCATCATATTAACCAATAACCTCATATACAGTTAAACAAATCACACACTAGCACATGAATCATTTTGAACAGCTAGCATATCATCATACAAGCTTTAAACTACCAACATGAGTATTAGATTAACTAACACGACCTGCTTAAGATTAAAACAAGTTGAATTCAACAGATTTAAGATTCATTTTGCTATACATTCTAGTTAAATATCATTTAACAAGTCTTAAATAGTTTAGGATGTCACATTACTACTTAAAACAACAGATAACACAGATTCATCCCATATTAATCTACAACTAGATGAAATTAAGTAAAAGCAATAGAAGGATTAAGAATTACCTCTTGTGATGGCAGCCAAGTCGATATTGGGGCTTGAATTCTTCACTCCTTCACTCGATCAACACCCACACACACAAAGAAAGAAAAGATTTTAAAACTGAAAGACCTAATTTGACACTTAGGGTTCCACCAAAAGTTTTGGAACCCAAATCAATCAAAGTAGATCGTAATACTAGCGATTTAGGTTAAACTCAACAATAAATAAGCTCAAACTCAGAATCGCCCACCTCTAAGAATGAAGGATGAAGGTTCAATTTATAGAATTGAGAGTTGAGTCGGTGTGGGAGAACTGATTTGGGAGAAAACTCCCTCCAAAAGTTTCTTCGACCAATCACGACCCAGGAATTCAAAAACACAAGAGACAAAACTCATAAAAATCGCACAGATAAAGCAGACGAAGAGGGGAAACCTCACCTTGGTGGTGGCGTGGTCAACCAGTGCGAGAAATTCTCTTGACAAAAATGAACCAACCATACTGAACGAAAGAGAAATCGTACTGTTGTTTGCCATTTTTGGCATCGAGATGAAGAGAGCAAGCACGACTAAGGTTCGTGATTTGGAGGGAAAAGGTAATGGGGTCCTTTTATGCCCAAGTGTGGTCATTGGGCCAATTCTTAGGCCCTCCTACCTGGGCTTGGCCGGATTAAAAGAGAATAGGGGAGGGGTCCAAATGTCCATTCTAAATTAAATAAAGTCCAGTCATATTTTACAAATATGGCCACCTTTTAAATTAACAAATGACCAAAACATTTCAAATATGACCGAGTTAAATCAATAGCTTCAATTGAGCTCAAATTTGATATAATTCCGAAATTAAAATCTCAAAGTTAAGCAAAAATCTCTTTCAAATGAACAAAAGTGATTTGAAATTGAGATGCAATTTTAATTATCCTATTTAATTAAATCATTTTCTAAATTTTGACGGAATAAATATTGATTACTTTAAATTGACGATTTTAAGATGAGTAATTTCACAATTATGACATAAAATTTTTAGGTTTGCAGTTTATGATCAAAATAATGTGGAAAACAGGATATGATATTACAATAAATATACCAGATGATATTTTGTCAAATGGAATGACAAAATAATAATTTTGTAAAATTATTCTTGTCACTTGTGAAGGTATATTTTACTCCGTCTGTGACTCAAGAATTCTGAATAATAAAATTATTAGAGGGTCAAAACTAGGTGTCAACAAGCATGAGAGAGAATTAGAGGGTGATGATGAAGAGCGGATGGGGGAGGGAATAAACCACTTGTTGTAAGGCGAGCCATGGGTGCACTAGTTAGGGAAACACTTTCAAAAAAAATATTTCATGCTAGGTGCAAGATAATGGATAAGGTGTGCTCCATATTATTGATGGTGGGATTTGTACAAATGTGGTGAGCCAATCATTGGTTGAACACACGAAGTTTTCCACTTGGAAACACACTAGTCGTTACAAACTCCAATAGTTTAATGAATGTGGTGAAGTGAGGGTGACCAAACAATCGATTATCAAATTTTGCATTGGGAGGTATGAGGATGAGATGTTATATGATGTTTTCCCGATGCAAGCAAGTCATATTTTTCTTGGGAGGCCTCGGTGATTTGATAGGGATGCCAAACATATTGGGAGAACCAACAAGTACTCATTTATATTTGGAGGTCGAAAATACACTCTTGCACTATTGACACACTATTAAGTGAGTAAAGATTATCGATTCATGAAGGAACTCCAAGAGAGGGTTCAAAAGAAGGGAATGGAGAAGCATGAAAATGAGACCTTGGTTGTTAAAGGAGGACAATGTCCAAACCAAGAAAAGCCTAAAATGTGTGTGATTCCCAAGCCTAGTATTTGTTTGAAAGAGGTTGATGAGGAACACTTCTTGGTGCACCCCATCAATAAAGTGTTTCTATTTAATACTAAACAAGATACTAGCACTTTGCCTAGTATTGTGTCTTTTATTTTTCAGGCACATGATGATGTGATTTTTTAGGAGATGTCAAATGGTATACCTTGTCCTCAAGGTTTGAATACCTCTTTTCCCAACTCTTTGGGTCCTCGGATGAGAATTTTTATGGGCTTTATTAGGGGTATTCCGAGAGTCATGGAAAACATGGCAATATTTGTTATGTGGTAGTTCGAATCCAAAAATTATCTAATTGTATGCCATACCATAAATATGATTCTATCTATCATATGTTTTTCTTGTGTGGTAGTAACATTTTTTAATCATCATGTGATCCCTTTTTTTTGTGTTGCTACTTGAGTTAATTTTGGGCTTACGTGAAACGTGTGAGCATGTTAATTTGGGAGATATCCTAGTCTTTGAACTGGGTATCATATTTCTTTGTCATGATTGGGTAGTCACCCCATTTTTAGGTAGATCTAGTGCAAGAGATATAGTCTTGATTTTGGCTCTTGCACCTAGTCATGAGGAGGATCACTTTTATTTGCGAAATGAGGATCAGATGTACTTCATATTAACTATAACCAATGTAGCATCGCATGCTCCTTACTTTAAATTCATTTGTTTCTTTACTTTGTCCTCGTTTCATGATACTTGGAGGAATCAACTTCTTGATACCTCGTGTGTGAAAAAATTATTCTTGGTGATCATTGATACATGGTTGTACCACACGTTTATACATCCTTGGCATGAGAATAAGATTATTGCTTTTTGTGCTAACCCTCATGTTATGAAGACCATGTTTGCATATATCTTCTCTTGTTTTTTGCAAGGTTTGGATTCGAGGACAAATCCTTTTCAAGAAGGAGAGGATGACATGATCCTAGAAATTTCATTGGCACTTATGAGGACTAAGACTCATGATAGAGCTTTGAACGAGTATTTCCATATCACATGCCCTTCGATGTTGAAGATAGGGTCTTTGGAGGCTATTGAATAGCAAGCCACAAGGATGTATGTTGTGTGGATGATTGTTTGGAAGGGAGATGAAGTAAGAAAACAAGTGGAAGCCATTTTACCATGTTTGGATTATTTGCACAAATTCACTTTTAGACCTTTGTTGTAATAGACAAGACTATAAATTGATGCCTTAGTTTTTCATTTACATTTAGTTTTGATGATTAAAGAAACCACTTATGAGTGTTAGTTTGATTAGCTTAGTAATCATAGTTATCTTAGCTTTAGTGTGTTAATCCTTTATTGGTAATTGCAAACCTTTGTCCTTGAATTTCAATTGGAGTTGCATCTTCGTGGATTCAAATTTGTGTCTCTTTTATTGAATTCAAATAGTATAGCTTCATTAGTAGAAATCAATTAGGAGGTTTTAGGTTTAATATACCAATATTTGCCTATAATTCCTTCACTAATTTGGTCTTACTCTATCTATCTTCTTCTCATCTCAATTTATTTTTATTTAGTTTTGATTCTTAGAGTTTCACCTAGGAAATCTTATCAATACCCAAGCTCCACAGCACTAAACTTGATCCTAAAATCCTTCCTCACATTTTCATAGGATATCCCTTCGGGACAAAATGATATAAAGTTTTGAGTTTGGGTACTAAGAATATTCATGTTTCAAGAGACGTGTGTTTTAATGAAACATTTTTTCCTTTTTCTGTGATGAAAGACACAAGTTCTTCTTTTTATTATTTTTCTTCCTCTTTTCCCACTTATGATGAATGTCCTAATTCTAAGGTTACATACTCTCATCCTGTACAAAAGTGATCAAAGTTGTGCAAGTGACACAGATACTTCTTCATCACCCACGACTCAACAACCTGAGTCCCCTAATTTGCCAGTAAACTCAGATATAATCCCTATCATTTCACTTGATCACGGTACAAACCAACAACCTATCCAAACCTCTATATCTGCACCTAATAATCCCAACCATTCTAGATACCCTCAGGAAACCAGAAAATCACTTAGGCTTCACAAACAACCTGCTTATCTTCATAACTACATTTTCACCATGCCTAAAATTTCTCTACAATAATTTATTTCTACTTCCTTATCTGCTTCTTTTTCACACATGCATTATATCATCCCTGATATTTTGAATCCAACTACTAAACTTTTAGTAATGAATGTATCTCTTGATAGTGAACCAACTTCATATGAAAAAGTTGTTTGTTACTATTGTAGTAAAGCAGTACGGAAAGTAAATAAATATTACAAGTGTTCGAAAGGATAAACAAATAGTCAATCTTCAAAACTGCCGTAAGCTTGTTGTGTCTTGAATCTTGATAACCTGAAATCAAGAAACACTAAATCTGGATGGTTACGACTGTGTGCTGAGTCGAGTGATTGCACTCTGTCCTTAAGACAAGATTTTCCCGTATATATGCTTTTACGTTAGCGGGCAATAGTCTCCCAAGATAAAACAACACTTTAATCTCAACACTACAAAGCAAATAGGTTGAGTCTGACGAAGTAAACAAATACGAATCGACTTGCTGAAGAAATGGAAAAGGAAGGAAGAGTTTATGTTTTCGTCCAACATTTTGGACTGACTTTCTCTTATGTTTTGTCTCTGTGTATATAGTATGTCTCTGTTGTGTATATCTTGTGTATATGTGTGTGTTTGCTCACTGTTTTTCGTCACTATTTTGTGCTATTTTTCTGTCATTTTTTATGTGTAACATAATTGAGCCAAAAGGCATCAATATATAGCATGGAGGAGGGACTCCTTAATTGCCACAAACATGGTTGTTAATAGTCATTAGGAGGGCTGTTAATTGCCATTAGGGAGGCTGATAATGGCAGGTTTAATGCCATTAGTTAGGTTGTTCATGGTCATTGAAGGAGGGTTGTTTATGGAGGAGCTAACATCCAAGTAATAACTGGTTAATGCTCCAAAAAATAGCCCAAACGATAGGCAAAAAGTTTCTATCTTCCGTCATTCCCAAAATCAACTTTTCAGAAACTCTAGGGACCAAACTGTAAATATTAAACAATTTAGGGTCCAAAAAGATAATATCAGAAAGTCCCCACAACCCACAGCCCGTGACCCGTGACCCGAACCCGAGCCCGGACGGACGGGCGGCGGCGGCGCGCGTGTGGGCTTAGCCTTGAACCCAAGCACATCTAGGTCATCCCTCCTTTAAACACATGGGATACCCCTTGGAGTCCCAAACCCTTAACCAATTTAGAGACGTATAAAGAGAGCAATTCTTCCTTTTTCCACCGATGTGGTAGATTTGTCCCACACCATATTTCCATGCCTCAAACATCTTACTTCGTGGACCAATATCTCTTTCATTTCTCAACGAAATTTGACGATTCTTGGCCATACGGTCATCTACTCACTTAGTAGATTATGCATGTGTGAAGAGACAAAGCCTCCAACATGCAAAACACTAGTGTTTAATTCATTAAACATGAGTGGACGCACCTCTCCTCCAAAAGCAAATTTCCAACAAAAGCATCTACCAATCCAGCTTGGCAAACAGTAATGATAGGAATTCCAAGTCTTATATGATAACAATACTTGGGATCTAGTGCCCCTGCCACCTGGCAAGAAGACTATTAGTTGTAAGTAGGTATATAAGGTCAAACATAAAGCAGATGCGAGTATAGAGAGGTTAAGGCAAGATTAGTTGTCAAGGGTTATACCCAACGTGTTGGGATAGACTATAAAGAAACTTTCTCTCCAGTTGTCAAAATGACAACTGTTAGAACCTTGATTGCTACTGCTTCCATGAAGAATGGAATATCTACCAACTAGATGTTAATAATGTCTTCCTTCATAGATATTTACATGAAGAAGTGTATATGGCACTACCCCCAAGTTTAGAAGAACCTAATATAGGATTGGTTTGCAAGTTAAATAAGTCCCTCTATGGTCTAAAGCATGCCAACAGACAATGGTATGCCCAACTTATTGAAGCTTTAAATTATAGGGGTTACACATATCTCTATATTATTATTATTTATTCTACAGAAAAGAGGGTCTTCCATTGTGTTTGTTGCAGTCTATATAGATGATGTTCTGCTGACATGCACTGATATTGAAGAAATTACCAGTCTAAAAACATTTTTTCATGACCCGTTCAAAATAAAAGATTTGGGCCTCCTTTACTATATTCTTGGGTTGGAGGTTCCCTATAGTGCAAATGGTGTTTTCATTTCCAAGAGTAAGTTCACATTGGACCTTATTAAAGAGTTTGATTGTCATCACCTCTCTAGTCTTAGCTCTCCTTTTAACCCTTCCATCAAACTCAAGGCCCAAGAAGGTGATGTTCTTGCTGATCCTACCTACTATAGAAAGTTGGTAGGAAAATTGAATTTATTTACCAACACTTTACTGAGTCCAACATTTGGTTCAGTTCATGCAAGATCCAAGAGGACCATATTTACAGGTTGTTTTCCATAGGTTGAGATACTTAAAGAAGGGTCCTACTCTTGGTGTTTTCATGTCTAATTCAGATGATTACATTGTCAGAGCCATTTAGGACTCTGATTGGGCTATATGTACAGACTCCATGAGATCTGTGACTGGTTTTATTATTCTTCTTGGCAACACTCCTATAAGTTGGAAGTCCAAAAAGCAAGAAACCATATCCCTCTCCTATGTAGAAGCTAAGTACAGATCCCTCAGAAAAGTTGTTGGTGAATTAGTGTAGTTACATAGGTTATTTGAAGAGCTGACTTGTCACACCCCAAACCATGGTCTGGACGTAACACGACACTCGGTTCCTGACTGCATATGACTGAGCGAACCAACTGGCTGGCTAAATCAACATGTGATATCAAAACATACTAAAAAAAGAATTAAACTAACATATGTTGATGTACTAAAAGTCTAACTGAATAATCATTGAGTGCGGAAAATACTGAATAAGTCTGAACATGGTCAAAGTGGCAACACGGCAAACATGAAAATCGAATGAACTATGTCTAACTACTACTCTAGTCTATGAAGCCTCTAAAGAGTACTGAGATGCTAACTGTTTTTCGGGATAAGGCCCCCAACATATATGACTATCTGTAGTAAGCTATAAAAACTGCGAAATAAATCCTGAAAGACGGGCTCACCAACTCAGCTAATACTAGAGATCCTAGCGTGCAGATGTGTCATCCTAAAAGTCGTTGCATGCACTGTGAAGTGCAGGCCCCAGACAAAAGGGACATTAGTACATTTGAATTGAACTAGTATGTAAAACCAACTGAAGTAAATAACAAGTTGTGGGATGCTTAGGATAGAGGAAACCAAAAATAATAAACATGAGTAAATACGAAGCTGAAAACTATAACTATAACTGAAACTGAAACATAATTACTCTTTATCCTGAATGAAGAACTACATGTTTAACTGAATGAATAAGCTACGGCCTCCGGCCCAATATAAGTGCATAAGCTATGACCTCGGGCCCAAGTATACGTATACATAACTACGGCCTTAGGCCAAAGATGTATAAAGCATAAACTGCGGTCTTAGGCCCAAATACAGGTGTTCAACATTCAGAAATATAAAATAAGAAATTAAGAATCATACTGTAATACATGATGTCGAAATACTGAATCATAATGAAGTACATGATACTGAAATACTAAATCATATTGAAGTACATGATACTGGAATACTGAATCATATTGAATACATGATATTGGACTACTGAATAGAACTAGAATGAGACATGTATTCCTATACTGATTATGAAGTCTGAAGCATTATCTATTCGTAGTAAACTGTGTTTTCATAACTGAGACTCATGGGTATCAAATACGAGTCTATACTGATTATGTAATGAGTTCACAATAATCAAAGTGATAATTATGAACAACTACTGAGTTATAATCTTAAAGATAGAAATTCTAGACTTTTCATAAACTATGGCATAATCTCTAATGCTGAAGTAATTCATAGTAATCTTGAGGACTGAGATGTGGGGATGATTAATGACGCTTCCACACGTAGAGAATTATCCTAATATACCTGTAAATGCTTCAATCCAACAGATTATCTTGCTTCTCTGACGAAGAACACTTAAACCCTAGCTTTGAATCATTGGAGAAGAATTACTTGTTATTCCTATGTTTTTGGTTGAAGAAATATGTTACTAATCATAATTTAATATCATAAATACTAAAGAATTGTTAGGAACAAACTTACCGTGTTATGGGAGGTTGAGAGAGAGAAAAACACTCTTGGATGGACTTTCTACGAGGTTGGATGAGTTGGTGAATAATTTTTGGACTAAGTGTTATATTTGAAGGATTGACATTTTGGACCCCCTGTCTCGCTGGGCCAGGTCCATAGAGAGGTCTAGTCTCACTCTGGGCTTCGTCAGGCGAGCTCCCCTAGGCATTTTACACTTGGATGGAATTTTTACAAAGAAAATGCATTTTGAACATCCCACCTCGCTGGGCGAGGTCTATAACAATGTCATGTCTCGCTCTGGGCTTCGTCAGGCGAGCTCCTATGTCTATTTTACACTTATGAATTTACACATTTTTTATAGTACTGCTAGTGTCTCAATAAAATGGCCATAACTCCTAGCACATATCTTCGTTGGAGCTCCACCATATATGGATGGAAAGGTATTTCAAAGGAATACAACTTTTGCAAAGGGAGTTGTCCCAAATTCCTTATAGAATGTTCTAAATACTTGTGTGAAGTGATGTCTTATGCAAACTCACTTGAAAATATGGCCCAGAGAGTAGCTTCCGACTATGATTTGTCCAAAGACACTTCTTATAACTAGATTAGTTTTCAAAATAATTCCTAAACTCTTCATCTTGATTTTACTATGTTCCATTGTATGAGTCAAACCTTAGCCCGAAGGTACGAGGTGTTACATGACTGCTCCTTTTTTCAAGCATATTCTTATGTATTGTGATAGTCAGTCTGCTATACACATTGCCAGGAACCCTGTGTTCTATGAAATGACCAAATACATTGTCACTTTGTCAAGATCAAATTGTAAGATGGCCTCATTTCCCTCCGTCACGGTGGCATTGGGAATCAGCTAGCTGACATACTCACCAAGGCCTTCACTAGTGTAAAGCACTCTTCAGTTCTTAGCAAGTGGTTGTGACAAGCTCACCTCTAACGGGGGGTGTATTGAGATTCAATAGTTAATTAGTTAGTTGATTAGCTTAATTATTACACTGTACATTGTTTAATTAGTTAGTTGTAAAGTTAGTTAGAGTTTCTTAGAGGTCTTAACTCGATCCAGCTATCACTAATAAGTATAGGATTAGATATTTTGACCCAATCATTGGCTTGTATATATTCTCATGTACTCATTCATTTTTATTCGAGCTTCAGAATAGAAAATGCAGCTTCTGCTCCTTTTCTCTCCTCTTATTATGAATCTTCGACTGTGTTGGTTATACATTGAAGGATTGAATTATCCTTCCATTGATGCTCATACTCGAGCTTAATAGATTCATCGGAGAAGGTGTTAAGCACCCAAGAAATCTGCAAATGTTGTTATCATCGGATCAAAATATTTTGTGGTAAAAAATGGTGTAATTTATTTACAAAAATAGAAAAGAATAATTAATTTTGAAAAAACTATATAAAGAATGAGTATTTGAGAAATGATGCAACGTCTGATGAAGATAATTTTTTTTGATAATGTGTTTCCTTATTAATAGGTAATGACTTATTTTTACTTTCCACAATTATAAAAAAGTTGGTGTATCCAAAGGGTCTTTCATATACTCATTTCTCTTGTATTTATTATAAATTATATGATATAGTTAATAGTGTTGGGTTACAAGGATTTGCAAGAAACGAAAATTACAAGTAACTGCTTATGTAAGAATTGAAATTACAATTCAACTAGAAAACTGAAAATTACAATATATGTTGAACAAGAAGACCGGAAACTGCTTTGATTTTTGCTGAGTCGAGTGTGGCACTCTGTCCTTAAGACAATATTGCCCCGTATGTATCTTTTATACGTCCCGGACAATTCGTCTCCCAAGATAAAACAGCAATGGAACAATTGAGCAAAGGAAACTCAAGAGCTACCGTGAAGAATATTGAATAATGAAATGATGCTAGGAAGTTATAGGAAGAAATGATTTTCTGGTTGTATATTTTCGTGTATATCAAGTGTGTCTCAACAATGGTGTAAGGGGTGTTTATATAGGTGAGGAAGGGACTGTTTGACTGCCTCCATAACAGCCATTATTGGCCAAATAATGATCATTATGGAGGTAGTAAAGCCACCAAATTAAAGGAGAGAAATACCAACGGATGCCATTATAGGAGGTGTAATTCAACCAAAATAAATGGCTGAATTGAGTGCTGGACGTTTCTGTTCGTGTCTGTCAAAATTCTGAATTTCTGAAAACTTTAGGGACCAAACTGTACATCTTGAAACTTCAGGGACCAAGCCCGTGACCCGTGACCCGTGAACCCGGAACCCAGAACCGGAACCGGACCGGACGGGCGGGCGGCAGCGGCGCGCGTGTGGTCTTTCCTCGAACCGAAGCACATCTAGGTCCTCCTTCCTTTAAACACATGGGATACCCCTTGGGGTCCCAAACCCCAAACAAATTTCGAGTCTTATATACACAACAATTCTTTCTTCCTCTACCGATGAGGGAGAATTGAACACAACACCACACTTTCCATGCTTCAAACACCTCACTTCGTGGACCAATATCTCTTTCATTTCTCAATGAAATTTGACGATTCTTGGCCCTACGGTTATCTACGTACTTAGTAGATCATGCATGTGTGAAGAACCGAATTCTCCAACATACGTAACACTAGTGTTTATGCCGTTAAAGTTGGTCGATCGCAACTCCCGCCATAGGCAAATTTCCAACAATCCCCTCTTGAAAGAGATTTTGGCGCACTCACATGGTGCCTTTTTCATTTCCAGCAATATTTCAGCGGACCGATGTTGCATAAGGAGAGGTAGCATCAACTTTGAACCTTCCATAGTTGAATACCATCGGACTTACTTACTGCGCGGTGAACGTGATATCTTGAACCGTCAGTGTTTAGTGTAAGCCAAGTCAATGGTACCAACACAACAAATTCCCTTACTCTCTTCTTCGTAATGTTTTATCCGTTTTGGCCATGGACAACGTCTTGGATTCTTAAGTGTGTTCATTTTGAGGCGGCCCGTCCTCGCACTTAAATAGGTGGTCTCCTATAAGGTATCCTGCTATACCCCACTTCACAAGTGTTAGGAACCATTAAAAGTTTCCCAAGAACCTAACCTCAACTGTTGATGATCATTACAGGTTTTGAAAACTTAACATTTACCCATACTGCAGATAGCACTTAACGTCTATCGCGGGAACGACTTTGGATTTAGTGTTTCTTTTCAGAAATCACTATCCGAAGTGCTCATACTTCCACTGAAGCGGTCAACTGAACCTTTACAACTTCGTTTTCCCATTGAACCAAATTACTGGGATCTCCAGTTCGTAAGGTTGGGTTACCACTGTATTGGTCCTTATATTTTGGGTTTTAAGCCCATTCCCCTAGACAGGCAAGCCATCTGATCCATGAGTAGGCCCTTTGTCAATGGGTCTGCAATATTATCCTTTGACTTGATGTAATCAATGGATATTATACCCGTGGTGATCAGTTGCCTAACGGTCTTATGCCTCCGTCGAATATGACGAGATTTGCTGTTGTACATAGTATTCCGTGCCCTTCCTAGAGCCGACTGACTGTCGCAGTAGATTATTACCGAAGGTACGGGTTTGTTCCAACATGGAACATCCTCTAAGAAGTCATGAAGCCACTCAGCTTCTTCTCCTGTTTTGTCTAAAGCGATAAACTCCGATTCCATTGTGGATCGGGCGATGCAAGTTTGCTTAGAGGATTTTCAAGACACAGCCCCACCACCAATTGTAAATATATACCCACTGGTGGACTTGGTGTTCTCTATATCAGATATCCAGTTTGCATCACTGTACCCTTCTAGTACAGCTGGATATCTCAAATAGTGCAGCCCGTAATTTAACGTGTATTTCAGGTATTGTAATACCCGATTCAACGCCTTCCAGTGATTATCACTCGGATTACGGGTGAACCTAGCCAACTTATTGACTGCGTAAGCAATATCAGGTCGGGTGCAATTTGTTATATACATCAAACTACCGATCACCTGTGCATATCGCTCATGGTATACAGGTGCACCATGATTTTTATCAAGCTTTTGATTTGTATCCATTGGTGACTTTATCGGTGAACTGTCTAACATCTCGAACTTTCTCAAAACATCCTCGATGTAGTGAGACTGAGATAAGACCAGTTCGTCAGACGTCTTAGAGATTTTAATCCCTAAGATGACATATGCGATACCCATATCCTTCATGTCGAAGCATTGTTTCAACATGTTCTTAGTCTCTAGGATTACCCTAGGACTGCTTCCTATGATTAACATGTCGTCTACATACAGGCATATCATAACAAATGAGTCAGAGTTACCTTTCGTGTAAACACATTTATCACACTCATTAATGGCGAACCCTTTCGATAGTAGAGTACTATCAAATTTTTCGTGCCATTGTTTCGGGGCTTGTTTCAGCCCGTACATAGATTTGACAAGTCTACAGACTTTCTTCTCTTGCCCTTGAACCACATACCCCTCGGGTTGGTCCATATAAATTTTTTCTTCCAAATCACCATTTAGGAAGGCTGTCTTGACGTCCATTTGGTGTATCTCAAGGTCACGCAAAGCTGCGATCGCAATGAATACCCGTATGGATGTCATCCGGGATACTGGGGAGTAGGTATCAAAGTAGTCAAAGCCTTCTGTTTGCCGATAGCCCTTGACTACCAACCTGGCTTTGTACTTGTCTATAGACCCATCTGCTTTGTATTTCCGTTTGAGTATCCACTTACACCCCAACGGTTTATTTCCCGGAGGAAGATCAACCAACTCCCACGTATGGTTATGCAGAATGGAGCCTATTTCACTCTCAATAGCTTCTTTCCAGAGCGGTGCTTCTGGAGTTGACAACGCCTGAGCAATTGTCCTAGGTTCATCATTAACCATATAAGCTACAAAGTCAGGACCAAAGGATTTATCCTTCCTGACCCTTTTACTTCGCCTTAGATCCATCTCTGGAGTCTCCAAGTTCTGAGAATCTGGAACACTAGATTTCGGATGTTCAGCCACCTCGAGATTCGCTAGATCTGAACCATTCAGATTCGGGCAGTCAAGGACTCCCGGTTCTTGAGAGCTTTGTGCATAACTTCATTTGCGAGAGGTTATGTCTTTCTCCTTTATAGGAAAGGTACTTTCAAAGAATAGAGCATTCCTTGATTCCATTATTGTACCCTGGTGGATATCTGGAATATCTGACTTATGCACTAAGAAGCGATAAGCACTACTGTTATTTGCATATCCGATGAATATGCAATCTACAGTCTTAGGCCCAATCTTGACCTGCTTTGGCTTGGATATTTCAACCTTTGCCAAATAACCCCACACCTTAAAGTATTTGTAGGTGGGTTTCTTTCCCTTCCATGATTCATATAGAGTTTTGTCCTTACCCTTATGTGGGACTCTGTTAAGAATCATATTAGCGGTAAGGACGGCTTCTCCCCACATATTTTGTGGAAGACCGGAATTGATAAGCAAGGCATTCATCATTTCATTTAATGTGCGGTTCTTACGTTCCGCCACACCGTTTGATTGAGGTGAGTATGGAGCCGTCGTTTGATGAATAATGCCTTCTTGGGCACAGTATTCCTCAAAAGGCGCTACATATTCTCCCCCTCTATCGCTACGAATGGATTTAATCTGTAGGCTTAGTTGATTCTCAACTTCTGCTTTGTAACGTCGAAACGCTTCAAAGGCTTCATCCTTACTTTTCAACAAGTAAAGGTAACAATACCTTGTGCTATCATCTATAAATGTCACAAAGTACTTGTTCCCCCCTCTAGTTTGTGCAAACTTCAAATCACATATATCTGTGTGAATAAGTTCTAGAGGAGCGGTATTCCTTTCGACGGATCGAAAAGGAAGCTTAGTAAGTTTTGCCTCTACGCACACCTCACACTTATGTTGAGGGTTTACGTCGATAGACGGCAACAACTCCATCTTTACCAAATTTTTGAATAGACTTGTAGTTAACGTGTCCTAATCTATGATGCCATAAATTAGAAGACTCAAGCAAATAAGAAGAAGGTTCAACTTTATTTCCTTGACGCAATACAGACATGACATTCACTTTGAAGAGGTCTTCACAGACGAAGCCTCTCCCTACAAATGTGTCATTTTTAGTGAGTACAAACTTATTGGATTCAAACACTAGCCTAAAACCAGCATTAACCAATAAAGGTCCAGAAACTAAATTTCTTCTAATTTCGGGGACGTGCATCACTTCCTTCAGAGTGAGTTCCTTGCCAGAAGTCATCTTCAGGACCACCTTTCCAACCCCTAGCACGTCCGAGGAAGCGTTGTTGCCCATGAAAAGCTTTTTGTCGGAGACCGGAGTGTACGTGGAGAAGACATCTTTGTTGGAACAGATGTGTCTTGTTGCACATGTGTCCACCCACCACTGCATCGGATTCTCAACCAAGTTGGCTTCTAGCACCACGGCCGAGAGATCCTCAATCATGTCATCCAGGAGCGTGTCCTTGACGACGTTAGCTTGAGCCTTGCCTTTCGACTTGGCTTTCTGTTGTTGCTCAGTCTTGAGCTTGCGGCATTCCTTGATCCTATGACCAGGTTTCCGACAGTGATGACAGTTACCTCTGAACGTCTCATTGCGGGGCTTTGCCGTCTTTGTGGAACTTCCGCTTGTTGCTTGTTTTCCCTTTGGCCTCAGCCAGATTTGCCTTTGCCTCAAAGATGTTGTCTCCCCTTTGGCAAGGTCTTCTTATTATCTTCCTGGATTTGCAGTTTGATACCAAGCTCTTCAAAGGTCATCTGCTTTGTCTTGAGTTTCAAGTAACTCATAAACTCATTCCATGAAGGAGGTAACTTTTCAATCGGTGATGCAACCAAAAGCGCCGTTTGGCTTGATCCTTCCAAATCCAGGTGATGTAAAATCATTTGGAATTCCTGGACTTGGGACATCATTGTCTTCTTGTCCACCATTTGGAATTTTAGAAATTTCCCAACGATGAACTTCTTAGTACCGCATCTTGTGCGTTGTACTTCTTTGCGCTTTTCCTCTGACTCTTTGGCGGTGCCAGCGGTAGAATAGACCGTGTAGAGGGTGCCAAGCGATTCAAGATATAGTTCTTGCACATGAAATCGCTATGATTTCACGCATCACGAAACCATCTTCATGCCGTTAACGACATGGATACCAAGGCCCCTTCACCCGTTTGAGCGGGCGAAGAGTCCATTTCATCTCCAGCTTGTGAAGGATCTTCAGAAGGAACCGGCCATGCCCATAACTGTTAAGTAGAACAACATCTTTTGCTGCCATCTTTTAAATTCTGATCCCATGAACTTTTCAGGGCGATCATGGTGGTGTGAAGAAGAGGGTGGAGCTCCAACAGTCGGGAAGGCAGCAGTGTTACTGCCTTGAACAGGAGCCGCAGCAGCAGCAGTGAAGGCGACGGAGTTACTGCCTTGGCCAAGATGGCGGCGATGGCGGGAAGGCAAAGAACGTTGCCTCGAGAGGCGGCAGAGCAAAGAACATCGGTCATATTTCCAGCCATGTTATTACAGTTACCGTAAGCAAAATATTGTCTTAAGTTGTTGGGTTACAAGGATTTGCAAGAAACGAAAATTACAAGTAACTGCTAAAGTACGAATTGAAATTATAATTCAACTAGAAATTGAAAATTACAATATAAGTTGAACAAGAAGATCGAAAACTACTTTGATTTTTGCTGAGTCGAGTGTGGCGCTCTGTTCTTAAGACAATATTGTCCCGTATGTATCATTTATACGTTCCGGACAATTCGTCTCCCAAGATAAAACAACAATGGAACAATTGAGCAAATAAAACTCAAAAGCTACCGTGAAGAATATTGAATAACGAAATGATGCTAGGAAGTTATAGGAAGAACTGATTTTCTGGTTGTATATTTTTGTGTATATCAAGTGTGTCTCAACAATGGTGTAAGGGGTGTTTATATAAGTGAGGAAGGGACTGTTTGATCGCCTCCATAATGACCCATTATTGGCCAAATAATGACCATTATGGAGGTAGTAAAGCCACCAAATTAAAGGAGAGAAATACCAACAGATGCCATTATAGGAGGTGTAATTCAGCCAAAATAAATGGTGAATTGAGTCGGACGTTCTGTTAGGTAATCTGTCGAAATTCTGAATTTCTGAAAACTTTAGGGACCAAACTGTACATCTGAAAGAATTCTGGTCCAAACTGTACATCTGAAGCTTCTAGGATCAAACTGTACTTCTGGAAAGTTTTCTGGCCTAAAAAGATAATATCAGAAGGCCCACAGCCCGTGACCCGTGACCCGTGACCCCGGAACCCGGAACCCGGAACCGGAACCGGACCGGACGGGAGGGCGGCAGCGGCGCGCGTGTGGTCTTTCCTCGAACCGAAGCACATCTAGGTCCTCCCTCCTTTAAATACATGGGATACCCCTTGGGGTCCCAAACCCCAAACCAATTTCGAGTCTTATATACACAACAATTATTTCTTCCTCTACCGATGAGGGAGAATTGAACACAACACCACACTTTCCATGCTTCAAACACCTCACTTCGTGGACCAATATCTCTTTCATTTCTCAATGAAATTTGACGATTCTTGGCCCTACGGTTATCTACGTACTTAGTAGATCATGCATGTGTGAAGAACCGAATTCTCCAACATACGTAACACTAGTTTTTAAGCCGTTAAAGTTGGTCGGTCGCAACTCCCGCCAAAGGCAAATTTCCAACAATCCCCTCTTGAAAGAGATTTTGGCGCACTCACATGGTGCCTTTTTCATTTCCAGCAATATTTCAGCGGACCGATGTTGCATAAGGATAGGTAGCATCAGCTTTGAACCTTCCATAGTTGAATACCATCGGACTTACTTACTGCGCGGTGAACGTGATGTCTTGAACCGTCAGTGTTTAGTGTAAGCCAAGTTAATGGTACCAACACAACAAATTCCCTTACTCTCTTCTTCGTAATGTTTTGTCCGTTTTGGCCATGGACAACGTCTTGGATTCTTAAGTGCGTTCATTTTGAGGCGGCCCGTCCTCGCACTTAAATATGTGGTCTCCTACAAGGTATCCTGCTATACCCCACTTCACAAGTGTTAGGAACCATTAAAAGTTTCCCAAGAACCTAACCTCAACTGTTGAGGATCATTACAGGTTTTGAAAACTTAACCTTTACCCATACTGCAGATAGCACTTAACGTCTATCGCGGGAACGACTTTGGATTTGGTGTTTCTTTTCAGAAATCACTATCCGAAGTGCTCATACTTCCACTGAAGCGGTCAACTGAACCTTTACAACTTCGTTTTCCCATTGAACCAAATTACTGGGATCTCCAGTTCGTAAGGTTGGGTTACCACTGTATTGGTCCTTATATTTTGGGTTTTAAGCCCATTCCCCTAGACAGGCAAGCCATCTGATCCTTGAGTAGGCCCTTTGTCAATGGGTCTGCTATATTATCCTTTGACTTGATGTAATCAATGGATATTATACCCGTGGTGATCAGTTGCCTAACGGTCTTATGCCTCCGTCGAATATGACGAGACTTGCCATTGTACATAGTATTTCGTGCCCTTCCTAGAGCCGACTGACTGTCGCAGTGGATCATTACCGAAGGTACGGGTTTGTTCCAACACGGAACATCCTCTAAGAAGTCATGAAGCCACTCAGCTTCTTCTCCTGCTTTGTCTAAAGCGATAAACTCTGATTCTATTGTGGATCGGGCGATGTAAGTTTGCTTAGAGGATTTTCAAGACACAGCCCCACCACCAATTGTAAATATATACCCACTGGTGGACTTGGTGTTCTCTATATCAGATATCCAGTTTGCATCACTGTACCCTTCTAGTATAGCTGGACGTTTCTGTTCGTGTCTGCCGAAATTCTGAATTTCTGAAAACTTCAAGGACCAAACTGTACATCTTGAAACTTCAGGGACCAAACTGTACATCTGAAAGAATTCTGGTCCAAAAAGTTTTCTGGCCCAAAAAGATAATATCAGAAGGCCCACAGCCCACGACCTACGACCCACGACCCGTGACCCGTGAACCCGAGAACCCAGAACCCGGAACTGAATTCGGATCGGACGGGTGGGCGGCGGCGGCGCGCGTGTGGTCTTTCCTCGAACCGAAGCACATCTAGGTCCTCCCTCCTTTAAACACATGGGATACCCCTTGGGGTCCCAAACCCATAACCAATTTCGAGTCTTATATACACAACAATTCTTTCTTCCTCTACCGATGAGGGAGACTTGAACACAACACCACACTTTCCATGCTTCAAACACCTCACTTCGTGGACCAATATCTCTTTCATTTCTCAATGAAATTTGACGATTCTTGGCCCTACGGTTATCTACGTACTTAGTAGATCATGCATGTGTGAAGAACCGAATTCTTCAACATACGTAACACTAGTGTTTAAGCCGTTAAAGTTGGTCGGTCGTAACTCCCGCCAAAGGCAAATTTCAAACAAATAGTTATAGATTATAGAATATCTTATACTTTCACTAGTATTTATGAAATTTACCCCAATATATATGTACATTAATTGGCTAATTTCATTACAAAACTGTGATATTCGTCAAGTGGCGGAGCATGCACATTATTCCGACGTACGTGTTAGTTGTGCTCAATACATAAGGACGAATACTATTAAGCAGCCAGTAATATTTTGTACTCCCTACACTTTTTTTTTGTTGACGAAGGAACCCGCAGCCGCTACTCTTTCGAGTGCGCACAGAGTAAACCCCGGACTGACGCAATAGCCTGCAAACCACGTCAGCCGATTAACTACACTTGGCAAGCCATGTGTGACAGGCTCAACCAAGAAGGTTTATGCAGGGGATCGAACTCGTGACCTTGCGGTCCCGCGCTCTACTGCTACACCAACTTGGCTACACTTGCGGGTTGTACTCCCTACACTTTGACCATACAAAACTGTGATATTCGTCAAGTGGCAGAGCATGCACATTATTCCCACGTACGTGTTAGTTGTGCTCAATACACAGGGACCGTAAAACTATATTAATCTCTCTTGGAGAGTCTTTCTCATTAATATAAATATATATAGTGTGTACATTGTGGAATCCTAATCCAATAAGGATTATATTTCTATCATAATTATACAACACTAAATATTACAAAATATATGAGGTATATTTAATAATATACGCTAATACACCCCCTCAGTCGGAGTGGGAGGAGGCCGGACGCTAAGACTGGATCTGAAGTCGAGGAACAACTGTCTAGGTAGTCCTTTAGTGAATATATACGCATAATGATACGAAGAAGGCATATGCAACACCTTAACATGACCGATAACAACCTTCTCACGAACAAAGTATATGTCCATCTCAATGTGTTTGGTTCGATGATGCTGAACCGGATTATGAGATAAGTATATTGCGGATATGTTATCACAGTACACCAATGACACCTTACGCAAGGGACATTGAAGCTCCAAAACAAGGTTTCAGAGCCAGCAGATCTCAACAACAACATTTGCAATGCCTCTCTACTCTGCTTCTGCACTCGAACGGGATAGGGTGGCTTGCCTCTTGGCAGACCATGAAATGAGATTATCCCCTAAGAACACACAGTAGCCAGAGGTGGAGCGTCGCATGTCCAGACAACCTGCCCAATCAGCATCCGTATATGATAATAACATGGTCAGTGCTGAGGGTATAGATGTAATCCATAATCAAGTGTGCCCTTAACGTACCGAATGATACGCTTAAGAGCAGTAAAATGAGGCTCCCTGGGGGCATGTATGAATAAGCATACCTTCTGAACAACATAAGCAATATCGGGCCTGGTGAAAGTAAGATATTGTAGTGCACCTGCAAGACTCCTGTAAAGGGTAGGATCGGACACTGGATCACTATCAACAACACTAAGCTTTGATTTAGAGTCAACCGGAGTGGCTATTAACTTGCAGTTTGCCATTTTATCCCTGTATACTATCTCCTCTGCATATTTGCGCTGACGCAAAAACATAGTATCTGCATACCTAGTCACTGATATCCCCAAAAAGTAACTCAATTTCCCCTAGTCGGTCATAGCAAATTCGGTTTTAAGCAATGCAATGATCTCATTTTTCAACAAATCAGAGGAGGCAGTAAGCACAATGTCATCCACATATAACAACAAATAAGTAATGCTACTACCTCTATAAAAACTAAATAGATAATTATCACACTTGCTTCATACAAACCCAATCCGCATAAATGTATTGTACAAAGCGATCATATCACGCTCTAGGGGCCTGTTTCAAACCATAAAGTGACTTACGGAGACAACATATATACTGAGGGGCTGCTGGATGGACAAAATCAGGCGGCTGGTGCATGTAAACAATTTCTTTCAAATTCCCATGTAGAAATGCATTCTTCACATCAAGCTGATGAATCGGCCAATGCTTACTCATAACAATACTCAGAACTGTGCGAATGATAGCTAGTTTAACAACTGGACTAAACGTCTCACCACAATCAATACCCTCCTGCTGATTAGTGCCATTGGCCACAAGTATCGCCTTATATATCTCTAGATCACCACTGTCTCTGTATTTGTGACGAAAAAGCCACAGGCATCGGATCACATTCACCCCCTCCAGTCTAGGAACCAAATCCCAAGTGTGCTGGTTTGTTAATGTATTAAATTCCTCACGCATAGCTGCATTCCAATTAGGATCTAGTTTGGCTAATTTGGAGCTTTTGGGAATTGGGGATATGGTTTGTGCGGATAGGTTAAACTAGACTTTGGGTTTGAAAATCCCGTGTTGGGAACGGGTTTTCATATGGTGCATGAGGGTAGGGGTGGGTCGGGAATTATGGGATGGTGTTGGGTTAGAGGTTCCGGTGGCAGTAGCGGTGTCGGGTGGGTGTTTGGTGTGGTCTACAGAATACGGGGTAGAACAAGAGGTGTCGTGTGTTCGGATATGGTTGGTTTGGGTCGGGGAGTTGGTCCGATCGGGTGGGTTGGGGCTACTGGTGACGAATTCGGTGACGGGGAATGGAGTGGGTTGATAGAGTTCTAGGTACGGGTACTGTCGTGGGGTCGGGTTATCGGTACAGTGGTGGTATCGGTGGTGGGGACACTAGGGTTGACTAGAATGGCGGCAGATGATGGCTGTAACACTGGAGATATCGGTAGCGGTTGCCGGTGGGTGGTCGGAAAGATGACCGGGTGTGACAATGAGACGTTGGGCCGATTACCGGTGGTGGTGTTGGCAGTCGATAATGGTAGAGATGAGGACGGAGATGGTAACAGTGACTCAGCTACGCTGCCGGATGTGGCAGCGGTAGATGGCAGTGACGGGGGTACGATAGTGGATTGATGCAGTTCGCTGAGTATGACGGGGGATATTGCGGACTCGTCTAGGAAAATGTAGTCCATTTTTTGGTATTTTTTTATGTTCGAAAATGGGAATATGGTCTTGTCAAACGTGATGTGAATTTGACGAATGGACAGGTCATAGCATAAATAACCCCTACGATTAGACGAGAAACCTATGAATGCACATGGAGTGGTTCGGGGTGCTAATTTATGAGGGGCGATGGAGGCGAGGTTTGAATATCAAAGACAACCGAAAATCCGAAGGTAATCATAGGAAGGGATCCGACGATAGAGAATTTCGGTGGGTGTTTGTTGTGAAGAGTACTGGTGGGTAAAATACTTTGGATGTATTCTACCATTTTAACTGCATAGACCCAAAATGATGGGGGGAGAGGCATGAAAAAAAATGGTACGAACCATGTTGTTGATAGTACAGATGATTCATTCGGCTTTTCCTTTTTGGGGTGAGGTGTGGGGACAGGAGTAAAGGAAAATCATGTCATTATTGGTGCAAAAATTATGAAATGTGGAATTATTAAACTCACGGACGTTATCATATTGAAATAATTTGATGGATTTTCAAATTGTGTGTTTGATAAAGTTACGAAACTCAAGAAACTTGGTAAAAATTTTAGACTTAAATTTTAGAGGATAAATCCAGATAAAGTAAGAAAAGTCATCTAATAACACAAGATAGAATTTATGACCTAGTGAACTAATAACAGGAGATGTTCATAAATATGCATGAACAATATCAAATGGAGAAAATGTAACACTTAAAGAAGACTGAAAAGGGAGGCGAACGTGTTTGCCTAAAGGGAAAGAAAAACAATGTTGGGCAGATTTTCCACTAGGATAAAAAATTAAATTATTGTTCCGAAGAAAATTAAAAACATGAGCTCCTGGATGTCCAAGTCTATTGTGTCAGGTTGACGGAGAGATTGTTGTTAAAGCGGTGGGAGAAGAGACTTGGGTAGTTAGAGAAGTGGGAGGGGTGACACTGGCACCCGACGTAGGTAGGAAATGATAGAGGCCCCCTCACTATTGCATCGTGTAAGGAGTTTTCCGGTACGTAGGTCCATTACAGAAAACCCAAATGGGTCAAAATTAATTGATACATAATTATCTTTGGTAAATTTTCTAACAAAGATTAAGTTTTTGATAATGTGTGGGGCATAGAGAACGTTATTTAAGGAGAAGTGGGGATGCGGTGGTGGGGTTAGGTGTGGCCAAAATCCTGAATTAGAATGTGATGACCGTTTCCAACCAGAATAGCTAGTGGAGTATTTAAATTACGCATTTGAGAAAGATTATCAAAATTATTGGTGAGGTAAGACGTGGCGCTCGTATCCATAAACCATGCATTATCGAGCTTCTGATTAGTCAATGTGCCGAAAGCCTGGCCCAAACTGGATTGGGGAAGGCCTGGAGCAGACTGTTAGGCTCCAGGATATTGGTCCTGATGGTTATGGCCTGTTGGTGGTGCGCCCAGACTGTTGGGCTGCAGGCAATTGGGCCTGATAGCTGAGGCCCGGTGGTAGTGTGCCCAGGCTACTGGGTCGCTGAAGTAGCTAATTTGGTAGTTAGGCCGCAGACGTTGGGTAGTTGTTTGCTCCTACTGTTGTTAGAAAAACCATCAAGGGTAGTCTCCGCAATAAGGTCTGCCAAAAAAGAAAAAGTTGGGGGGTTCGAGGCGTAGCCGAGGTGTATGTGAGGCAGAATTGTCCATATACGAGGTGTTTATCGGCTTATGGAGGCTGTATACGAGTAGTATACGACCTGTTGGAGAAATATTAAAGGTGAGAAGATTGTATATTAGTGATATATCATAGATATACGGGGTCGTGGAGGTCTAGGTTGTTGTGTACGAGGTGTATATCAGCGTATATCGGCGGTATACCAATGGTATACAGCCGATTTAGCGCTGGAAAATGGAGGAGAAGGGCTGTAGATTTGAGTGTTTAGGGTAGGGAGGAACGTTTGACTTCTGATACCATGTAGAATTGTATTAATAACTCTTGGGAGTCTTTCTCATTAATACAAATATATATAGTGTGTATATTGTGGAGTCATAATCCAATAAGGATCATATTTCTACCATAATTATACAACACTAAATATTACAAAATATATGAAGTATATTTAATAATATACGCTAATAGGGACGAATACTATTAAGCAACCAGTAATATTTTGTACTCCCTACACTTTGACTAGGTATGGATTTTAAGAGAGATGTTTTTTGAAAAAAAAAATTACATACATATTTCTTCCATTTTAAATTAAGATTAAAATGTAAATGTTAAAGTTATGTTATTTTTAATATAAAATAGATATTATTCTTCTAAATGGACAAAAAAGAAAAGTATTTTTTATAAATTGGAACGGTGGAAATATCATTTAGTAGTGGTTTTGGTACCTCCCAGTCGGCTAAAGGCGCAATGGCTTTTGGTTTTGAATCCGGCTAAGGTGTGAGCAAGGGTATCTTCTTTGGGGTCTATCACCATAGCCAATAGCGAATGCACGTGCGGTTAAGACAGGTCATGCTTCTCCTACCTAATGCAATTGGCAGACCCATATGTCTGTAATTTCATACAGAAAAAGGAAGATTAAAAACTCATCGATCTTCTTACCGCTCTGTGGGGGTCTTCATTCACTCTTCTCTTACTTTCCCTACTTATTGGCATTTTATTTTGGGTATAATGTAGATGAGATAACATATACTACGAGGACTAACTTTACATGATAAAATCATACAATACCTAACAATAAAACCAAGATAACTTTGCTCATTTTCTTATTTTATATTTTCTTTAAAACAACGATAAATTATTTACTCCCTCCTCTTCACAATAAGTGATTGTTTTAGCTTGTGAACACCCCTTAAGAAAGTGCTCACTTCTAGAAAATTAGGAGCGCTCTTACTAATTTACACCTAATTAATTTTTACCACTTTCTAAGTTGACATTGGGTATTGAAATTTGAATATTAATAGGTGATAATTAACGAGGTGAGTATCATTAAGTGAAACACTTCACAAAATTTGAATTATGAATAGACTTCAATTTAGGGGTATCATTAGTAAGTAGACTCAATTTTAATTGCAAATTTGAATTATGAATGAAAATTTAAATTGGAGCCCACTTTTTAACATTTTCACCAAACAACAACAATAATATACCCAGTGAAATCCTACAACGCAGGGTTTGGAGATGGTAGAGTGTACGCAGACCTTACCTCTACCTTGGTAGGTAGAGTGAATGTTTCCAAAATACCCTCGGCTCAAGACAAAGCATAAGCACAAGCAAAGCAAGAGAAACGGTCAGACCAGGACACAAAATTTAACGCAGTATGAAAATGATAGTAACAAAAGCGAATAAGCCATGATAGCGCGTTCTGAAAAAGGAATCGGTAACTAATGAAGGTAAATAAGATAAACAAAGTACACTAAATAATTCATAGCAGCAGAAATCAAGCGACAGAGAACTATAAAGCAATACTGCACCTACTAGTATGATAGGCTAAGCAGGCCTACAATAATAAAACTACAACTACCAGTTACCAGTTTGTAAGCGTAAGTAGGACTACGCTCAGCTACCTACTACCCTTCTACCCTAACATGTGTCCTCTACAACCCCTATGTAAGGTCATGTCCTCAGTAAGTTGCACCTACGTCATATCCCATCTAATCACCTCTCCCCAATTCTTCTTCGGCCTACATCTACCCCTCCTGAACCAGTCCATAGCCAACCTCTCACACCTCTGCACTGGGGAATTTGTGTCTCTCCTTTGTATATTCCCGAACTATCTCAACCTTACTTCCCGCATCTATCCTCCACCGAGGCCATTCCCATTCTGTTTCGGATATCATCATTTCTAATCTTATCCCTCTTTGTATGCCCAAACATCCATCTCAGTATCCTCTTCTCCGCAACTTTCATCTTTTGGATGTGCGAAGTCTTGACTAGCCAACACTCCTCCCCATACAATATAGTCGGTCTAACCACCACCCTATAGAACTTGCATTTACGTTTTGGTGGCACATTTTTATCGCACAAGATTCCAGATGCGAGCTTCCATTTCATCCACCCTGCCCCAATACAATGTGTGACATCATCATCAATCTCTCCATTCCATTGGATAATAGACCTGAGGTACTTGAAGCTTCATTTCTTTGGAATGACCTGAGTACCAAGCCTCACCTCTACGCCTTTCTCATGCTCGCTCCCGTTACTGAACTTGCACTCCAAGTATTTTGTCTAGGTTCTACTCAGCCTGAACCCTTTAGACTCCAGTGTCTTTCTTTAAACCTCCAATATAACGTTTACTCCGCTGTGAGTATCATCAATTAGGACTATGTCATCTGCGAATAACATACACCATGGAACCTTCTATTGGATTTGTCGCATTAGTCCATCCATCACCAAGGCAAATAAGAATGGACTAAGAGCTGATCCTTGGTGCAACCCCATCATTACTAGAAAGTGCTTTGAGTCTCCTCCCATTGTCCGTACCCTGGTCTTGACTGCATCATACATATCCTTGATCGCCCTAGTGTACACCATAGGTACACCTCTAACCTCTAAACATCTCCATAAAACCTCCCTAGGGACTTTGTCATATGCCTTCTCGAGGTCGATGAAAATCATATGTAAGTCTCTCTTTCTCTCCCTCTACTACTCCACCAACCTCCCAATACGATGAATAGATTAGTCGAACGCCCCGGCATGAATCCAAACTGGTTCTCGAAAGTAGACATGCCTCTTCTCACCCTCATCTCCATGACCCTTTTGCAAACTTTCATAGTGTGGCTTAGCATCTTGATACCCCTATAGTTGTTGTAACTCTTGATGTCATATTTGTTCTTGTACAAAGGAATCATTGTACTCCACCTCCATTCTTTGGGAATTCTCACCATCTTAAAAATAACAGTAAATAACTCAGTTAGCCACTCCAAACCTGTCTTGCTTGCGCTCTTTCAAAATTCAACTGGGACCTTATCAGGCCCGATCGCTCGTCCCTTGCACCTCCTATGAACAACACCCTTAACCTTCTCAACCTTAATGCTTCTACAATATCCAAAATCCTGGTACCTTTCGGATTGCTCTAGATCTCCCAACATAATATCTTTATCTTCTTCTTCGTTCAAGAGTTTATGGAAGTAAGACTGCCAAATCCGTCTAATATGCGCGTCCTCCACTAGTACTTTGTCTTTCTCATCCTTGATGCACCTTACGTGATCCAAGTCACGGGCCCTCATCTCCCTCGCCTTGGCTAGTCTGTACAACTTCTTGTCCCCGCATTTTCCCTCTAATTCCACATACAGGAGTTCAAAAGCCGTCGTTTTCACTGCCGTAACTCCTAGCTTTGCCTCCTTCCTCGCCATCTTATACAATTCCCTATTCATCCACTTCTCCATCTCATCATTTCTTTTTACTAATTTCTCATACGCCGCTTTCTTTGCTTCCACCTTCTCTTGAACCTTACTATTCCACCACCAATCCCCTCGATGCCCACAACGGGTACCTCGCGAGACCCCTAGAACTTCCCTAGCTACCTCTCGAATGCAACTGGCCATCCTATCCCACATACCGGTCGCATTCCCACTATTCTCCCAAGCCTTATTGGCCATCAACCTCTCCCCCATCTTCTTTGCACTAGCCATGGTCAACCTCCCCCATTTGATTCTTAGCCTGTCATCCATAACCCTCATCTTATTCTCCATCTTGATCTCTAAATGCATCACCAAAATCTTATGTTGGGTTGTAAGATACTCCCTCGGAATAACCTTGAAATCTTTACAAAAAATTGTTGTCAACCTTTCTAAGGAGCAAAACGTCTATCTGAGTCTTATCCATCGAGCTACGGAAAGTCACCAAGTGCTCCTCCCTCTTCATAAACCTCGAATTGGCTATCACCATCCCAAAATCTTTAGAGAATTCTCCAAGAGTGAAACGCCTCCCCCGTTCCTGTCCCTGAGGCCAAACCCTCTATGCACGTCGTCATAACCCCCGGAAGTGACCCGATATGTCCATTGAAATCCCCTCCTACAAATAACTTCTCAATGGGTGGTATACCTCCCACCACCTCATCCACATCCTCCCCAAAGCACATTTTCTCCTCCTCATCCAAGTCCGCATGCGGCGCGTAATCACTAATAATGTTCATAGTGGACCCTACAACTACCAACTTAATCTCCATCATCCTGTCATTGACTCTCCTAACCTCTACCACCTGATCATTTAGCTCGCTGTCTACCAAAATGTCTACCACATTCCTATACCTCGACCTACCCGAGAACCATAATTTATACCCATCCACATCCTTAGCCTTAGGTCCTACCCATTCGATCTCCTGAACGCATGCTATATTAATCCTCATCTTCTTAAGAATCTTAACTAACTCTACGGACTTCCCTATTAAAGTCCCAATGTTCCAAGACCCTATTCTCAGTCTAGCATCTCCCTTACCCCACTTAGCCCCCTAACCCTCGCCTCCATCCCCGACCGAGAACATGACCCTAGTCTACCATCTTTTACCAACGCCACTAAACAAATATAAACTAATCAAAAGTTCACACTAAAAGGAGCATGAATCAATACTATAGCACAAGTCCGCAAGAATGTAGAAGCAAGTCTAACTACTGTGACAAGAATGATAAAACTATAGGCTAGAATGTAAAATTCAAGATTTAGCTACAAGGATGAGAGATTAAGAATCAGTAAGGGCGACTGGAGGTACCAACTCCAGGTGGGTAGAACCTGTTGGGTAGAGCATTGTTCACAGTCCTAACACTGTTCACCGACGGAGTTACTGTTCACCGGCGGAACTCAAAATTATCCTATAAAAGAAGGTTTAATTTTCTTCACTTAAAATTAAAACTAATTGCTAAATTAAATATGGCTACAACAGAAAATCATCAAAGGTCTTCACTTCAAATTGATCTAAATATTCCTTTTGAATCTGAGGGTGAGTATGTTGGTGGAGAACAATTTGATCTTAATACAGATACATTCATAATTCTTGACCTCAATAGTATTCCGAGTGAAGAAGATGTTACACAATTGAGTATAGGATTACAACCACCACTAGAAGAACCAAACTAAAATTCTGGTATGTTCCTTTCTGTTAGTTTTTTTTCTTTTTTCATGTTAATTAGATGATATTCGAATATGTAATCTATCTGTTAAAAGATTCAACATGAGAATTTTCATTCTGGGTGGATCCAAACAAATAAAGTGATTTTTTCGATAGCATTTGCATGTTTATGTAAGTCACATTTTATTTGAATTTCTTTAATTTTGTCCTTTTTTTAAGTAGATACAAATGATGAAGAACTGTCAGTGTAAACGTGTAAATATAGGAAACATATATTCCCTACCCATAATTAGACGTTTACAGTCAGGTCCATAAAGGAAAAAACGGAACTTAAGTGATGTTGAACATATAGCAGCGTATGAAATGCTATTTCAAATAAGTTGTTGGAAATTTACTAATGTGAAATTAAGTTTATCCCATTATTTATGACACGAACAATTGGGGCCCGCACGTCGGAAACGTCGTTTCCACACACGTGCACACGTAGTGCCAAGTATCACAAATTTCATTAGTGGAAGAGATATTGGTACGTACGTAATACGTTTGATACATAGAATGATGGACAGTTATTGGCCAAAATTCCACGTTGGTAAACGAAGGAAGAAGTGTATGATGAAACGAGTCGGAAATCGCCGCGAAAGGCCGCTGAGCAGCCCCGTCGGAGCCGAGGCGCCGGAGTGTCGCGGCGCTAATTGGGTGTTTAGTCACTGGAGCCGCGGCGCTAATTCGCAGAGCCGCGGCGCTTCGGAGGCAGAATGCTGCGATGGAAAGATGGAAAGTTCTGACTTTTGGGACTGGTTTTGGAACATTGAATCTCCATTATTTGGCACATTAATTCATCCATTATTTGGCTGAATGTAACCCCTCAATAAGTGTCATTACATGGCTATTAAAGGTCATTAGTTGGCTAGTTGAGGGGTCATCTCATTACACTATAAATTGAGGTATTTGGCTCAATTGTTGAACACTAAGAAAACACTTACAGAAATTTTCTGAAATCTTCTTCTTCCTCTCTAGCAAGTTTACTATACTCAAAGTTCTTCAAGAGTAACACTTGAGTTTCCTTTGCTCATTTGTTAAGTTGCTATTGTATCTTGGGAGACTATTGTCCGACAACGTAAAAGGATATATACGGAGAAATCTTGTCTTAAAGACAGAGTGTCATCACTCGACTCAGTATATTACAAGGAGTTTGTAACGTTCTTGATTCCAGTTTGTTGTAATATTTAGTTTATCCTTTCTAGCAAATTGTAATATTTACTTACTTTCCGTTTCATGCAATTGTTGTAACCCACATAAATATTGATGGAAAATTGAGTCAAGGAGTGAAGAAGATGGTGGCATCTAATTTTTCAACGAGTATTCATACAATTCGACGTATTTGGAGATTATCAAATTATGATGAAGGCACTTCGGATACTGTATGTAGTAGAAAGCCAAGAAATTCCGGTCGTAAAAGAGTTGAGCTTAACTATGATCACATGCGTCAAATCCCTTTACGAAATCAAACAACTCTTTTGTCTCTAGCTAGTTCAATGAATGTGAACAAAACCACATTGTTTAGGCGTTTACAATAAGGAGATATAAGTAGGCATTCGAATGCTATAAAACCGTATTTAAAAGATGAAAATAAAATATCACGACCACGGTTCTGCATATCGATGCTTGAAGGTGGTAGCATACCACGTGATCCAATTTTTAAGGGCATTTATAACATTGTCTACATTGACGAGAAGTGATTTTATTTGACGAACAAATCCGAGAAATTTTATTTGCTCGCACGTGAAGAAACTCCATTGTGCACTTGCAAGAGCGAAAATTTTATTGCAAAAGTTATGTTTATAGCTGCGGTAGCTCGGCCATGATTTGACGCACAAGGAAATGAGATCTTCTTAGGAAAAATTGGTGTGTTTTCTTTCGTCATAAGAGAACGGGCTAAAAGAGCTAGTGTCAATAGAGCTGCCGGCACTCTAGAGACAGTGACAAAAGATATCTCACGGTCATTTCTAATTGAAAAAGTTATTCCAGCTATTAAGGCAAAGTGGCCGAGAGAAGACTCAAATTGTCCAATATTTATTCAACAAGATAATGCAAGGATGCATATTCCGATAAAGAATTTTGCAGAGTAGCGAGGGAAGATGGATTTGACATTCACTTAGTATGTAAACCGGCGAATTCTCCAAATTTAAATGTTTTAGATCTTGGGTTTTTCATAGCAGTCCAATCCATACAACACAAGGAGGCACCAAAAACGGTTGACGAGCTTATTACTGCTGTTCAGAAGGCATATGAAGAATTTTCAATAATAAAGTTCAATCATATTTTTCTAACACTACAATCGTGTATGGTTGAGATCGCGAAAACAAAAGGTTCCCATGATTACATAATTTCGCATCTTAGTAAAGAAATGTTAGAAAGGAAGAGCCAACTTACATCTCAGCTAAAATGTGATCCTCAATTGCTACAAGAAGTTCTCGATTATATAGATTAATTTTTATTCCTAGTCACTTGACGTTTTGTTTCTTTTGAAAATTTGACAATGTAATTTTTCTTTCTTATATGTAATTTTTAGCATCCAGTTTGTCTAGTTTAACGAAAAAAGTAAACAAAGTTAATTTCATGGTCTATTTAGAGGAAATGCATGATTGAAGCGAGGGAATATATTACTGGTTCAAAATAAATTGTTGAAACTCTAAAGATCAATGAAAAAACCAAAGTTAAAAACAGTTCTCCCAATCTCTGCTAAGAACATTCTTTCTAATATATGATGATATCACAATATTTAAGAAAGGAATGTAAGCAAGCACTACATGGACAACTAAAAACTTAAAAAATGAGCAGTTCCATCACCAACAACTTTCTTTTGGTTTAAATAATCTTAATTATAAAAATTAGAAAGATAAATTTCAAGCTTAATTCTAACTGTCTGCGGTAGTTCTTGAGACGAGTCTTCAGTTTCGTTGTTCATTGAATCGTCAACCTCGTCTTCAACTACTATATTCATAGAGTCCTGAACAGCCTCAAGTGATTCTTCAACTTCCATCTCCATCGAGTCTTGAACTTTTTCAAGTGATTCTTCAACTTTCATATCCATGGATTCTTGAACAATTTCAAGTGATTCTTTAACTTTCATGTCGATCGAGTCGTGAATAATGTCACGATCCAAACCGGAGGGTCTTGACGGGTACCGGACCTTACCTGTCGGGTACTACTAATTGTTTTCAATCCGTATTCCAAAAAAAACCAGTAAATAATAATAACTGAAAATAAACAGAATCAGTGTTGAAAAATAAGAATAATTTTTCAGAATATAATCGAGCCCACTTAGTTCAAAGTGTGTCCTTAAGGAAATTATTCCCCTCACAGTACTCGAGGTTGATGGAATATCCCCTCCCAGGATAGAACGATTATCTTACCAGAATAGTAGTACTCCAAATTCAGGTAGCGGCGAACCACTCAACGGCAGTATATCACACATAATTTATTTGTGCAGAAGAAGAAGAAGTTTGTGTTGTTCAGAAAATTCGTAAGTAAAATTCTGACGAATCAAACGAATTTATAGCCATGGAAGTACTGTTTCTAAAGGTTTGCAACCCTTCTGAACAACCACTAAAACTGGTGGGAAATTTAAACATGGGAAAGAAACCGGGTCGCGGGTCAGACATGCGGATCCGGGTCACTAACGGGTAGGATTGGATAAGTTAATTAATTTAATTAAATAATAATTAAAAATTAAAGAAATTTTGGTCCAAAAAGATTATCAATCAAATCATTTGACCAAATCCAAATCTAAATCCAAAGCCGAAGCCGAGCCGAGCCGAGCCGAGTGACGACGACGGCGCGAGGGGAGACCCTCTTCTTAACCCTTTAGCAACAAGAAGGAGTACTTCTACTTATAAGTAGAAGAACTTTTCTTTCCACTACCGATGTGGGACAAATGCTTATTTTATAAAGCAAGAGGGAACTCCCACTTTTCTTTCCACTACCGATGTGGGAAAAATGCTTATTTCATAAAGCAAGAGGGAACTCCCTCCATTTCCCATTCAATCTATCATTTAAACCCAACAATCCCCCACATGAATGGGGAATGGCTGTAAGATAAAGGAATGCGCGGACAAGTGTGATATACAAGCGAGAATTGACTGCATCTGAATAAGTAGGTTTCCCTTTGAACTTTCCGTAGTGAACTTATATCGGATATACTCGATCAATCGGTAGATTTGATATATTTGAACTGTCGAACTTTGTTGTATACCTAGACAACATAAGTCACACAATCAACTCTCAACCGTTTATGGTTCTCACGGTTGTGTTCGTTTCAGCCATGAACACCTCATGGTTTCATGAGTGCGTAGAGAATGGGCCTTCACTGTCATTCCCCTTTAAAGCGGCTTACACTTAACACTCACATAGGTGATTTCTAAACATGTGGTCCTATAGCCACATTATTTGGTCATACACTGCCAGATTTAGATAATCATTAAAGAACCTTAATGCTTTATTAACTCATTAACACGCCATAAGGTTTTATCCTTATTTCTGAACATTGTCTTCATCCGAGAATGGGTTGAGTTATTTGACAATGTTGAACCGTCAATTACAACTTTGTTTGATCTCCTTGAACCTAGCTCTTGGGATCTCCAGTCTGCTAGGTAGAGTTACCACCATGATGACTTGTCATCGGCCTTAACCCCTTTCCCATTGATGATCTACTAACTCCCTCTCTAGATAAGCCTTTTGTAAGCGGATCCGCCACGTTATCTATTGACTTTACATAGTCAATCGTGATAACGCCACTAAAGAGGAGTTGTCTAACGGTATTGTGTCTCCGTCGTATGTGACGAGATTTTTCGTTATACATTACGCTCCTTGCCCTACCTATTGTTGCTTGACTGTCACAATGTATATATATAGGAGCCAAAGGTTTGGGCCAGAATGGAATATCTTCTAAGAAATTTCGGAGCCATTCAGCTTCTTCACCGGCCTTGTCCAAAGCTATAAATTCAGATTCCATTGTAGAGCGGGCGATGCATGTCTGTTTTGATGATTTTCAAGACACTGCTCCTCCACCAACGGTGAAAATATATCCACCCGTGGATTTAACTTCAGATGATCCAGTGATCCAGTTTGCATCACTATATCCCTCAATTACTGCGGGATATTTATTATAATGCAAAGCATAGATTTTGGTGTGTTTTAAATACCCCAAGACTCGTTTCATTGCCATCCAATGAGTTTGATTGGGATTACTCGTGAATCGACTCAGCTTTCTTATAGCACATGCTATATCTGGTCGTGTACAATTCATAATATACATCAAACTTTGCAAAACTCGTGCATAGTCCAATTGTGAGTCACTTTCACCTTCATTCTTTTGAAGTGCAAAACTTACATCAATTGGAGTCTTTACAACATTGAAATTTAAATACTTAAACTTGTCAAGTACTCTTTCAATATAATGAGACTGCGATAATGCTAGACCTTGTGGATTTTTATGAATTCTGATGTCTAAGATCAAATCAGCAACTCCTAAGTCTTTCATATCAAATTTGCTAGCCAGCATACGCTTCGTAGCATTTACATCGGTAATATATCTACTCATTATCAACATGTCATCAACATATAAACAAACAATGACTTCATGATTTGGAGTATTTTTAATGTAAACACATTTGTCACACTCATTAATCTTAAATCCATTTGCCAACATTGTTTGGTCAAATTTCGCATGCCATTGTTTGGGTGCTTGTTTAAGTCCATAAAGTGACTTAACAAGTTTGCACACTTTCCTTTCTTTACCAGGAACCACAAAACCCTCAGGTTGTTCCATGTAAATTTCTTCCTCCAATTCTCCATTTAAGAAAGCTGTCTTGACATCCATTTGATGGATTTCAAGACCATATACGGCCGCCAGTGCCACTAACACCCGAATAGATGTTATTCTTATTACCGGCGAGTATGTGTCAAAGTAATCAAGGCCTTCTTTTTGTCTATAACCTTTCACCACAAGTCTTTCCTTATATTTGTCAATAGTGCCATCAGCTTTCATTTTCCTTTTAAAAATCCATTTTGATCCTAAAGGATTATTTCCAGGAGGAAGATCAACCAATTCCCATGTATGGTTGTTCAAAATTGATTCAATCTCACTAATGACTGCCTCTTTCCAAAATATTGAATCAGAAGAAGACATCGCTGCTTTAAATGTTTGAGGCTCATTTTCAAGCAAGAATGTCACAAAATCTGGTCCAAAGGAAGTAGATGTCCTTTGACGTTTGCTACGCCTTGCATCCTCTTTACTTGGTGTATTTTTCTTTGGTTCTTCCAGCGGTCGTTTAGATCTTTCACTTGACGACTCACATTCAGTTTTATACGGATAAATGTTTTTAAAGAATTCAGCATTATCTGATTCAATTACCGTATTAACATGAATTTCGGGATTGTCCGATTTGTGAACCAAAAACCGACAAGATTTGTTGTTTGTAGCATAGCCAATAAAAACACAATCCACAGTTTTTTGTCCGATTTTTACCCTTTTGGGCAAAGGAACTTGGACCTTTGCTAAATACTCCCACACTTTGAAATATTTCAAGTTGAGTTTTCTTCCTTTCCATAGTTCATATGGAATAGATTGTGTTTTGCTGTGGGACACCCTGTTGAGAATTCGGTTAGCTGTAAGGATAGCTTCCCCCCACAAGCTTTGCGGTAAACCGGAACTTATTAGTAAGGCATTCATCATTTCCTTTAATATTCGGTTTTTCCTTTCCGCAATTCCATTTGATTGTGGTGTGTAAGGGGCAATAGTTTGATGAATAATTTCATATTCTAAGCATATCTCTGCAAAAGGAGATTCGTACTCTCCACCTCTATCACTTCTAATCATTTTTATCTTTTTATTCAATTGATTTTCCACTTCGTTCTTGTATTGCTTAAATGCATTAATTGCTTCATCCTTACTATTAAGTAAATACACATAACAATATCGAGTGCAATCGTCAATAAAAGTTATAAAATACTTTTTTCCACCGCGAGATGGTATTGACTGCATATCACATATATCTGTGTGAATTAAGTCTAAAGGATTTGAATTCCTATCAATAGACTTATATGAATGTTTAACAAACTTAGATTCAACATAGATTTCACATTTAGATTTATTACACTCGAATTTAGGCAATACTTCTAAATTAATCAATTTTCGCAAGGTTTTGTAGTTGACATGTCCTAAACGAACATGCCATAAATCATTTGACTCCAATAAGTAAGACGAAGCTGAATTTTCATTAATATTGTCAACAACCATTACATTGAGTTTGAAAAGGCCCTCAGTGAGGTAGCCCTTTCCTATGAACAAATCATTCTTACTTATTACAATTTTCTCACTAACTAACACACACTTAAACCCATTTTTGACGAGTAGTCCGGCTGAAACTAAATTCTTCCGAATTGTTGGGACGTGAATAACATTATTGAGAGTCAGGACCTTGCCGGAAGTCATCTTCAGAAGTATCTTCCCATATCCTTCAACATTGGCTGTTGCAGTATTTTCCAAAAACAGTACCTCTTCGGGTCCAGCGGGAGCATAGGTTGCAAATGCTTCTTTTGTAGCGCAAACATGTCGAGTGGCACCAGAATCAAGCCACCACTCCTTTGGGTTTCCAACCAAATTGGAATCCGATAGCATTGCATACAGATCATCCATATCATCATTCTTTTCCACCATATTGGCTTGTCCTTTTCCCTTGTTCTTTTTCGGGAGACGACAATCTGGGGCTTTGTGGCCAGCTTTCCCACAATTAAAGCAGTTTCCCTTGAATTTTTTCTTGTTGGAATCCTTCTCTTTTCCAGAATGTCTCTTCCTTTTCTTGTTCTTTTTCAGAGCAGCATCTTTAACGATGTTTGCCCCTTCAATTGGTGAAGTCTTACGGTACCTTTTCTCAGCGGTTTTGTTATCTTCCTCGATCTTGAGACGAATCACAAGATCTTCCAACTTCATTTCCTTTCTTTTGTGCTTAAGATAATTCTTGAAATCTTTCTATGAGGGCGGCAACTTCTCAATCATTGCAGCCACTTGGAACGCTTCATTTACTATCATACCTTCAACAATAAGGTCATGGAAGATAAGTTGAAGCTCTTGAACTTGGGTTCCAACGGTTTTTCCATCCACCATTTTGTAGTCTAGGAATTTGGCAACCACAAACTTCTTCAAGCAAGCATCTTCGATTTTGTACTTCTTTTCAAGTGCACTCCATAGTTCTTTGTAAGTCTCTACTGCACTGTAGACATTGTACAAGTCATCTTCGAAGGCACTCAAAATGTAGCATTTGCACAAAAAAATCAGCTTGTTTCCAAGCCTCAGTAACCATGAACTGTTGGTTGTCAGGCATGTCGGCGGCAGGCACGGGAGGGTCCTCACTGGTGAACTTTTGCATACCAAGGGTAGTAAGCCAAAAGAACATTCTTTGCTGCCATCCTTTAAAGTTGGCACCGGTGAACTTCGCAGGTTTCTCAGCCGGTGGCACAGCGGTACGGGTTGTAGGAGTTACCGCTGGTGCAGTATTCGCAGAGGTAGTTCCAGTCTCAATTGCCATTATTCGTTTGTCACTGTCAACTTGACAAACTGTTTTAGTTAATAAAACCAGAATAGCAAATCAATCACAGACTTAAACGATGAAGCTTTTATTTCTTCAAATCGCAGTATAATTATGAAACTTTAGTATTCCAACGAAGTTTTTATATCTTCGAGTCAGAATACTAATATTCATATGGAGTAGAAAACTACACAAGTTTTAATCTCCAAATCAGAATACAGCAACGATGAAGTTTTTATGTTCTTCAAATCGTTGTACAAGTATGAACTTTAATATTCCAACAAAGTTTTTATATCGTCAAGTCAGAATATGAAATTTCATACGGAGTAGAAAACCACACAGGTTTTAGTCTCCAAAACAGAATACAGATTAATCAAAAAATATAATTTTCTTAAGATTATTTTCAATCCGTATTCCAAAAAAAACCAGTAAATAATAATAACTGAAAATAAACAGAATCAGTGTTGAAAAATAAGAATAATTTTTCAGAATATAATCGAGCCAACTTAGTTCAAAGTGTGTCCTTAAGGAAATTATTCCCCTCACAATACTCGAGGTTGATGGAATATCCCCTCCGATGATAGAATGATTATCTTACCAGAATAGTAGTACTCCAAATTCAGGTAGCGGCGAACCACTCAACGGCAGTATATCACACATAATTTATTTGTGCAGAAGAAGAAGAAGTTTGTGTTGTTCAAAAAATTCGTAAGTAAAATTCTGAGGAATCAAACGAATTTATAGCCATGGAAGTACTATTTCTGAAGGTTTGCAACCCTTCTGAACAGCCACTAAAACTGGTGGGAAATTTAAACATGGGAAAGAAACCGGGTCGCGGGTCAGACATGCGGATCCGGGTCACTAACGGGTAGGATTGGATAAGTTAATTAATTTAATTAAATAATAATTAAAAATTAAAGAAAATTTGGTCCAAAAAGATTATCAATCAAATCATTTGACCAAATCCAAATCCAAATCCAAAGCCGAAGCCGAGCCGAGTGACGACGACGGCGCGAGGGGAGACCCTCTTCTTAACCCTTTAGCAACAAGAAGGAGTACTTCTACTTATAAGTAGAAGAACTTTTCTTTCCACTACCGATGTGGGACAAATGCTTATTTCATAAAGCAAGAGGGAACTCCCTCCATTTCCCATTCAATCTATCATTTAAACCCAACACTAATCATATATGCAACATCTAACCATAATTAATCATGGCCCCAAGGGCCGTCACAAAGTGTCCTGCTGACACATAGGAACGATAAACTGGAAAGAAGCTATGTAAAATCTTACCACCAGAAGGACTCAACCCATTCATATATACATACTAAGGCCGACAAGGTCATACTTCACTGCTATACACAAGACACTGTCTACAAGACTCTAAAGAGTACGCAATATCACAAGGTCAGAACAGGGCCCCGCCATACCCATATGTACATGCAAAAATACCGTACCGAGATTAGATCGACACTCCGAAACAAGGGGAGTGCTCCAATATCCGATGAATCAGCAACTTACTAATGCAAATCGTCGCCCTGCCTACGTGAACCTGCGGGCATGAAACGCAGCGTCCCCCGATAAAAGGGACGTCAGTACGACTGATGTACCAAGTATGTCAGGCATGAAAATAGAATAACAAAGACATAAAAGTAAGTTGAGACAAGAAATAACCAAAAGTGGTGAATGCCTTTGAGGCCATAATATGCATAACTATCATGTCTGTGCAGAATGCCTCTGAGAACCATAATATGCCTAAATGACATGCACAATGCGATCATGCACATATGCGTATATAACGTCATCAAACCTCTATGGGCATCCCATCATATCATATCGGCCTCTGTGGGCATAATCATCATTGTGTATATCTGTACCAGCTGCATGTGGTGTGCATATATAATGCCTTCTCTTTTCCCATATCCCATACATATATATAATGCATACATATAGTAGAGTATATCACTCATTTGAGGTCAAGGTATGTCCATGAATATAATGCATGAATGATATGACAATAAGACACTAAAAGTTTATCGGAGTGATGTTATATCGCTTTACCTCCGATTAATATTATGAATACTAACATCTTTTTCATATACCTCAATAAGTATTTAGGAACATATTTAGACATGCTTTGACAATAGGAATGAATAACATGAACATTCTTAACTACTAGGAGTAGAATCATTTATGGAACAATATTACGTTTACGCTTCGTACTTAGAACATGCCAAAAGAAGAAATGATTTTCCTTAACATACCTTGATTCGACCTACCAATAACCACGACGAGTCAATCTTTTCGGTAACCGTCTAACCTTAACACAAGCTGGAACCACTCTGCTCTACATCGAGTTTTCGAGAAACAAAAGGTTTATGTTGCTGCCAATATTTTCTTATCAAATAACTTATTCCCAAAGTGAGAATATGGATTTTCAAATGAAAGAATGAATTCCTATCACTAAGTGTTGTTGAATGCTTTGTTACGTTTAATAGTGGACAAGATTTTAAGATTAGAAATGAAAGTGTAATGAATTAAAATAATGAACTTGTAGCATCTTTATAAACTTTACACGTGTAGCATTTGTACAAAGTCTATTATCTACTAATCACCAACACATTACACCACCTGTAATGTGCATGCATATTACTTAATAGGCTTCCACCTATTAATGGACACATGGACCATGTCCACATAATATTTATCCAATAATCTTAATTAATTCTTTGATCTCAATTCACTTAAATCTTAATGACTTATAAAATGATCATATACTCAATGTCATAATCGTGCGATATAGCACTAGTCCATAACCTCTTTGGGGTCATACACTATTATTATTAATTCCATCGTCATACTTATTAAGTTTTAAATTATTTCGGGATCACATCCTTATATATACTAAGCTTCTTTATTTGCGTACGTCTAGATGTTCAACCTATCGTTCGAAAGTACGGGGTGTTACATCCTTTCCCCCTTAGAAACATTTGTCCTCGAATGTTGGGGTGACATATCCCATCCCATCACGTAACTAGAAATTACAACTACTTCTTTACAGGGCCATATAATATAACATATATCACCACATCAGACCTCACATGGTCCGCAAGTATTAATTATAATAATATGAAATAGAAATCACCTTATGATCCTCTCGGAACCTCAGCGTTGGTCTGAAATAGGTAGGGATATTTGCGTTTCATCCCCTATTCCGCCTCCCATGTCATTTTTTCTACGTTCTTATTCCGCCAAAGAACTTTCACGGAGGCTACTTCTTTAGTTCTCAATTTGCGGACTTGTCGATCTAAGATAGCAATAGGAACCTCTTCATATGATAGATCCTCCGTAACCTTCACATCGTCAATTGGTACAATTCAGGAAGGATCTTCAACACACGCTCTCAACATAGAAACATGAAAATTCGGATGGACAAACTCCAACTCCAAAGGCAAGTCCAATTCGTAAGCTACTTGGCTGATTCGTCGAATTATGTGATATGCCCCAATATACCTTAGGCTGAGCTTTCCCTTTTTTCCAAATCTCATTACACCCTTCATAGGCGAAATCTTCAAAAAGACCCAATCATCTACCTGAAACTCTAAGTCTCATCGTCGCACATTATGACTTCTAACGACTCTGAGCGGTTAACATCCATTCTTGGATAAGCTTCACCTTCTCTATGGCTTGGTGAACTAGGTCAGGCCCAAATAGTTCTGATTCGCCTACCTTGAACCATCCGATAGGAGATCTACATCTCCGTCCATACAAAGCCTCGTATGGAGTCATTTTAATGCTAGCATGATAACTGTTATTGTACGCAAACTCAATAAGGGGTAAATGATACCAACTTCCCTTAAAGTCCAACACACAAGCTCGTAGCATGTCCTCGAGCATCTGAATCATACGCTCAGCCTGCCCGTCTGTCTGAGGGTGGAAAGCGGTGCTAAGATTAACTTGGGTGCCTAAACCTTTTTGAAATGATTTTCAGAAGTTAGCTGTGAACTGTGCACCTTGGTTAGATATAATAGAAATAAGCACACATGAAGGCGGACAATCTCCTTGACATACAACTTCGCGTAGTCCTAGGTTGTGTAGGTAGTTTTGACCGCCAGGAAATGAGCTAATTTGGTCAGTCTATCAACAATTACCCAAATAGAATCAAACTTACGATAAGAGAGAGGTAAACCCGTAATGAAATCCATATTAATCATTTTCCATTTCCACATTGGAATCTCAATGTTCTGAGCCAAACCACCGGGCTTTTGGTGCTCTATTTTTACTTGCTGACAATTAGGACACTAATGTACAAACTCCGCCACACTCCTCTTCATGTCGTTCCACCAATAAATACCCTTGAGATCATGATACATCTTAGTAGATCTAGGGTGAATGGAATATCGTGGGCAATGGACTTCAGTCATAATTTATCTCGTAATCCTGCTACATTTGGAACACATAAACGACCCTGGTGCTTAAGAACCCCATGTTCGTCAATCTCAAAGGTTGTGGTCTTCTTCTGTTGAATGCCCTCTCTGATTTTTTTAAACTGGGTATTCCCTCTGACGTTTCTTAACTTTCGATATGAGGGACGACTCTGTCATATTTCGAATCACAAAACCATAATAATAATATCTCATAATTATGCCTCACGCCTTTAAAAAAGTAAAATTTACACAAATGACTATAGTTTAGGGGTTCTAAATTTGCCATAGCGATAATTTCAATATTTACAGGGTGTAACTACTTTTTAGTTGCTACAACTCGCTGTATTCATAAAATGACCTTGTTGTATTTATAAATGACCTTGATGTATTCATGAATACAATGAATAAAAATTTGTTGTGTATTCAACTCATTTGTATTCATTTATAATTACTTTTATATTGTATTAAATTTATTATATTTAAAATACATCCACAAACACTTGATTTTACACCAAAAATTTAAAGAATACACTCAAATATGAATACAAAAAATAAAATACATATGAAAAAAGATGAATACAGTTAAAATCCGGCCATATCTGAAAAAATACAAGAAAAAAAAATACATCCAAAATTATTTTGTTCATTTTTCAATTTAAAAGATGAATAACTTATAAGGATTTGAACCTCATGAATTTTGTGGCGGCGGTTGCTTTTCCACCATATCACCACGACACCCTTACTGTTGGTGAAACCCCCAAATGCCACCACGTCACTGCTACGACGAGGAACTTTTAGCTCCGGTGAACCGCAACAATCACCACTCCGACCACCAGCGACCAACACCCCTCCCATCCTCTTCGTCTTCAACCACCACACCACTGCTCTCTCCATTCCATCACCCAAAGCCGCCGATTGCAGCCCTTGCCGGAGCCATCTCCGGCAACCAAACCACCAAATCCGTCGGCGAAGATCCGACCAACCGACGAACCTTCACACCACCGCACCAACACCTTCCTTTTCTCCCTCTCTTCGTCTCCATCTCTTCACCCAACACCACAACAGCCCACCACTGAAGCAACCCAGAGAGAGATGGTTCATTTGTTATGTGTATTTTTTATTTGAGGTATTAGTTATCATGTGTAATTGAAACACAATATTTAGCTATAGGATGTAATTAATATAAAATATAGCTACTAAATATAATTATGTGCTATTAGTTAGCTATTCTATGTCGAAAAATTTATGCCCTGTTAAAAATAAGTTTAATTTGCCCATTTGAAGGAAAACCGTGCAATTTCTTCAAGTAATTAACCTTCTTGTTCTAATGGGCCACAATTCATGAGTACCATTAGAAAAGCAGAAAGTGTAACAGTTTGATCGACAAAATCGTGTATACTCATTTATTGTGAAAGCATGATAAAGTGTAAAAATTAGGTTAGATGATCAACCTGTTATTAGTTTTAGCCATCGTTTGAAAAATAAAAGGAAAATAATCATATTTTAATACAAAAGTAAAATCTGGACAAAAATATCCTACTTAAAACATGAAATAACTTATAAGGATTTGAACCTCATGAATTATTTTTTGGTTTGAATTTATAAAGATTTGAACTTCATTAATCGTTTTTTGATCTTGTAATCATTTGATTCCGCCCCTAAAGCTAGCTCCTACTCCTCTTCCTTTTCCTTTAGGATACGATCCTCCTTGATCCTAGCCCTGAGAAGCGTAGCCGTCCAGTAACTGGTCCTTTAATAGGTGATGAGGCTCCCTTGGCAAGACTTTCTTTCTGCTTTGAAACTCTAGTAATTTTTTGAACCCCGTGAATTGCTCCTTGGATTAATAACATATAGAGTATCACCTTAAAAGAACATATTGTTTTGTGAACTTCGACCATATTCTCGGATAACCACCGAGGCATGCAATAAGGCATGACTGGCCAGAGATTCAATCATTTAATTGATGAGTGGAAGGGGAAACTTTCCCAAAAATAGAAGTGATGAACCTTCATGTAACGTTCACGGGAACAAAATCAGACACAACCAAATTAAAACTGAAAAGAAACAACTTGCAATTTGTAAAATCGTATCTCACAGCTAACATCAAGACAATGTTAGTGTTCCTTTGTGGGTATGCCATGTCGGATCCGTACAGATCTAACATGTTCAAGGAAGTTTCTCTTTATCTTTTTTTCTCAAGAAAACCCACATGTTTAATAAGAGGAAGCTTCTTTTCTCCTTGCTGATCTTATCATCTTTCAAAAGGGAAATAATATACAATTTTGAGAATTCCTATTCTACTTAGTATACTATACTATAGTTGACTAGTTCCCCTAGGAGTTTCAAAGAAATGATATAAAACTCAGAGGTTGTCCTACTCAAAATTGATTGTCATTGTCTCTGGATAATGCAGGGATTTAATCTCTGCATATACTACGTTAATCTCATTAAAGTGTGACACGTTTTTTCTTTCAGCATGTCATTAAATATTGGTATATTTATATTTTTAAATAGAATTGAACTTTAATTTTTTATTTTATTTTTAATAAAATAATTTATAATCAAACAAATATATGCACTCCCTATTTTAATTTGTTTGTCTTACTTTCCTTTTTACTCCATTAAAAATAGAATGCATCTTTCTTATTTTCAACTTTTTAATCCAACTTTCGACATGACATGTTTAAAATATAAAATTAAATAATATTTTAATACATTCTATATATTTGTAGTTAATAACAATAATTTTTTTTTAAACTTCGTCAAATCAAACCTCACAAACAAATTAAAATGGAGGGATTAATATTTTTATAATAATTTTTTAAACAAAGTGTAATCTTTTAGGAGAGTAATTTTACAGGATTAAAAAAACATTGTTTTATTTTTTTGGGCTGCCAAAATGCACATTATGCCGTTAGTCGTTCTTAGCTGACTTGAGTGACTTGCTTTTCCGATAACTGATAAATGTCACCAATGACGACTTTAGCCTAAGCCATTGAACCTGCGGCTAGTTAACTTTAGCCCCTTTGACGTCATTGCTGACGCTAACGTTAACAAGTTAAGGTCAAACTTTTATCTATGGTTATATATATTCATGGAATGTACTAGGACTAGATAAAGTGCAAAGATTATAGAGTAAACGAATTTTAACTGCCTTAATAACTTTTAATTACTTCCTATTTTTTTAAAAAGAATGACTCACTTTTTTTTAATCTATAGAAAAAAAAGATATATTTTCTTATTTGATAATAATTTAATTTTAAACTTTATTATTTACGTAAAACGAGATGATCTATAACCACACAAATATTTTTAACTTATTTTAGACTTTAAAATTCAAAAATCTTCCTTTATTTTTTAAATTACATATCAAATAAAAATTATTGGAAATTACCCTTTGGCGGGAGTTGCGACCGACCAACTTTAACGGCTTAAACACTAGTGTTACGTATGTTGGAGAATCCGGTTCTTCACACATGCATGATCTACTAAGTACGTAGATAACCGTAGGGCCAAAGATCGTCAAATTTCATTGAGAAATGAAAGAGATATTGATTCACGAAGTGAGGTGTTTGAAGCATGAAAAAGTGTGGTATTGTGTTCAATTCTTCCTCATCGGTATAGGAAGAAAGAATTGTTGTGTATATAAGACTCGAAATTGGTTTGGGGTTTGGGACCCCGAGGGGTATCCTATGTGTTTAAAGGAGGGAGGACCTATATGTGCTTCGAGGAAAGACCACACGCTCGCCGCCCGTCCGGTCCGGTTCCGGTTTCGGGTTCTCGGGTCACGGGCTGTGGGTCTTCTGATATTATCTTTTTGGGCCAGAAAACTTTGCCAGAAGTACTGTTTGATCCCAGAAGTTTCAGATGTACAGTTTGGACCAAAAATCTTTCAGATGTACAATTTGGTCCCTGAAGTTTCCAGAAAGTCAGAATTTGGACAGTCAAAGCTGAAACGTCAAGCACTCAATTCAGCCATTTATTTTGGCTGAATTACTCCTCCTATAAATGGCCAATCCGTTGGTCTTTCACCATTTATGTTGGTGACTTTACTACCTCCATAATGGCCATTATTTGGCTGTTATGGAGGCAGTTTTCAGTCCCTCCCTCACCTATATAAACACCCCCTTACACCATTGTTGAGCACTAATACTAAGACTCACATATACACGGAAATACAGAAGCTTACACAAGCAGAAAACTCTTCTTCCTACAACTTCCAAGCATCATTTCGTTACTCAATATTCTTCACGGTAGCATTTGAGTTTCCCTTGCTCAAGTGTTCCATTGCTGTTTTATCTTGGGAGACAAATTGTCCAGGACATATAAATGATACATACAGGGCAATATTGTCTTAAGGACAGAGTGTCACACTCGACTCAGCAAAAACAGTTTCCAGTTTTTCTTGTGCAACAATTGTAATTTCAGATTTCTAGTTGAATTATTGAATCTTTGTTTATCCTTTCGAATACTTGTAATAGTTATATACTTTCCATACTGCTTTATAAAGTACAAGAGTAAAATCTCCCAACAAAAATAAATCACATAAATTAAAATAGAGGGAGTTAGAGATAGAGACAACTATATCGTGTATTTTCACTTGAACTCACAAAGTACAAATCTATATCGGTACGATGTACACGTATAAATATTCTTCCATCCTTTCAAGTTACGTTTATTGACAATTGACAAGGATGTGATTGGTATGAATGAAAATATTTTTTCTGTTTTCAAAAATAAGTAGTTTATTTATTTAGGATAAAGGGTTAAATTTGCCTTTGAATTATGCGAATAGAAACAGATTTGCCCTATATTCATAGTTGGGTCAAATATGATTTAGTTGTTACTAAAATAGGCTAAATTTATCTTTATTTTCAAATGTCGGAAGCTTAGCACTCGGTGATTGCAATGTATCCCGCAATTAAGGACTAAATATGAAAGACAATTTGAGCCTTTGACATAATTCAAAGATAAATTGACCCTTCTCCCTAATTTTTATTTTTTTGTGTGTTCCTACATTACAAAAAAATGTTGGTACGAAGAAACATTTTTTTCTTGTACCTACCAAACACACCTTTAAAACAAAAAACATGCAGATTTAAGACTATTTATTCACATTTTAATAAGATATATTATCTTCAACTGTTAATTGGAAAATAAAAAAGGAAGGCTTCGAGAAAGGTAGTAGGTCAAAGTTGGATGGTTTGACACGTAAGCAGAAGTAACAAAACCGTCTTATTTGTAGTCAATGTGTCAGTCAGTTTCCTACAGCGCCATCTTAATTACACATACATCCATAACTTCACACACCGCACATATACATACACACCTTTATCTCTATCCCTCCACCCCAGCCCCCACCCCCCACCCCCTCTCTATAAATTCTTTCATTTGTCTCCACTTTCTCTCTTCAAAACCATTCCATTAATTTCATTTATCCTCTCAAAAATCTTTATACTATTCTCCATTTAATTCCTACAAAAATGGGTGAGGTAATTCATTAATTCCATATCTTACATAATCCCCTGTAGTTCTTCCTCGAATTTCCCCTGTTTCAGTTATTTTTTCTTTTTATTTTGTAGTACTCAAATTAATTATTATTTGTAATTTTTTGGGTTGCAGAAAAAAGAAGTAACCAAAGTTAAAGGAGCAGAGAAGAAGGGCGATGGTGCCTCCATAGTTTTAAAGCTCGATTTGCATTGTGAAGGATGTGCCAAAAAAGTCAGACATTTCATTCGCCACATCCATGGTAATTAATTTCAATTTTTTGTGAAAAATGTAGACATAAGTAATAATTAAGAGAATACTAAAGATTCGAGTCATAAAATTTCTCAATTCTAACACAAGAATATCATTAGTTACATAGAAACGATGACTATTTTTTTTGTTTTAAACTACAAATTTAGATTAACCAATTAAAATGAACTGGTGAACGATAATCATGGAAATTGTGTGCAAGTATCTTTTTACTAAATCTATTTCTGTATATATATGATTCGGATAGAATTGGGTGACCTGGTTTCTTAAATTGGCCGGGACATGTACTTTACGGAACCCTCAAGGAACCATCATTGTTGTTAGTTCCGAATTTGTCGGTCCAATTTCCCAAATTAGTGTATTACTTTTTCTTATGGTTTGTTCCCATAAATGGTCTGTTCCAATAAAAATGCGTTTTTCTATTTGTGCGTCGACAATTCAAACTTTCTACATGACAAATTTAAAATTACAAAATTTAAAAAATATTTTAGTGCATTATCGAATCACAAGATTCAAAAGTTTTTTTATATATTAAATAATTTTGTGCCTGATCAAACTAAGATACTTAAAACGGAGGGATTATATTCAACTTAGAACTCACAACGTTTAAATTTGAATTAATCACTTGTATAAGGTAGAGTTTAGATTTGTGCCTAATGAGTTTATGTTGCTCAAAATGAAGGTGTGGAAAACGTGAAATCGGACTGTGAAAGTGGAAAATTGACAGTAAAAGGGGACGTGGACCCCACATGGCTCAGGGAAAGGGTGGAGATCAAGACCAAGAAAACGGTGGAGCTCATCTCATCGCCCCCCAAAAAGGACGGTGGCGCCACCGGCGGTGGTGGAGATAAAAAGTCCGGTGAAAAAACTGAGAAAAAAACAGAAGACAAAAAGGCCGACGAGAAGAAAACCAAAGAGGTAAAAATACAAAGCCTTTTTAATTAATTTATACGTTTTAATATGTTTGTTGTAGTTACTACTTTCTCCTTTTTAATTAATTTATCCTTTTTGTTGGAAATTTTTAAATTTTATGATCTTAAATTAAATATGTGTGTGATCATTTAAATTTTGTGGTCTTAGATTTGTCTTAGAATTAGAAAACTTACTCATTCCGTCCCAAAAAAATTGGCATACTTTCCTTATTAGTTTGTTCCAAAGAGATTGACTCCTTTGTATATTTAGAAACAATTTCACTCTATGAGAGCATTTATAACCATACAAATATCTATAATTTTTTTGGACCACACATTTAAAAAATCTTCATTTATTTCTTAAATTTTGTGTCTAGTCAAATTAGGTCAATCTTTTTAAAACGGAGGGAGTACTAAATATAGAAAGAGAGACTTTTTTTTTTGGACAAATCAAAAAGAAAAATAAGACACTTAAATTGAGACGGAGAAACTATTATTTGGATAGTCATAAGTACTTTTTAAATATTTTGAATTGTTAACTATTTTGATTGATGACATTTTTAGTGATTTCTAAATATGTAAATTTTATTTTTAAAAAATTAAAAATTTTGTGACTGAATTCACATTGAACCTTACTTGGTTTGAATTTCGTAATATGAATCAAGTCAAACAAATTTAAATAGAGGGAGTCCATATTTTCAGTTTCATTTCTTAACGTTTTTCTCCAGTTGGTAATTTAATGACATAATTGATGTTCTAAAGTTTAGTTAATATTGGGCTAGATTAATTGAATTAGCACTAATGTGTGTCTTCTTTTTTGTGGTTATTTAGGTTCAAGTAAGTACTGTGGTGGCATTGAAGATTCGGGTGCACTGTGACGGGTGTGCACATAAAATAAAACGAGTTATTAAAAAGATCAAAGGTAAGAAACACTGAATGAATTCCCTTGGATCTTCTTATTATTGATTTATTTGTTAATTACGTACTTTAGAATATAATAAACAAAATTAGGTGTACCATGCAATTATCTTCTCAATTCCCAAAACATTTATTTTGAAATCTTGAAATAATGATTCCTTTCTCGTGAGATTATTGTTCATAAAGGTTAGACTATATATGTCCTCATTATTTACTTTTTTTGGCAGGGGTACAGCAGGTGACTATAGAATCTGAAAAAGATTTATTCATGGTAAAGGGGACAATGGATATAAAGAAGTTAACTCCTTACTTGACTGATAAATTGAAGCAAAATGTTGAAGTTGTTCCATCAAAGAAAGACAATGGTGGTGGTGAAAAGAAAGGAAAGGATGGTGACAATGACAAGAAGGAGAAAGAGAGCGGTGGTGGCGGCGGCGGCGGAGATAAGAAAGAAAAAGGCAGTAGCGGTGGTACAGAGAAAAAAGACGGTGAGTCGAAAAAAGCAAGCGGTGGAGGAGAAGAAGGAAGTAAAAGTGTAGATGCAAAAGAGCAAAAAACGGAGGTGATCAACAAAATGGAATACTATGGTTATAATGCAAATACGTTTTATGCAACGCCTATGCAAAATCTAAGTCATATGAACCAAGATTATGGCGAGACAATGTATGATCCTGATTATGCTCATTCGGGCTATGTAGTCGAGTACGGCCACCAGTCACAATATGTGCCACCACCTCCTCCACCAACGTACTTGAATGCGCCTCAAATGTTCAGCGATGAAAATCCTAATGGTTGCTTTATCATGTGAAAATGATCAACATTCATCAACCTTTTTGAAAGAGACTTAACTCTGAGGATTCTTGTCTACGAAGTAGAGTGACCTCGACGATCTCATTTTACTTAATTCTAGCTTTAAATAATAAAAATTTTCATTCATCTAAATTGTATATAAATCTAGTATAAAAGTTGAAAATATATATATATATTATATATATATATATAGTGTCGTCTTAGGAAATTTTATTAGCTTAGTGAAAAACGGCTAAACCATCACCGAGTAGTGGATTAATCAGTATTTATTTATTTATTTATTTATTTTGACTTGTATGTTATAAATTAGTTGGTAACTAAAAATGTATTCAATTTCTTGCAATATTTATATAAAATTCTTCTATTCCTAATGATCCAACGAGTAAATGTAATCCTTGACGTTTTAATTTAATGTTGGTGAGAGGCTATTTGACTGACGCACAAATTTCATCCGATAAAAGTCTAGTCTAATTCAAAAGACTATAGTCACTTCTAATTTTCATGGCATTGGTTGTTGAATTAGCACCATATTCAATTAGATGGACAAGAATAAACGGGGAAGATAAGGATGGCCCTCAAAATGATACGTTGGATTGAAGACTTTAAAATCAAAAAGATTTTAACTTATCAGAGCTAAAGTAGGTATCAACGACACCGGATAGAAAATCAAAAAGATAATTTAACATCTATACAAAACACCCTTCAAAATTTGAGCACCATAATAGAAGATGAATGTAGCTCAATGTTGATTATAGAGACAGCACCAAAAATGCAAAGAGGAAGAAATAAGGGTAGTTGAATGACTCGTAAGTTTGACCTTCCAATGTTTCTGACTCAGCTCTGACTATGACTTGGCCATTTTTTGGGGGGGCTTATTATGGAACAAACAATTTGATATAAATAAATTTTTAGTTTTACTTATTATATTGTATATAAAGATTTTATACGTTCAATATAATTTGGCTGGTTTCAATTTCAACAAGTTGGTTCTGCTATTCTGGTTGTCCATCACTATGAAAATATTACTTATTAGCTGTTGGTTTTTATACTACTTGATTGATTGTGTAAAATATTCTCTTACATTTTCAGTAAAAACTTGTTAGAATAAAAATCAAAGACTTCACTATGAGAATTCTAGAGCATAAATTTCCTAAATTCTCTTAAAGGAAAGACAATAGTATCATGTATACTGATTCAAAAGGGAATCGAGCTTCTCGACTTTCCGCTTTCTGGAACGGTAATCACTTGTCATTTCGATTACTTCATTCCACTACTACAAAAATACCCTATGGTGACGGGTAAAAATCGTCTAAGATGACGATTCTTGTGTCATCTTTACCACTGTCACAAACGGATGACGATTCTCTATTTGTCACACGACATGTGACGGTTCAAACCCGTCACACAAATGTCACATCAATTTTAACTTCCCACCTTTGGTTTTTTCAAATTTTGAAATTTCCCGCCTACGTTGAAAAATAAATTGGCACCTAATAAACAATTTTTTTTTAAAATTTCTATTAAATTAATAATTTATTTTAATATGGCGGGGAAAATTAAATTTGGCGGGATTTTTTTTTCTTTTGCAATTTAATTTCAATATTGCAAATTGAGTGCACAGATGAAATGAACTAAAATTTTAAATAACACCAAAAATATACATTGAATAGCTAGAATCCATTGTACAAAGTCTTAGTCTTCCCAAAATGGATAATCATTCAAAGTGCTATTAAAGTGTTTAATTAAAGACTAAAACATTGTTAATCAAGTATCTTATCAATCTAAAATGTTCACTCATCAGCATTTAGTTTACGAACTTTTGTTTCAGCAAGTATCTTCGAAAAATGCAATCCCCACTCGACACGAATATCATCAAGTTCCTCTTGTGAGTACATGTGTTTGCCGTAGAACTATAAACCACAAAAAGAAAATAATTAGTAATGCTTGAAATGATGTAACAATTAACATGGTTAATGGCCTATCATTTAAGTATAGAAGTACTTACATTATTTGTCATTAAAGTCGAGTCTAGCATCAACTCTTTCATGAAACGCATCACACAATAGCCACACTCGGTACCACCAGGTTGTAGTTTACATTTTTAGGCATCCTAGGTTCCTGAACTAGGCTACTTGGATCATGCCATGATCAAAGGTTCCAAACTAGACTCCTACTAGCCTAGACAAACCAAGCACATTCTTATTTTTGAGATTCAAGTTGGCAGAGATAGAAACTGAACCTAGAAAGGTATTAAAGACAACATGAAAGCCTCAAGGATACTAGAACCAGACTAAAGAGTCATGAAAGTCATGGACTACTAAGCAATAAAATAGATTTCAACAAGAAATGGACAATAACCACATAAAATGAACTTAGATTGACATTTAGATCATGATATATATATGATACCAAACCCAACCACCTAATATACAACATTATTCAGCAAGACAAAAGGTAAAAGATGAATTCATTTACATTTTAGGCATCCTAGGTTCCTGAACTTCTTTGGTTTTAACTATTTACTCTCAAGAAGACATGACAAGATAACCTAAAGGCAGCTGTCTCATTTTAAAAGTAGAAAATTGAGTTTGAAATCAAGTTCAAGTGATTAAGCAGACCCAAACTATCATATTATCTTAAACAAACTTATTCATACCATCATTTTAAGTCAAATGTAGCTCAAGCCAATTATAAACAAGTCCTACAGGTTATCTCTTGTTTCAAGCAGCTTAACATAATACTAGACAAGTCATTTTAGTTATCCTTTCTTCACATTATCCTTAAGATTACTTTAAAACAAGTTCTCAGTAAAATCAATCCTAAATAGTTATTGAACCACAAATCACATAAGCACACAAGATATACTCCTTTCACAGGTTATTGAGTAGCATAATACCATTGAGAATAGGTTATTTCTATATCTATGTCAATGCTAAGTCTACAAGGCAGTGATGATGGCATTTAGAATAAATAGAGTCACTAGACAATCTTAATATATCCTGATAAGACATCATTTTATCCTACTTCCTAAAGTCTACTAATTAAGATCAAGTTGGAACTGTAGTATTGGTAAAAACAGTCCTATATGCATGCTTTCTAAGGATTTAAAACCATACCTCAAACTAATTAAGTTATCAGCCAAGGAAAGCACATAAATATCAAATAAAATTCAAACTTGTAATTATCATTACATTAAGAAATCTTTCATGAGACCATTTTGGGTTTCCTCAGTTCCAAAACTACTTAACAAGTCTATTGATCATGCAAATACACCTGAATCATATAATTTAACTAATATCAACTACTAGTCATACATTTTATGATCTAAAACGGATTTATATCGATTCTAAAGTTCTATTTAGATCTCTGCTTGTTATATTTAGACAGTCATAGGTATATTTAAAACTAAATCAAACCTAATTAACTTGAAATGAACTACACAATGCATCACATCAACTCAACACGCTTAACTAATCATGTAACACATAATACAAGCTACAAAACACAAATTAAGGCAGGAAAATAAAAGGAATTCAAATTACCTTTAGAGTAGGTGGCCTAAAGGTTGAAGGGGGCTTGTTCATCAATTCCGAACCTTGAATACTCGCAAAGCACACGACAATCAAAGGGTTTTAGTTGTGGATGATCAATTTAGCTAAGTATGAATTCCACAAAAAGGCATGGATCCCAGTCAAGTAAAATTGATCGAACATATAACTCAAAAGTGGCTCTCAACAAATGCAAAAGCCAGAATTTCAAGTTCGGACCCGTAACAATGAAGGAACAGGTTCAAATTTATAGATTTCATGGAAACCCTAGAAGACCCAAATAAATCGATGTGGGAGAACGAATTTAGGGGGAAATTTCCCTCTCAAAAAGATCTGATCCAATGAGAAGTCGGTGTTTGAAAACAAATTGGATAAAAGCCATTAAACTTCATCAGATACAGTGAAACACAGAGGGTTTTGAACCCTTACCTACGAGTATGGTGGTACCATGGCAAGAGCCATTAATGTTCTTGCCCTAATTGAACACACACTGTAGAAGCTTGCTTTGATTAGAACTTTGCAGTTTCCGGCATGAGTAATAAAGAGAGAGAGAGAGAGAGAGAGAGAGAGAGAGAGAGAGTCATACGAATGCTTAGGGTTCGATTTGGGGAAATGAGGGATTGGGATGGGTTTGTGCGTAAAAGGAGCAAAATGGGTCGGATCTGGGTCATTTTGATATGGGCTCGGCTGATTTGTTGGAGAAATAGGGCCCAAATAATTTTATAAATGAAAACTACCATACCTTAAACTAATTAAGTTTGAGAGCCCTTTTGGTCATATGGACGAAATGAGGTGTATTACTGTGTCGGTTATGGATTTTAGGGTTAGATTTTTTAATTTGATTGACTTTGAATTCAGTCTCACTTTCATGAATTGAAAGTAGAATTGATTTGTTTTTTTTTCAGATTAATAGCTAAGATAAAATTAAAAAAATCAAACCAGCGAGAGTCAGTGAAGTGGGGGAAGCAAAACCTAATTGTGTGAGCATGAAGACACTTAGTATTTTTACAAAGTTTTTGATCTTTTATTTTTTATAATTTTATTTTTATTAAAATAATTTTAAAAAAGAAATAAAAATCGTGTAAGTCTTAATTTGAATTAAAAAAGTGCTAAATAAATAATAAAAACGGTGTCGTTTTAATCAGTCAAACATGTCATTTTTTGTCAATTTAAAACACAAGTCACTTATTTATGTGACATTTCACAAAACCTTCACACAAACGTCATAAATAAATGACACTTAAAAAACCCGTCACACAAATATCATAATTATATGACACTTAAAAAACTTGTCACATGAATGTCAAGAAAAAGTGTAAATTTAGTAAAAAGATGTGACTTGCATTTCTTTCACATGTGAACTGTCACCGTAGCCTGTTTTTCTTGTAGTGTCCATAATTTTTTTTTCTTTTTAGCGATACGCTCTAAAAAAGTCAAGGAGATCATTCACTTGGCGAATAAAGTGGGTCACCCTCTTTTTGGCTTCGGCCAAACACTTTTTCTCGCTAGTTGAGTTTTCTACAAAAAAGCGATGCAAGAACGTATTCTTTTATCTAAGCTTCTTCCTTGTTGTATAGGGCAAAATCCGTATAATATAGCTGGCCGAATCATATCATGACACGTGACAGGTGATGATGAGTCGAGTCCATATCAGCTTCTGGTGCTTCCGGCAGAGCATGGGCAGAACTAGAGACATTGGAAGGACGCGAGGTACCGGTAATCGAGAAGATCAAGTGAACGGTTTAATTCCAACAGACGTTCGTTACTTGTTCGATTCCACATCTTCCAAATGAGCATTAATGACATTTATGAAGACACTAATTGTCCAATTATTACAACATTCATTCTCTTGTATTAATATGAGCATATATCGTGGGGTGTGTACCTGTGAGCTCAAGTATAAATAGGACATATTATCCCATTGTAAGATCATCTTATGCAAGTTATTACAATACAATTTTCAATATCACTCTTCACATCAATATTTGTGTTTTCACACTAGCAGAGTACTCGATTCTAAAGCCTTAACAAGAAGCTCCTACAGGGTTCAGACTAATTATCTCTTAACTCTGTCTTAATATTACTTATTTGCATTATATATTATATGACATTTTTGCCAAATCAATCACTTGAGACATATGTGTCATTGACCACATGTACAAATTCAAATATACCGTTTTACTGATAAACACATGTGCATTAAGTGGATATCATTATACATATATAATTTAAAATGAAATTTGTTAAGACAAATCAAATTGCACAAACTCTATAATTCACTGCCCCCTTTAAACGATAGAGATCCCATATCTCCCGGGTGAAAGATCAATTTCCATTTTAATAATACTTATTCATGTATAAGTGTATATCAATGCATGCATGATCAATATGTCATGACACAGTTTGGCATGACATGTATGTTATCATAGGGGATAACTTTATGAAATTTGGACATGTGAGTATGAACCGGGTTTGAGATCAGTTGAAATCTGCAAAAATTTACAATATTGAATTTTGACTCGAGGGAAAAAAGCCACCAAACATGACCCATTTGGAGCTATGGGCCCATCCATGTCATCTGACTTTGAATTTGCACGCGCCGTGGTGTTTACCTCGCCGTGGTGTTTACCTTAAAAAAAAGATATAGTTGAATTTGTAAGTAATTTTAAGGTTACATGATTTTATTTGTAATATAAAATGATAGGTAATTAACAATAAGTAAGTAAAAGTAAGTAGTAAGTAAGTAAATTGGTCTGTAATGCAGTAAGCTTGATTGAAACTTATCAGCAAGATTGGTCCGATCCTTAGATTGCTTCGGGTTCGAGCCAACAATGAGAGCTAATGACTGTAATTGCTATAAGTAAATTGTACAAGTGTGAATAATGAGAATTGGATACCCTTCCAACATGAAGATTGATCTCCTTTTATAGCTAAGAAACAAAGTGTTAATGATCGAGATTTCCTCTCCAACTAAATATAATAAATGTCAATTAAAGTCTCTTAATGACGGAGGAGTAATGGCTGGCACCATATCCGAAACGGGTACACGTTGGGCACCTCCGATTCTTCACCCGGTGTCAACTGGCTAGGTTACTATCCGGTCTTGTCTCAACATCCGACCTCCCCGATGTCACTTGCATCCAATGTGGAACTTAACTGCCTCCCTCGAACTCCATGTCTAAACCTTGCCACGCGTCATGCCGATTTTCACCGTATACATATAGTCCCCACACTTTTCGGATAAAAGTTTACCGAAGTGATGAAAAGTGGAAATGATTTCTTTGTTGTCTTCTCTTGCAAGCTTCTTCTAAAATTACTTCGAAATGGACTGGAAACGTTTCCTCTTATCCAAACTCTAACTCATGTCTTATCACTCTGTAAATTCGAACATGTGTCATATCCTGATTGCACCGCCTCTTCGGTTGGTTCACTGAAATGTTTCGCAATGATGATCGAAATCCCTATAAAACCTTTTTCCATTCTCTTCTATTTTATACTTCTGCAAATTCCTTTCTCCATTCTACGCACATGTTCTAACTTTTTCCAGTTGAAATCTTCAAGTCTTCAAATCACCAGATCTTCAAACCTTCATACCTTTAAAACTTCAAACCTTCTTCATCATGACTAAAACCACCCGCTCTTCTTCAAGACGTTCTTCCCCGGCACCTTCATCTTCGCCGGCCATCGATGACGCTGCTGGCGTCGGTGAAACTCCTGAAGCTCAGGCTGCCATCGAGCTTAGAGTTTTTGACATGCTACCATCCACTTTTCATTTTGACCATGAATTTTCCGTACGTGCTACTACCTCAAAAGCGATCGAGGTGAGATGGCAAAGAACTACCCATCTTCCATTACTCCTTCCATTCTTAGCAAAGTCCGGAGCCACTGTGGTTGGGAATAACTCTCATCCGGACCCATTATCCCCAGACCTGATGACGATATTACTACTCATAAACTCAGGTACTCCTACATTTACACCTACCCATTCACTTTCAAACTCGACCCTCCAATTGATGACTTAATACTTGAAATGTGCAAGACTTACAATTTCTGTCTTAGACAAATTGGTCCGGCCGTTTGGAGGGCCGTCACTTGCTTTCGATTCTTGGCCAACAACGCCAAATAAGATTTTACTTTGGATCATTTGATCCGTTTATACGTCCCAAAGTTATTTCGTGGTGGGATTGTCCAAGTTTCTAAATGAGGAAAATTATCCACTTTCTCCAGCCTCAACGAAGATCGAGACCGAGGCTAGATGGAACGCTTCGTAGCAATATGCACTATAAATTATTCCGGAGAGGTTCTTGTCTTTTCCGGAAATATGGAACTTAAATCATAAGTGCAAAAACATTTTTCTTTGATTTCGTATATTGCCTCTAACGACCTTTGTTTTCTAAAATTTTCCTTCGCTACTTTTTTCAGCACCCGGTGGACTCCAGCCCATGTCGAGAACCTTCACTCATGGATCGATAAAATAATAAGTTTACATCTACACAAAGAGCGGACATGAAAGACGATTTCCAAAGACCTTTGGAAAGCACAGAACCATGATTCGTATTTTCCGAACTCCCCCTGTTTTTCGTATATGCATTTTCACAATCTTCTCTTTTTTTTCCAGGTCTGTCCAAGGGTTCCGTATGCTTGAGGACAACTTCTTCTGACCCCCCGACTCTCCCCAATCTGTTACTTGATCCGACCGCCTCTGCTTACCGTATTGCCCAATTACCAAAGAAAAAGAAAACCTCCAAACCTCAAAGTCTCCCTCGGCTACTTCGAAGAGGAAAAGAACTCCGAAAGTGGGCGGCCCTTCCGGGACAAAGAACACCTCTATCTCTTCGAAAGAACATGTGTGGGTAAAGAAAACCACCACCACTCTAGTAGAAAGTCAGAGAAACTGCTACTACGGAAGTTGTCTTGCCCCCATCAGGTGTCGCACCAACTTCTGCCACCATGCCACTAAATGCCGAACAAATACCCGTCATCTTTGAAGATGATGATGAATCAATGGATGAAGAGCTTTTGGAGAAGAAACAAAATACTTCAACTACTCCCCCATCATCACACTCCCAGCTCTAGGCAAATGGACTTTGCACATCTGTCAATTCCCTAGAGGCTTTT